>JARBWK010000005.1:24826-569826 GCA_030556195.1 Anolis apletophallus
CCTGACTGACTGACTTTATTATTTCTGAGTCGCCCTCCACGTTAGTGCTCCGGGGACTTACACACAACAAATTCCACAGTTAAAAAATAGAGTATTTAAAACTAGATTAAAATATTCAGTGGTTAAGTGCAGGGGCCAGGCCCAGTATTTGGGTTCCTGGTTCTGCATTAACCATGGGCTTTCCTAAATAGCCAGGTCTTCAGAGCGGTCAGGAACTGGGGCAGGTCGAGGGAGGCTCTCTGGTCCGGTGGCATCGAGTTCCAAAGAACGGGGCCACAGCGGAGAACGATCTCCGTCTCGTGGTCTCCAGGTGGGCCTCTTTCAAGCCTGGTACGTGAAGAAGGTTCTTGTTTGCTGGCCGCGGGGTCCTTGAGTAAGCAGGCATCAACAGGCGGTCTTTTAGGTATGTTGGGCTGGGCCCGTGGGGCTTTGAAAGCCAAGGTCAAGGTCTTGTGTAAGGCTCTATACTCAACGGGCAGCCAGTGCAGGCGCTTCAGAGATGGTGTCATGTGGCATCTCATCGATGTTCCTGTGAGAAGCCTGGCGGCCGCTTTCTGCACACTCTGGAGCCTGCGGGTTAGTGACCGGGGTAGACCTACATACAAAGCGTTACAGTAATCCAGCCTTGATGTAACCGTGGCATGGATTACTGTAGCTAGCGCGTCCTGAAGATAGGGCGCCAATTGTCTCGCTTGGCGCCTGTGGAAGAAGGCCCTTATGCTCGTGGAGGAACCCTGGGCCTCCATCGACAATTTGGAGTCCAGGATAACACCAAGGCTTTTTACTGAGGGGGACGGGGTCAGCGGTTCCCCTTCAAGGGGGCAGCGAGAAAAGGTGGTTCTGGGCGGCCCGGCCATAAGATCTCCGTCTTTGATGGATTTATTTTAAGTTTGTGGGCGCGGAGCCATTTTGTCACTGCTTCTAGGCCTCGAGTGAAGTTTTCGGGCACCCTAAACCCCTAACCTAGCCCCTAGCCCCTAACCCCCAACCCCTAACCCGATAAAACCCCTAAAACCCAACCCCCTAACACCCCAACCCTAAACCCCTAACCCCTTAACCCTTACCCCTTAACCCTAACTCCTTAACCCTAAACGGGCTTTTGCCGTCTAAATCAATGCTGCACTACCTACCGTCTCGCTGTGCCGCTGTCAGCATGCTTCTACTGATGCTGCAGTTCTGCTGTTACATGTTTTAATCTGGGGGTTTTAAATGTTTTATTCTATTTTATATGTTTTATGTGTTTTAATGTGTGAACCGCTCTGGACGCCAGAGAGAGCGGTATTTCAAATTGAATGAATGAATGAATAAATAAACCTTAACCCCTAACCCCTTAATCCCTTAACCCCCTAACCCTAACCCTACCTTGACCTGAGCCCAAACCCTTATCCCCTTGCCCTAAACCCAACCCTAAGCCTTACCCCTTACCCCAAACCCTAACCCAACCCTAACCCAACAACCCTAACCCTAAACTCCTAACCCGACCCTGACCCCAAACCCTTTACCCCTAACCCTACCTCTAAACCCAACCCAACCCCTTACCCCTAACTCCTAGCCCCAACACCCTCAAGCCAAACCCTAAACCCCTAACCCTAATGTAACGACTCTCCAACACACGGTAGGGATCACACGAAGATGTTTTCTTGGTCCAACACGATTTTATTGAAGGTACGAGACATGTGAAGCTAAAGCACTGCCCGCCACCCACACACACCGTTTATACCCCCATAGTCCCTCCCCTACCCATGCAACAGCTGGGCGGGGTTACATCAGCCCCCAAGTGAGTCAGCAATCCCAGTAATCCACAGGGGCATGACCCCAGGGGTCACAAAGTCAGTGTCACCGGTCCCAATGTCCAATGTCCTTGCTTGGAGGAGTTACCTCACTTCCCTCTCAAACACCTGGAGTTGCATCACTCCCAGTCTGACTCAACAGTCTGAATGAATCTGGGACAAAGGTCATCCCGAAGCTAAAGTGAAGGTCGCTGCTGCCTCATGACAGGCTTGGAACCTGGACTTCATCCAAGCTCAGGTTTCCCAATCCTGACATAGCGGTCTCCTCCACCTCGTCCCCCCTGAGGAAACAAAATATCATTCAATCAAAGGAGGAAAGGGGCTCACGTACTTCTTTAACAGGCTACAATGAAAAGTGGGATGTACCTTTCCCAAACTTTTAGGCAACATGAGGGTATATGACACTTTATTCACAGCAGTTTCAATTCTGAAAGGCCCAATGTATTTAGGACTCAATTTCTTTTGACTTGTAACCCAATTTTAAATTCTCTGTTGATAACCACACTAAGTCCCCTCGCTATACTCCTCCCCTTTCTGTCTTCTGCGGTCCCCAAACAGCTTATAT
Organism: Anolis apletophallus; assembly: GCA_030556195.1. Taxonomy (NCBI): domain Eukaryota; kingdom Metazoa; phylum Chordata; class Lepidosauria; order Squamata; family Anolidae; genus Anolis; species Anolis apletophallus. The sequence continues at coordinate 27,182 of JARBWK010000005.1, forward strand.
GACTGCTGTGCATTCTTTAATACTTCCCGTCACCTCCTTCCACTCCTCCTGAGCTCTTATCCTCCATTCCTCCCCTTCCTTTCTTAAATCTAACAGCTGGGGTAAAGGAGCCACCTCTCGTCCGTACACTATTTCAAAAGGAGACTTCCCAGAGAAGAATGTACTGAGCTATTATATGCCATCTCCGCATAGGGTAGGAGGTCTGACCAGTTGTTCTGCTCCTCATTACTAAACATTCGCCAAATATGCTCCCAGGATTTTTGCACTCTCCACGGCGCCATTACAGAAGAAGGGTGATAAGCAGTGGTCAAACGCCTCTGAGCCCCAATGCTTCTAAGAAACGGTTCCAAAACTGAGCAGTAAACTGGACCTCGATCACTCAACACCTGCTCCGGACACCCATGCAACCTGTATACATGCTGAACATACAGCCCAGCCAACTTCTCTGCCGAGGGCAACCCCCTCAAAGGGATAAAGTGGGCCTGTTTCGAGAACATATCCAGCACAGTCCAGATGAAACGATAACCCCGACTTGAGGGCAGCTCCCCCACAAAAAAAACCGTGCTAACATGCGTCCACGGCCTCACCGGCTCTACCACTACTTGAATCAACCCCTGCGCCTCGCAGAGGAACTTTATTCCTTGCACACCTCACAGCACTCCACATAACGCCTCACTTCCGCCTTCATCCCAGGCCACCAAAACCTCTTCTTAATCGCCAAGATAGTCTTCGTCAGCCCCAATGACCCGCAGTCTTATGGTCATGGTGCAGCCTCAACACTTTCACCCTCAAACTCTGAGGCACATAAGTCTTACCCTCAACAATCCAACAAACCATCCAACAGCTGGCACTCCTTTCCGTGTTCCTGCAACCACTTGTCCCCTACATAACTCCCTTGCAATTCCAGCCTCCACTCATCTACAACTTCATCCTCTTGTTTCACTCCCACCACAGTGTGGGACCTGGTTTGCACAGCCAAACCCCAATGCTCTTTAGCAAAAACTCCCTCCGCTTTTATGCAAGCCATTCTCTCCCACACTCGGGTATCGGGACAACGCATCAGCAACCACGTTCTCCTTGCCTTTGATATGTTGCAGCCTAAAATTAAATCTATTGAAAAACTGAGACCACCTCACCAATTTCGAGACAACTTTTGGGGATTCCTCAGATATTGCAAATTCTGATGGTCTGTCATCACTACAAACGGAAAAGCAGCCCCTTCCAGGAAATGACGCCAAGTTAACAATGCATTCGTATGGCAAACGCCTCTTTCTCCCATACTGGCCATTTCCTCTCATGCTCCCAAACTTTTCGAGAAATAAGCACAAGGTCTTAACCTCTCCTGATCATCTGCCTGCATCAAAGCTCCCCATAAGCCCAGGCAGAAGCATCACATTGAACAACAAAGGGCCTATCTACATCTGGGTGCCACAACAAAGGCCCCTCAGTAAATGCTTTCTTTAACCTCACAAACGCTTCCTGGCATTCCTCAGTCCAATCTAATCTTGCACCTGGAGACTTGACTTTTTCGACTCCCCCTTGCCTTTAGTTTTCAACAACTCCATGAGGGGAGAGTCACAACTGCAAACTCAGAAATGAAAGCCCGATAAAAATTTGCCAGCCCTAAGAAAGCCTGCAGCTGCCTACGCGTACGTGGAGCCTCCCAGCTCAACACATCCTCCACCTTGGCAGGATCCATTTCAACTCCTTTCTCGCTAATTCTATAACCCAAAAATCAATCTGATTTTTACCAAACTCACACTTACTCAGCTTAACATACAACTTTGCCTGCCTCAACCGCTCCAACACTTCACGCACTAACTGCACATGCTCTTTCTCTGTGGCTGTCACTATCACAATGTCGTCTAAATACACAAACACCCCTTTATACAAAAGGGGTGCAACACCTCGTTAATCAACTGCATAAAAATGCCTGAGAGCCTGCTAAACCGAATGGCATGACGGTCCATTCGCATACAGCCCGAGGGGCAAGAAAAGCTGTTTTCCACTGATCACTTTTTTTTCACTCACCATATGAAAGGCATCAATCAAATCCAGCTTGGAAAAACCTTACCTCCTCCCAACTGCCCTAACAGATCCTTGATTAATGGTAAAGGATAGCAATAGGTAGTACTGACAGCATTCAACCCCTATAATCGATACACAATCTCAATTTCCCATCTTTCTTTTCCGGAACAACACTGGCGCGGCAATGGGGGACTCAGACCTTCTAATAAACCCTTTTTTCAGATAATCATCTATTTGTTCCCTTAAGGCCAACTTCTCTTTAACCGTCATAGCATAAATCTTGGGTTTAGGCAGTACAGCTCCTTCCTTAACCTCTATGCTGCATTGCACATTCCGAATGGGGGGAAGGTTTTGAGCTAATCTGGGGTTGACCACATCTGCATAATCCTGATACTCAACTGGCACTCCTGCACTTCGCTTTCAACCCTTTCCTTCATAGTAGGGCACACTGCACAGTCCCCGCCTTCCAATCTATTTTAGGATTCACCTGTCCCAACCAAGGCATACCCAATACCACCTCATGTCCTTTTATCGGGGCCATTATAAAATCAATATTCCCCTCCCAGGGTCCTACCCGCCCCTTTAAACCTTTTGTCCCCACAGAGAACGGTCCTCCCTCTATAGATGACCCATCCAACTGTGTAAAAGTAACCGATGTCTTTAATGGCTGTGTCTCACCTCCCCACTCCTTCACTAACTTGGGGGACATCATATTCTCTGAGCACCCACAGTCCACCAAAGCTTTCCTTTCTATCACTCTATTCCCCTTATATATCCCCAGGGTACATTGGATATTAGTTCTCACCCCAACGCTTTTACTCTCATCTCTGTCCATGAGGACTGCTTTAGCTGCAGCCTCTTTCACTGGGCCCAATCCAGACTTTCGCCGGCAGTGGGAAGCACAATGTCCAGGCTGATTGCAGGAACAACAAAGTCCTCTTCCGAACATAGGCTTCTTCCCACCACTGATCGATCATCATTGCCTCGCTTAGTCTCTCCACCTCTGCCTCGGTCCTGAACCACCCCACGGCCAACCCCACGAGACCTCATAGGCTGGAATCTACGCCGCTGCACTTGGGCAAGGATTCCTTCCACCTTGCCAGCCAACTGGACCCATCCGTCCAGATCTCCTGGATCATCACGGTGTAAGCACCACTCGAGGATCTCTTTCCGTAGACCATCCTTAAACAGCTCCAAAAGAGTGGATTGGGACCATTCCACCACCTTTCCAGCTAGTCCCATGAACTCCTCGGCGTACTCCGTCACCGACTTGGATCCCTGGGACAAACAGCGCAACGCCTCCTTCGCCTTGATCCGCTCAGCGGATCCCGAAACCGATTCCGGATTGCTCGCAGGAACTCTCTCACCGATCTCAAGCAAGGGGGTCCCGCTGGTCGGGCACTGCACATACCACTCAGCTGCACGACCCTTGAACACCGCTCCAACGGCCCGCACTTGGCTGCCTTCGCTGGGATAAAGATGACCGTAGTCTTCCATGTGGTCTTGCACCGCTGCGATGAAGAAGGCGACTTTACTAGCTTCGCCATCAAACTCCACCGCAACGGCTCCTTCTTCATGCGGCCACCGAACTCTTGGGAAACTACTCCTCTCCCTGGATAGTCCCTCGGACCGGAAATGCCTCTTCCCATCCCTACTGGCTGCTTAATGCGCCTCGCCTCTGAACTGGGCTCACTGGACTTCTGTCTCTGTTCCTCACTCCCGAAGGAGATCTAGGACACTCGACTGAAGATCCACCATCCATCCACGCATGGTAAGTGAAGTCTCCTCCTCCCGGGGCCTTCCACATCGATTCTCTCTGGAACATCACCTGAGACATCCGTTTGACCGTCTGCACCACCGCTTCCATCTGGCAACTCAACACATCCAGCCTAGATGGTGACTCAGGTTCTGGGGTCTCACTACCCCCTTCTGTCAGGTCCTCCTGACCCCCTCTGGCACCGCATGCCTCCAGATCCTCCTGGACCTCTGCCAGACGAACGCTCCAACGCTCCCCGGCCTGCTGAGCGCTCCTACGCTCCCCAATCTGCTGAGCGCTCCTATGCTCCTCGATCCGCTGAGCGCTCCTACGCTCCTCTTCCTGCTGGGCGATTTCACGCTCCTTCCTCCGGCAGGCCAACGTTCTGCTCACCTGAGCATCCCACAACCGCTCCCCTTCACGGAGCTCTCTCTCCATCTCACGTTCCGACGCCATCGCCTCTCCGGAAGCATCCGGGACTCCCACCTGATCCAAAGTGGTCCATTCCCACTCCTCAACTCTCCGGACTTCGTCGGGATCTACCACAAACTGATCCAAATACGCTTCTTGCTTCCAAGCCAACCTCTCCATTGCTGGGATAGTTGAAAAGGGGCTTTAGCTTCTGTAACGACTCTCCAACACACGGTAGGGATCACACGAAGATGTTTTCTTGGTCCAACACGATTTTATTGAAGGTACGAGACATGTAAGAACATAAGAACATAAGAAGAGCCATGCTGAATCGGACCTCAGCCCATCTAGTCCAGCATGCTGTAGCACACAGAGGCCCACCAGTTGTACACGGGGATCTCGAGCAGAAGGGAGGGCAAAACCCTGACCTGCTCCCGACCCCCACAACCAGTACCCAGGGACATCCTGCCTACCTCAACCAACTCCGAGGTGGCACTTGAATGTCCTTTTCAGTAACTACCAATACACTTGGTATCCATGAATCTGTCTAATCCTGCCTTGAAGTTGTTCAGGCTGACAGCTGTCACAACCTCTTCTGGAAGTGAGTTCCATAACCCAATGACCCTCTGGGTGAAGAAATATTTCCCTTTATTAGTCCTAATTTTCCTACCTTGGAGCTTCAGGAGTGCCCTCTAGTCCTAGTGTTTTGTGACAAAGAAAATAATTTTTCTTTATTCACCTTTTCTATCCCATGCATGATTTTATACACTTCGATCAAGTCACCTCTTAAACGCCGTCTTTCAAGGCTGAAAAGACCAAGGCGTTGCAACCTGGTTTCATAAGGAGCCGCTCCATCCCTTGGATCATTCTTGTTGCCCTTTTCTGTACCTTTTCCAGTTCCGTTATATCCTTCTTAAGGTGCGGAGACCAGAATTGTACACAGTACTCCAAATGTGGCCTTACCATAGATTTGTAGAGAGGTAATACAACATTTGCTGACCTATTTTCGATTCCCTTTCTGATCATGCCTAGCATAGAATTTGCTTTTTTCACTGCTGCAGCGCACTGGGTTGACATCTTCATTGAGCTGTCCACCAAGACCCCAAGATCCCTTTCCTGGTTTGTCTCGGAAAGCTTTGACCCCATCAGTTGATAAGTGTAGTTGGGGTTCTTGCCCCGATGTGCATGACTTTACACTTGTTTAGGTTAAAATGCATTTGCCACTTTGTTGCCCATTCACTCAATTTCGAGAGATCTTTCTGGAGCTCTTTACAATCAGTTTCATTTTTAACTACCCTGAACAATTTAGTGTCGTCTGCAAACTTTGCTACCTCAGAATTCACTCCTACATCCAGATCATTAATGAATAAATTAAAAGTAACGGACCCAAAACTGAACCTTGGGGTACGCCACTTCCCACCTCTTTCCACCCAGAGAAGTGTCCATTTATTACCACCCTTTGTTTCCTACAGTTTAGCCAGGTTCCAATCCAGGACAAGACCTGTCCCCTGATTCCATGGCTGAAGAGCTTATTTAGGAGCCTTTGGTGAGGGACTTTGTCAAAAGCCTTTTGAAAGTCAAGGTAAACAATATCAATTGGGTCCCCTTTATCTATGTGTTTATTTACACCCTCAAAGAATTCTAACAAGTTAGTAAGACATGATTTGCCTTTGCAGAAACCATGTTGATTTTCTTTCAGCAATGCCTGTTCTTCTATGTGCCTAGTAATTTTTCTTTAATAATGGTTTCCATCATTTTGCCTGGAACTGAGGTTAAACTGACTGGTCTATAATTTCCTGGATCACCTCTGGATCCTTTCTTGAAGATCGGTGTTACATTTGCCTCCCTCCAGTCCTCGGGTACAGTGCCTGATCTTAGAGAAAGGTTATATATCTTAGCTAGAAGTTCAGCAATTTCACACTTGAGTTCCTTAAGAACTCTGGGGTGGATGCCGTCTGGACCTGGTGATTTGTTGACATTTAGTTTAGTAAGGCATATGAGAACATCCTCCTTGTTTATCTCTATCTGTTTTAATTCTTTTAATTCCCTCCCTGAAAAAACTGACTCAGCTGAAGGCATATGTTGTCTGTCCTCCTGTGTGAAAACGGAGGCAAAGAAGTCATTTAGCCGCTCAGCAATCTCTTTGTCTTCGCTGATTTTCCCTTTCTGGCCATTGTCGTCGAGTGGCCCAACTGCTTTTCTAGTTGGGTTCCTGCTTCTGATGTACTTAAAGAAGTTTTTGTTGTTTTTTTAATATTCTTTGCTATGTGTGCCTCAAAATCTCTCTTGGCTTTCCTGACTGTTGCTTTGCATTTAGTTTGCCAGAGCTTGTGTTCCTTTCTGTTCTCCTCGGTAGGAAGAGCCTTCCATTTCTTAAATGAGTTTTTCTTCTTTCCAATCACATCTTTTACTTCGTTTGTAAGCCATACTGGTGTCCTTTTGGACTTTCCATGCCTCTTTCTTTTATTGGAATGCATTTTAGTTCAGCCTGTTTTAAGGTATTTTTAAACAGTTTCCAAGCATTTTGGAGGGATTTGATTTTTTTACTGTTCCTTTTAGTTTGTGCTTTACAATTTTTCTCATTTTGGTGAAATTCCCTTTGTGAAAATTTAAGGTCTCTGTGTTAGTTTTTACTGACAATTTGCTATCCAAACTTAAGTTGAAGGTTATTGTGTTGTGGTCACTGGTACCTATGGGCTCAGTTACAAGGACATCTTGAACGAGATCTTGTTCATTAGTTAGCACCAAGTCCAGGATCCCCTTTCCCCTGGTTGGTTCCATGACCATCTGCTCAAGGGAATAATCAGCTAGCATGTCGAGGAACCTTGTCTCTCTTTCATGCGTAGAACAAGAATTTGGCCAATCTATTTGGGGATAGTTGAAGTCCCCCATTATGACTAATGTATTTCTTTTTTGAGGCCTGTTTAACTTCATTTTCCAGATAGCAGTCTGCCTCTGGAGTTTGGTTGGGGGGCGATAGCAGATCCCTAGTGCTAGATTAGTTTTTGTCCTGGGACTTTTATCCACAATGTTTCTGTAGGTGAGTTTGAAATTTCTTGAAGTTCTAATTCATGAGATTCTAGCTCCTCATTTATGTACAGGGCCACACCGCCACCATTTTTCCCTCTCCTGTCTTTCCTGTACAGTTTATAACCTGGAATCTTTGTGTCCCATTTGTTTTCCTCCGTCCACCAGGTTTCTGTTATGCCAATAATATCAATATTTTTTCCTTTGCCAAATATTCCAACTCCCTATTTTTGTTCGAAGGCTTCTAGCGTTTGCGTACAGACATTTATATTTATTTCTCTGGTGCACTTTCAACTTTGGCTGTTTGTGAGAATTTGTAGAAGGCCTACCATGTCCTACCTCTCGACTACTACTATCTATCTTTTCTGTTGACTCAGCCATTTGTGTATGGATTTCGTCCTCCATACTTGGCATTTCACCCTCTCGAACCGGAAGCTGCCCAGCTCCTGTCGACTTTCCCCTAGGAATCAGTTTAAAAGCTGCTCTGAAATCTTTTTAATATTAGTCGCCAGCAGTCTGGTTCCATTTTCGTTCAAGTGTAACCCGTCCCTTTTGTACAGGTCTGGCTTTCCTGAAAATGTTCCCCAGTTCCTAACAAATCTAAAACCTTCCTCTCGACACCACTGCCTCATCCACGCATTGAAGCTCCTGAGCTCTGCCTGTCTGGCTGTCCCTGCGCGTGGAACAGGTAGCATTTCCGAGAATGCTACCTTTGAGGTCCTGGACCTTAATCTTCTACCTAGCAACCTAAATTTGGCTTCCAGGACCATCCGCTTAGCCTTCCCAATGTCATTGGTACCAACGTGTACCACGACCACTGGCTCCACCCCAGCACTATCTACCAGCCTATCTAGATGCCTCGTAATGTCCGCGACCTTTGCACCCGGCAGGCAATTTACCATGCGGTCATCACGTCCATCACAAACCCAGCTTTCTATGTTCCGGACAATCGAATCACCTACTACAAGAAGCCCACCTCCTACCACCCGTCGAGAAGTATCTTCGGTGCACGAAGATATGGGCACAGCCTCTGAGGAAGGGTCCCAACTGAGGAGCCGGTCCCTCTTCCTCAGACTGATGTTCTCCCTGCCCAAGACCCCCATTTTCCAAGGCAGCTGGAGGGCTGCTCATCGTGGAGTGGGATGCTCCTGTTGCATCTCTGGAGATCTTATCCTCCAGCCTCACTTCCTCTCTGTGCTTCTCCAGGTCTGCTACCTTGGCTTCAAGGGAAGACACACGTTCCCTGAGAGCCAGGAGCTCACTGCAGCGAACGCACACCCAAGACTTCTGCCCGGCAGGCAGGTAGTCATACATGTGACACTCAATGCAAAACACTGGGAAACCCCTCCCACTGCTGGCTGGCTACCTCCATTTCTTATTAATGTTTTTTTTGTAGATTAACTATTTTGTTGTGGTGTTAATTTACTTAATTTAATTTTTTTACAAGTCTTTGGATATTTCTTCTTTGACTTGTTACAAGTTTGTGCTCTATCGCGCGCCGATAGGCGCACGGGCTGCTAACAAAGACCTAAAGCAATACTAGAATCTAAGCCACAAATTTACCCCAGGAACTTACCAGTGCTCCTTTCTTTCTCCTTAATTTATTTTCTGTTTTATTCCTTATTTGAAAGTAGTCTGCGTGATGTGCTTTTCACAAGGACAGTTAGCTGACTGGTTTGAAAACAGAAACTAGGCTAACTCCTCCCACCTGGCAGGATGTGAGTCAGCTGGGAGCTGCTGTAGCAAGCCCCGCCCCTTCAAGGAATGTGCTTAAGGCAACTTGGAAGAGAAAAACAACTGCTTTTTGCAGCTGCTAACAAAGACCTAAAGCAATACTAGAATCTAAGCTAAAGCACCGGCCCGCCACCCAAACACACCTTTTATACCCCCATAGTCCCTCCCCTACCCATGCAACATCTGGGCAGGGTTACATCAGCCCCAAGTGAGTCAGCAATCCCAGTAATCCACAGGGGCATGACCCCAGGGGTCACAAAGTCAGTGTCACCGGTCCCAATGTCCAATGTCCTTGCTTGGAGGAGTTACCTCACTTCCCTCTCAAACACCTGGAAGTTGCATCACTCCCAGTCTGACTCAACAGTCTGAATGAATCTGGGACAAAGGTCATCCCGAAGCTAAAGTGAAGGTCGCTGCTGCCTCATGACAGGCTTGGAACCTGGACTTCATCCAAGCTCAGGTTTCCCAATCCTGACACCTAACTTCCTGACTGTGAGAAGAACTGTTCACTGGAACTCACTGTTGGGAACTGGAGGTGTTATGCCCAAAAATAGCCCTCACTTGGGGTGATTCCACAAAAATATAGCAGATAGACAAACTTCATAACCAGCAGAAACTTACACAAGTTAGGATTTGCTTCCATACAACAGGATGGCACAGGATTGCATAGTCACAATTTTAGGTTCGAAAATATTTATTGAAATGAAAAGGAAATCCATTATAGATAGAAAAGGGTCTTGGAGCTCATCTTCTAGGGAAAGTAAAAGAATAAAATATCAAAAATATCCATGCAGCTACATATTGCCTGCATTGGATCTCGTCTTGATTCTGATCCCAGTGGACAATATTTTGGAAGACCTGGAGCCGTGGTTCTCAACTTTCCTAATGCTGCAACCCCTTAATACAGTTTTTCATGTTGTGGTGAACCCCAGCTGTATTATGTTAGTTGCTACTTCATATCTGTAATTTGGCTACTGTTATGAATCGTAATGCAAATATTTGAACCCTTGCTGCTGCCCTTCGCTCCTCCCACCGCTATGAGGCTTCCAGGCAAGCAGAAGCCTGCTCTACGAGCCTGCCCTTCTCCTCCTCCTCTCCATTTGGAGGTGCCTCTGGAAGAGAACGGAGAGGAAGAAGAACCCAGAGGAGGGCAGGCTTTGCTGCTGCTGCCCCCCCCCCAGTGCTCCTCCTGCTGTACTTCGAGGCTTCCAGGAAAGTGAAGGCCTGCTCTACGAGGCCTCCGCTTGTGCTGGAATCCTCAAAGGACTGCAAGAAAAGCTCAGTGCAGGGCAGCAGCAGCGAGGCATGCCCTTCTCCTTCTCTGCACTCTTCCCCCTCCTGCTTTCTCTTCTCTTCCAACAGCGCATCTAAAGCATAGCCTCTTCTTTTCTTCCTCCTCCTCACCGCCTAATTAGGTCCCGCCCTTTCTGCCTCTCTGGAATGGTTGGTTGGCCCCTGGGAGCACTGCAGCAGGGTGCACCCCAATGCCGGCAGGAGCCTGTCTGGCAGTGTCGATGGAGTCAAGGAAAGCCTCCCCACCAGATCCAGGCTCGGGCCATGCTGCGGTGCCCGCGGGGACCGGCAGCCATTCCAGGGTGGTGGTGGTGTGGGGCAAAGGAGGCAGTGGCGCAACCCCCAGGTTGAGAACCACTGTAATACAGAATGCTAAAACTATACAGCTCTATGAGTGGCTGCCACAATGACAAAAATAAAATCAGAAAAAACCACACAACACTAAGACACTACTATAGAGACACACAAGGTATACTAACAAAAGAACAATGGGTCTAATGCTAAGACTTCTCACCGAGTCAATTCTGTCCCCGATTATTCTCCTTCCCTTAGACAATCCTATGGTAGAACACTTCTGCTTTTGGCAACACTCCAATTCATACATCCAACAGATGATATTTCCCCGATTTCTCTTTACTCAGCACAGTGCACTTTGTCCATCTCTGAACATTTGCCGATCTTCATCCGTCAATCTCCTTGTGTGGGATAAGCCACTTCTGTTGCTCCCTCTCTTCCGTTACCTTCCCTCACGCAAAACACCGGCAAGGCTCCATTCTTTGGCCAAGAAAAAGCTGCTTCTGTTGCCCCCTCTCTTCGTTTCCCTCTCTCGGCCAAAGCACAAGTAAGGCTCTGTCCTTTGGCCAAAAGAATGGGCTGAGGGAGGGAGCAGCAGGAGCGGCGGTAAAGCCTCCCCAGTTGGTGCGCCCGGCTACTCTTGGCTTCTTCCCTCTGTCCCCCGCCTGCTTCAGCCCTCCTCTCAGTACGTGGACACTAATCTGAGAGCGCTTGCCAGCAGCGTGTTTCTCCTGTTCCTCTGAGCCTCGGGAAGGCAGCCCTCTTTTCCATCGTCAGCAGCAGGCATGTAGCCGGGAGGGGCTAAGGGGGCTTCAGCCCCCCCCCCCAAATTCTCAGGGTGGTCCGCGAGAAGGCCTTACTGGTACATTATTTAAACTGTTATGTTTATTCATATCATGATCTGATCACTATGCTCATTATATCCCACATTAATGGGGTTATTGGGATAAGAATACAAAAGGTTTGCTAGGGTAGACCCTCTTCCACCCAGTCTCAGCCCCGAACCAAACTCAGCCCCCAATCAAAATCCTGGCTACGGCCCTGGTCAGCGAAGTTGCTTTTCATCACTTCCGGCAGGCGAGGAAGCTGGCTCCCGACCTGTCCCATCATGACCTAGTCACAGTGCTCCAAGCCACGGTCATCTCAAGACTGGACTACTGCAATGCCCTCTACATCGGCCTTCCCTTGTCGGTGATCCGGAAGCTTAAGCTGGTGCAGAACGCTACAGCCAGGCTGGTGGCAGGTCTTCCATCTCGCTGCCACATCACGCCTGTCCTGCACGGACTGCACTCAAGAGGAGAACCGGGAGAAGTTATACGCCACTGGCGAGAACGCTCTCAGCAGCAGCGTGTTCCTCCTCCTCCTCTGGGCCTTGCATAGGTGGCCCGCCTTCCCCTGACTCAGAAGAGGCCCAAGGGAGAAACATGGCACTGGCGAGAACGCTCCCGCCAGCAATGTGTTTCTCCTCCTCCTTCTTATCCCACCCGGGCCCCTCCCACCACAAGCCCGCCCTTTCCCATCCAACCTCAACCTCTCCTGGCTGGACCCGGCCCTCTCCCATCCCCAGCCTATGTGGCCCTGCCCCTTCCAGACCTGGCCTCGCCCCTTCTGACCCCGCCCACACTCCCTCCTGTCCCGGCCGTTGTGGCCAGGCCCACAAGGTAGCACCAGGGCAAAACATTTTCCCTGTGACTGCTTTATAGGGTTTCTCCCTGGTGTGAGTCCTTTCATGTGTACGTAGATTTGAACTCTGACTGAAGGTCTTTCCACACTCCAGGCATGTATAGGGTTTCTCCCCAGTGTGAGTCATTTGATGTGTGCGTAGATTTGAACTCTTAGAAAAGCTCTGTCCACATTCCAGGCATTTGTAGGGTTTCTCTCCACTGTGAGTCCTTTGATGGGAACATAGACTTGAACTCTGAGCAAAGCTCTGCCCACATTCCAGGCATTTATAGGGCTTCTCCCGGGAATGAGTCTTTTGATGTGACCACAGACCTGAACTCTGAGAGAAGCTCTGTCCGCACTCCGGGCATTTATGGGGTTTGTCCCCAGTGTGAGTCTTTTGATGTGCAAGTAGACCTGAACTCTGGGCGAATCTCTGTCCACACTCTGGGCATATGAAGGGTTTCTCCCCAGTGTGCGTCGTTTGATGTCTACGAAGAGCTGAACTATCAGAGAAGCTGTTCCCACACTCCAGGCATTTATAGGGTTTCTCCCCAGTGTGAGTCCTTTGATGTGAACGTAGGCCTCCACTGTGAGCAAAGCTCTTCCCACACTCCTGGCACTCATAGGGTTTCTCCCCAGTGTGAGTCCTTTGATGTAAATTTAGCCCTGTTTTACTAGTGAAGCTCTGTCCACACTCCTGGCACTCATAGGGTTTCTCCCCAGTGTGGGTCCTTTGATGTAAATTTAGCCCTGTTTTACTAGTGAAGCTCTTTCCACACTCCTGGCATTTATAGGGTTTCTCCCCAGTGTGAGTCCTTTGGTGTAAATTTAGTCCTGTTCTACGAGTGAAGCTCTGTCCACACTCCAGGCACTCGTAGGGTTTCTTCCCAGTATGGGTCCTGTGATGTTTTTGTAGATCTGAATTATGAGCAAAGCTCTTTCCGCACTCCAGGCATTCGGGGGGCTTCTCCCCAGTGTGAGTACTTTCATGTAGCTGTGGATGATCCCTTGAGTAACACTCTTTCCACATTTCAGCCATTCAGATGCTTTCTACTTCACACCAACAGTGATATGGGTGTTTAATCGCTATACAGATAGTTGACTCTTCTTTTTTCCTTTCTGATCTGTAAGTGAGGTTAATTTTTCAGCAATTCACCTTGAGAAAATTTATTATTTCTGTATTGTTTGTTTCCTTACTGCATCCAAGAGTTGGCGCCACAGAATCCTCATTGTCCTGGTGAAGAAAGAAGCAAAAGATCAAGGATGAGAGCACAAAGGTGGCTAAAGGAACGGCAGTCAGTCAGTAAGGAATTGCTCTCTGCAATATTCAAGGGCAACATTCACTGGAGAATGCGCCTCCGTGAATGACCAGGATGTGCTTAATGTTGAGGATCACAAAGGTTACTACTGGGCTGCCTCCCCTCCCACAATGGGTCCCAGGCCTGCTTTCTGAGCATCCCAAATTAGGTGCCTGGTGCCACCAAACTTTCTGCCTTCTCCTAAAGGAATCCTGCGGCCAACCAAGACTCTGCCTCCCCACCCAGCTAATTCAGAACCGCACTGAGGCTTGTTTGCGACATTCCCATAATGATACTCTGCTGAACGATGACGTCCCCTTTGGGCCATTCATTCACTCTCTCAGCTCAGCCCCAGGTTGGGATGCAAAGGCAGGTGCCGCTCCACCCACAGCGCCTTTTCCCTGCCAACCCCCCTTTACTTCCTTGCCCTCTATCGAGGGGAAGGTCTTCCGCAGCTGAAGGAGAGCGAGCAAAACAGGGGCTTCTCGTACAGGGTCCTTCCCAGGAATGTCTTTGCAGTGACCAAGAGAATAAATTCCAGACTGGGGAAGAACGGGCATCTACTCTGAGCAATCCTCTCTCAGAAGCTGCCTCCAAAATGCCTAACTAAGCACACACAGAACAGCTGGAAGGGGGGGGGGACGCAGGTCGGCCAGTCTCCCCCCCCCCCTGTACATTCAATACAAACATGGCCTATAAGCCTGGCCTCCCTAAAGGAGATCCTCAGAAAACTAAAGGCTGTGGGAAAAAAGCGTTCCCTGGGTGCCTTTTGGAAAATGCCTTCAGACTTCCGGTTTCAGCACGGGGAGAGGCAGAATGGCGAAAGGCTTTGTACGGAGCCATTCGCATGATTGCGTCTCTAGAGAGCAGGGTTCCTCTGGCTAAACATCCATTAAGCCAAGAAAAAGTGTAGCTCTTCACAAACTCTGAAAGCAGCAGGGCAACGGCTGGGAAAGCCGTCAGTCCGTGGGAAGATTTCTGCAGCAGTTGCAGCCCCTGGGCGTTTCGTTGCTGAGAAAGAAAGAGAAGACGAAACACTCGCGTGCACAATCAAGCAGCTATGGCACAATGGGTTAAACCCTTGTGCCGCCTGGACTGCTAACCTAAATGTTGCCAGCTTGAGTCTGCAAGATGGGGTGAGCTCCCGCCTGTCAACTCTAGCTTGTGCAGACAGGAGAGAAGCATCCTAGTAGGATGGCAACACATCTGGGCAAACATCTCTGTAGACGGCCAATTCTCTTACACCGGAAGCAACTTGCAGCATGTTCGCAAGTCACTTCTGACATGATTTTTAAAAGCTGTTTCCCAGCTAAACTGTCGACCATCTGAACAAATACCTTCCCTTTAAGACCCTTGGGAATTAGGATTTAGGTAAGAGAACTTTACTTTGAACGAATGAACTTCTGAGGAAGACAGTGGGAGAGACTTTTCTCATGTCAGGAGCAACTTGACAAACTGCAAGGAGCTTCTGGTGCGAGAGAACTGGCCGCCTGCAAGGACGTTGCCCGGGGGACGTTTGATGTTTGACCCTCCTGTGGGAGCCAAGCCAAGTGAAGGCGGGAGGGAGGGAGGAATGGGAGTGCTTCAAAGACGTATGGCATTATCTGAGAGAGGAAACTGAGGAGATGGGAGTGGGGGAAGGTGTGAGGCCACTTCAAGATTCTGTAAAGATCACGCTTCGTCTGCAGTCCGATCCAACGAGATTTATTGAAGGTACAACACCTGTAAAGCCAAAGCATTGGCTCGTCGTCCAAACCCCCAAGTCTGAAACTTGCCAAAGTATGTTTTGATAAAGTTTTTTTTTTGGAAGTACAAAAGACTCTTGTTGCATTTTTCCTACAGAGAGATTACAGGCAGGCAAGGAGAACTAAGTCTCCCAGCCTAACTAGACTCTGCAGTACTCAAACAGATCCAGCAGAATCCTGACAGATGGTAGCAGAGGATGGTTGCGAGTTTCTGTTTTGTTGAAAGCTGGTCTAGCTTCTCTTTCTCTCTGGTAGTTGGGGGTTTTTTGCACAGACAGTATACAAGAGGAGCCACAGGCTTGCGACGATCGCTACCGTATGGATCTCGAGCACCTGAGGACGTTGTTCGATCTGTGGGACCCTCCTAGGCTTCCCCCATTCGACGGTCGAGCCTGATAGCTGACCTTAGAAAGATCTGACCCACATGGGGCTGAGCTTGGCTTCCCCTTCTCGTTAGTTTTGTCATTCCCTGTCGATGTTGTTTGTCTTCTTGTATGCTCTGTATTTTTTATGTCAAACTGTAAACCGCTCGGGGAGTGGCGGTATAGCAAGTTTGAACTATAAATAAATAAATAAATAAATAAAATAAGAGCTGCAAAAGAGTAGGACATCCTTGTAAGGATGAGTTTGTCATCTGTTTCCCTGGGAGACCTGGCGTTGGAGCGACTTACAGCCTTCAACTATACTACTTGGGCCATAAAAATGAAAAGTGTGCTTATCAGGGAAGATTTATGGGATGTTATGTTGTCGCCTTTAGCAGATGATGCCTCAGCGGCCGAGAAGAGGGCAAGTGAGAAAGCCCTAGCAACTATTCTGTTGTGTGTGGACAACTCTCAGCTTGGCGTATGTACATGGAATCCTCACCGCTCATGAGTGCTGGCAGAAACTGAAAGATGTTTATCGTGCTTCAACGGCCAGTGCAAAGATAATCCTCACCCGACAGCTCTACAATTTGAAGCTTCATAAAGGAGAAGATGTAATGAAGCATATTGATACAATGAGTCGCCTGTTTGTGGAACTGGAGGACAGGGAGATGAGTTTTTCAAACTCCCACCAAGCTTGTGTTTTGCTTTCCAGCTTAGATGCATCATGGGACACTTTCTGTTTTCAATGCAGAATGTTCCTGAAGCTGAGCTTTTGCTTAATTTTATTTGCTCCAGGCTTATAGAGCAGGAGAAAAGAAGTGTGTTCCTTAAAGCAGTGTTTCTCAACCTTTTTTGAGCCGCAGCACACTTTTAACATTAAAAAAATCCGGGGGCACACCACCAACCAAGATGACACAAAATGACACGCTAACACAGTAAAGAACAGCTGGGGGTTGGTGGCCTGCTGGGAGCAGCTGTTGGGAATGCCAAAGCCGGGGAGGGGGCGGAGCCAGGCTGTGCCATGCCCCGCCCCCTACCCCAGGCTTCACCTCTCCCAGCAGCTTCTTTAGCCTTGAGGGGGCAGTGCCAAGCCAGCGGTGCCAGAGCCAGCACAATGCTGGCTTGGCACTGTCCCCTCAAGGCTGGAGCAGCTGCTGGGAGTGCCGAAGCCGGGGGAGGGGGCAGAGCCAGGCCGCGCCATGCCCTGCCCCCTCCCCCCAGCTTCAGCTCTCCTACAGGCCGCGCCATGCCCCGCCCCCTCCCCCCAGCTTCAGCTCTCCTACAGAGGAGGAGCATGAGCGGTGGACGGGTTTCAGTGGGCGGGGCTCCTCCTCCACGTGGCTTCAGCGAGCGAGGGGCGAGAGTCATGGTGGGAGTCATGGCGGATTGGAGGCTGGCTGGGAAAATGGCCGAAGGAGGCAGCGCCCTGGTCCCTTCTTCTTTTTCTTCGCCACTGCCCGGCCCTTCCTCCTCCTCCCCCAAGCAGCGGGAGTTCGGCAGGAGGGGGGGAGGAAGGGGCAGAGAGCTTTTCTCGCGGCACAGCAGGAGGTCCGTCACGGCACACTGGTTGAGAAAGACTGCCTTAAAGAAACAGCTTCTCCTGCAAAAGGGGCGCAAAGTAGAAACACCCAGCAGCCTGGCGCAGTATGTAGAGTTAGGAGGTGTTATGGATGTGGAGCAGTTTCTCATGTATTAAGAAACTGTCTCAATAAGATGAAAAAGCATGCAAAGGGAAGAGGTTTTTCTTCCCATGGAGGTGCTAATGTCTTGGTAACAAGAAGTACTAAAGAAGAGAGTGTAAAAAGTTCTGTGTGGCTGTTAGATTCGGGGTGTACAGAGCATTGTGTGAATAATATAAAGTTGTTAAAATATGCATAAAGCTGCTGTAAGAAGTGTTACCCTTGCAGATGGGTCAAAATTAAACGTGAGATCCAGGGGGATGTGTATGTACCTTGGTTAGATAGAGTGCTGAAAAATGTCCTGTTCATTGAGAAAATGGAATTTTGTTTACTTAGCATTCCAGCCTGTGTGCTGAGAGGTATGAAGTGTGCTTTAGGGCAAAAGAATGTGGTGTCTTTTAAAGGAAAGCATTGTGTCACAGGCAGATTGGTAAACAAAATGTACCAGTTTACTAAAGGAGAGAAAGTATTTAAAGTGCAAGGAACTGAAAACAAGCCTCTTCATGATGAGTGTATTCACTATTATCATAGAGTGTTAGGACATGTTAGCTTTAAAGCTATAAGACAGCTTGCCAAAGTAACAAATTTAAAACTTAAGCCCTGTGATAATTGTTTGGATTGTGCTGTCTGTTCTAAGGAAAAAGTAAAAAGATGTTCCATTCCAAAGCAAAGCAACAGGCAAACATCAAAGCCGTTTGAGCTTGTTTATATTGATCTGGCGGGTCCAATGTGTAAGAGTTTAGAAAATGCATCTTATTTCCTTGTGTTAGTGGATGATTTTACCTGCTACACGTATTGTTATTTTTTGAAACAAAATGCCCAAGCTGGGTACAAAATAAGGGAATGGGTTAACATGGTTGAGAGAAGTTTTAACCACAAGGGGGATGTTTCCAGACAGACAGGGGTGGTGAGTTCACCATGAAGTGGTTAGAGAACTGGTTAACTGCCACTGGGATCCGACATCAACTTACAAACCCATATAGTCCGGAAGAAAATGGCGTGGCAGAAAGAAAAATTGGGGTCCTAAAAACAATAAAAATTGTATGTTGAGAGATGCAAAGTTAAGTGAAAAGTACTGGGCTGAGGCTATAAATATGGCTGTACATGTAAACAGATCATGGAGTTCAGTGTTAAATGAAACACCGTATTTCTTGTTGTTCAAAAGGAAGCCTATTTTTTTTCTTATTTTCGTAGTTTTGGTTGCTTTGCCAATGTCCATATTCCATCACAGTGTAGAATAAGAATCAACGTAATTGAGCAGGCTCCTCTGCCTTGCAAGGGCGCCGAACAAATTTGGGTTCGCCCAAAGAGACTTATGGAATCAACTAGGCTCCTGAATGCTCTGAGGGATCTGGAGTCTGTCAGCATCTCACTCGATGAGCAAGTTAACATCTGGAACTCTAGACTATCTAATGCTCTCGATGAGATCGCCCCTAAATGTCCTCTCCGACCCCGTCAAAACCAGTCACCGTGGTTCACTAAAAAACTAAGATCGATGAAATGGGGAAAAGAGATGGCTAGAGAGCAAGTGGAGGAAACTCTGTGACAAAGGTATGAAATCAGCTTATAAGCTTTTTATGGATGCTTATGAGCATGCTATCAAGGAAGCGAAAAATTCATACTATGCATCCTTGATAGCGTCTGCCAGCTCACGCCCGGCCCAATTGTTTAAAGTAATTAGGTCACTGATGATGGTCCCTACCATCCCAAACAATAATGATCAGGCCCTCTCTGCCGAGGTTTTCCAGAGCTATTTTGCGGACAAAATTTCTGCCCTCCGCCGGGATCTTCCCCCTACTCTTGATACAGTCAGTGAAATTGAGACTCTGTGGCCTCTTGCCAGGCCCACCGACCGGTTTCGGCCACTGGATGTAGAAGCTGTTGATAGGATAGTTACTGCAGCTAGGCCGACCACTTCCTCCCTCGATCCGTGCCCCTCCTGGCTGGTAAAAACTTGCCTGGAGGGGTTACGTGACCCCTTGTTGAAGTTAGTTAACACCTCCCTTCAGCAAGGAGTGTTTCCAGGGGGATTGAAAGAGGCAGTGGTCACTCCATTGCTGAAGAAGCAGAGTTTAGATCCGTCGGTCCCTTCCAGCTACCGCCCGGTATCGAATTTATCATTCCTGGGCAAGGTGGTTGAAAGGGCAGCAATGGAGCAGCTGCAGTCCTACCTAGATGATGCAACTTGGCTTGACCCCTTCCAGTCCGGCTTCCGTTCAGGGCATGGGACGGAGACGGTGCTGACAAGCTGCGCTGCCAACTAAACCAGGGTGGATCGGCGCTGCTCGTGTTATTGGACCTCAAGGCAGCGTTCAATATTGTCGATTATGATCTTTTGACCTACCGTCTTGCCGGGCCGGGGTAAGGGGGGTAGCCCTTAGCTGGCTGTCCTCCTTCCTCCGGAACCGGTCACAGCGAGTGAGAAGGGGCGAGGTTGTCTCAGGGGGCGCCCAACTTCTCTCCCCTTTATTATTTAACATCTACGTCCGACCACTTGCTCGGTTGGCGCGCAGCTTCGGGCTGGAGTGTCACCAATATGCGGATGACACCCAGCTCATTCTGGGGATTGAAGGCTGGCCCGGCTCCGTACCCGATAATTTCCATCGTTGCCTTGAAGCCGTTACTGGATGGCTGCGAGCCAGTAGATGGAAGGTGAATCCGGCCAAGACGGAGATCCTGTGGCTGGGTCGTCCGGGTACAGGAGGGATCCGGCTCCCAACCCTGGACGGGGCGACACTTTGCCCATCTCCATCTGTGAAAAGTTTGGGAGTCACCCTTGACTCCCAACTGTCGATGGAGAACCATCGTTTAAGGCCTTGAATGGTCTGGGGCCAGTGTACCTAAGGGTCCGCCTCTCCCAATACAATCCCCCACGACCACTGCGATCCAAGCTTCAGAACCTTTTGGTGGTACCTAGCTGCCAGTCCATCCTCTTGTCCACAACGCGAAGGAGGGCTTTCAGTGCCGCTGCGCCGGTCTTGTGGAATGCTCTTCCATCCTCAATTCGAGCACAGACCGACCTGCTAGCCTTTCGCAGGGCCTGTAAAACCTTCCTGTTTGTCCAAGGCTTTGGTGCATAGACATAATTAGGCCATGGACGATAATGCTGGCCTAAGAGTCTTTTAATGCAGTGTTTTTCAACCTTTTTTGAACCGCGGCACACTGTTTACATTTACAAAACCCTGGGGCACACCACCAACCAAAATGACACAAAATGACACTCTTAACACTCTTTTTGGCCTACTGCCCCCTTTCCAGAAAAAAAATTACTCACCGCCCCCTTAGAAATTATTTTTTATTTTAATAGCAATTAAACAGAAATATATATGTATTAATGTTTCTACCTTTTTTGTAAAATATAATAAAGGTGTAAATTAGAAACATTGAAGTTTGAAATTATGAAACTATTTAATCCACAATATCTGCTTTGAACTGGTTTAAGGGGACTCAGAATATCATGGCAGATAATCCACAATATCTGTTTTGAACTGGTTTATCTGAGTCCACACTGCCATATCCAGTTCAAAGCAGAAAATGTGGGTGGGATTGTATTCAGCTGTGTGGAAGGGGACTCAGATTATCAAGGCAGGAAATCCCACAATATCTGCTTTGAACTGGATTATCTGAGTCCACACTGGCATATATCCCCATTCAAAGCAGATATTTTGGATTTACTTGGATATTCTGGTGTTCCTTCCACACAGCCCTATATGCCAGAATATCACGGCAGGAAATCCCACAATATCTGCTTTGAACTGGATTATCTGTGTCCACACTGCCGTATATCCCAGTTCAAAGCAGATATTGTGAGATTTTCCTGCTTTAATATTCAGGGTTATAGGCTGTGTGGAAGGGCCCTGGAAGAAGGAGGATGGACTGGATTGCCCTTGGAGGGCTCCTCCTACTCTAGGAACCCATTGTAATTATTATTATTAATAATAATAATAATAATAGCAGAGGCTGAATGGCCATCTGTGAGGAATGCTTTGATTGTGTTTTCCCCTTATTTCAGAAGGAGGTTGGACTGGATGGCCCCTGGAGGGCTCCTCCTACTCTAGGAACCTGCTATTAAGAATAAATTATTATGAATAAATTCAGGTACTTCCAGGAGAGGACACATAATGTCTCGTGTAAAAGGAGAGGCTTGACACTGTAAATGGAAAAAAACCCTTTGCCGGCAGGGAGGAGGCTGGGAAGGGAGAAAGGCTGCGGAAGTAAACAAAAGGGGAAGCTCTAGTCTCCCAACTCTCAAAGGAGCAGTTCACAGGGGGCCCTGAGTAATCGATCCCAGAAGCCTGATCCGTGATGTTTTCCAGGTCTCGCTGTTGAAGCTGCTCTTTCCCCACGAGCTGGATATGTTGTGGGGAGGAGGAGAAAAAAATAGGGGGGAAGGAACGGGGGCGAAAGAGGTTTTTGCCGGCACAGCAGTAGGTCCCTCAAGGAGCAGAAGTGTGCCGAGTGACAGCGGATGAAAAAGACTGTTTTAATGTATATTTATGTGTTTAAATTTAATATGTGGACACTGGTCCGTTTTATTGTGTTTTTATTGTTTTATATGTGTGTAAGTCACCCCGAGCCTCTCGGAAGGGGCGACTAATAAATCAAAATAATAAATAAATAAATAAATCAACGTAAGTGGAGGAATCTAAGGTTTTTGTGTTTTGCTGAAAAAAATAAAGGTTTTTGTTTTGACTTAGGAAATGGAAAAGTTCTGATTTCAAGAAGTGCAAATTTTGAGAAACATCAGGGATGGGTTGATATTCATCAGAATTCTGAAGTATTCTTCCCAATTCAACAGAGCACAGTATCCCAGGAGTCAGAGTTAGCTAAAACAGCTGGGCCCAGTAGTGGGATAAAAACAGAAGTAGTTGAAGCAGTATCTGGGGAGTCTGGTGTTTTACCTGAAGAGATAGAAAGCAGTGAGCAACAGGAAAGTGTAGAGGTTGAAGAGGAACCTGAATCAGGTCTGAGAAGAAGTCACGCTCCACTAAAGGAGTGCCACCAGATAGGTTCAGGGTACAATGTGTACTGACTGAAGAGAACCAAGGTGTATGTATTGAGCCTCGAACGTACAGTGACATGTTGAAATGTGACTCTGTGGAAAGAGGTAACTGGGAAAAGGCTATGGACACTGAGTATAAGTCGTTAGTTGATTTAGGAGTTTTTGAGATTGTGTCCAGACCTGTTGGGAAACCAGTAATTGGTTCCCACTGGGTATTCAGGAAAAAGATTTTATCTGATGGTTCTTTGAAATTTATTTATTTATTTATTTATTTATTTATTTATTTATTTATTTATTGAGGCTTCTATGCCGCCGACTCCCGGGGGCTCGCGGCGGCTCACAAGAGCCAGGGGCATAAAACATAGATTAAAAACATAAAACAATTGAACAATTAGAGCAATAGCAGAACAGGCAATAAAACAAATGGAGCAGCAACAGGAGCCACAACACAGTACCCAGAGCACGCGGGCCTACTCTCCGAAGGCCTGCCTATACAGATGGGTTTTGCAGGCCCGCCTGAATGGGAGTAAATCCCTCAGGGCTCTGGTTTCGGCCGGGAGGGCATTCCACAGCGTGGGGGCTATGACGGAGAACGCCCTCGGCGGGTAGATGTCAGGTGTGCCGACTTTGCTGATGGTATTTCCAGGAAGTTGGCATCCTCAGACCGTAGTGATCTCGATGGGCAGTAGGGGGTGAGGCGGTCCCTCAGATACGCTGGCCCCAGGCCGTACAGAGGGTGAACCAACACTTTAGGCAGCCAGTGCAGATCCTGCAAGACGGGTGTTATACGGCAACCTGCTGGCGTGCCAGACAGGAGCCGGGCGGCAGTGTTCTGCACCAGCTTGAGCTTCCGGATCGACGACAGAGGAAGGCCAACGTGAGCGCGTTACAGTAATCTAGCCTTGAGATGACCGTGGCTTGGATCACCGTGGCCAGGTCGTTCCGGGAGAGGCCAGCCTCCTTGCCTGGCGGAGGTGGAAAAAAGCAGCCTTGCTGACCGCAGAGACCTGGGCCTCCATGGTCAGCTGGGAGTCCAGGTGGACCCCCAGGCTCTTCACAGTGCCGCACCGTCCAGGGTCGGAAGCCGGGCACCCACCCGCCCGGGCGACCCAGCCACAAGATCTCCGTCTTCGCCAGATTCACCCTCAACCTACTGGCTCACAGCCATCCAGTAACGGCTTCGAGGCAGTGCTGGAAATTATCGGGGCCGGGCTCCGGCCTGGCCTCCATCCTCAGAATGAGCTGGGTGTCGTCAGCGTACTGGTGACAAACCAGCCCATAACTCCGCACCAGCTGTGCAAGCGGCTGCATGTAGATGTTAAATAACAGAGGGGAGAGGATGGCCCCTGAGGAACTCCGCAAACTAATGGGGAGCCCGGGGAGACTACCTCACCCCTCCTCACACGCTGAGACCGCTGGCGGAGGATGGAGGTCAGCCATTTAAGGGCAGTCCCCCTCACTCCAGCCTTGGCCAGGCGGTGGATCAAAAGATTGTGGTTGACCGTGTCAAACGCTGCCGTGAGGTCCAATAACACGAGCAGCGCAGACCCGCCTTGGTCGAGCTGGCAGCGGAGTTGGTCTGTGATGGAGACCAGGACCGTCTCCGCCCCGTGCCCCGAACGGAAGCTGGACTGGAAGGGGTCTCCAGCCACGTTGCATCATCTAAGAAGGACTGCAATTGCTCCATTACTGCCCTCTCAACTACCTTGCCCAGGTACGAAAGATTCGACACTGGGCGGTAGTTGGAGGGAACCGCAGGGTCCAATGACGGTTTCTTCAGTAATGGAGCTACCACCGCCTCTTTCAAGCACTCTGAAAGACTCCTTGCTCAAGGGAGCTGTTTATGATATTCAACAGAGGCCACGTAACCCCTCCAGGCAAGATCTAACAAGCCAGGAGGGGCACGGGTCGAGGGAGCAGGTGGTGGGACGGGCTGCAGCCACTATCTTATCAACAGCGTCTGCGTCCAGTGGCCGAAACCGGTCGAGGGTGGGCCCGGCGGAGGGCCATGGAGTCTCGAGCTCTCTTACTGTATCAACTGTGGCCGGAAGGTCCCGGCGGAGGCTCAGTATCTTGTCTGTGAAGAAACTCTGAAAAGCACCGGCAGTGAGGGCCTGATCACTATTTTTTGGGACGGTAGGGACCGTCGTCAAAGACCGAATTACCTTAAACAATTGGGCCAGGCGTGAGTTAGCAGACGCTATCAGGGCGGAAAAGTACACATTTTTGGCCGCCTTGACAGCATGCTCATAAGACTCTTTAATTAGCTTATAAGCTGATACTGAGGCTCCGTCACGGAGTTTCCTCCACTCGCGCTCTAGCCGTCTCCTCTCCCGCAAATTTAAGGCAAGATTAGTCGCACATGGTTGTTAACAAGTTGTGCATGAGTCGTATGATGAAACATTTGCTCCTACTGCAAACATTTGCTCCTACTACTCATTGAGGATGTTAGTGGCCTTAGCAGAACAGTATGATTTCAAGATGAGACATTTTGATTTCGAGACAGCCTATTTAAACGCTAAGCTTGATGAAGAGATTTACTTAGAACCGGCACCAGGTTTTGAAGTTAGCCACGATACGGTGTATAGGCTGAGAAAAGCTTTGTATGGTTTAAAGCAATCCGTCAGATGTTGTAATTTGTGCATCAACGAAGTATTGTTGAGATTAGGTTTTTCCTCTAGTATGGCTGATTCATGTGTCTATACGAGAAGTAAAGGAATAGATCAAGTATTCATATTAATTTATGTGGATGACTTGTGTATGGTGGCTAAGTCGGATGAAGTCCTTAATAGGGTTTTTAAGGAATTAACTGAGTATTTCAAGTTGAAGGATCTGGGAACTGTTAAAGAGTATCTTGGGGGTAGAGGTATTAAATTCCACTCAAGGTGTGTTCCTTAGCCAGAAAAAGAAGATACATTAGTTAATTGAAAACATTGGGCTGAAAGATGCAAATCCAGTACAGACTCCAATGACGGAAGGTTTTTTGAGTCAGACATGTGACGAACGTTTTTCTGATGTGCAGTTGTACCGTTCCCTGATAGGTAGCATTTTGCCTATTGCAAACTGGACACGCCCTGATATTGCTTATGCAGTTGGCATTTTAAGTAGAAAGGTGGCCTGTCCTACAACCAAAGATTTGTTGGGTTTGAAGAGAGTACTTAGGTATTGTGTGTGGGGTTGTCTGGAGTGTAGAGGTGACTGGGCTGTGTGGGTGTGTGGGGCATGGGTGAATGTTCCTCCTTTTAATTATGCACCATTGGCACTTTATATCCTGATTGCAACTGGAATCTTTTAAGACGCTACTGCCACACTAGAAGACACTGTGTGCATTGTATGCCAACTCTACCAACTGCTGCTATTGGTTGCTGCTAGTATTTAAGCCTGGGACAAGAACTGGTCCGAACTGTGGTGCTACTGTGACTCGCACTTTAGAGACTAACGGCCTATTCTGCACTTTACGACCATCACTGACTTCCTTGCTACCCATGCTTCGACCAAAGTCATCGCACTTTATATTGGCACTTGCACTTTGTGTACTGTTAATAGTTTTTAACAACTCAGAGGGTGGTGGAAGCCGCAGGGTGGGAGGGGTCACAGGAAAGAGATCTACATCTTATATGGGTGCACTAAACCAGGAGAGGGAACATGCAGGAGGGATGGTTCCCGGGCTGGGGGGTCCTATCGGGGTGGTGACTGGGAAGATGCGGGAAAGGGAGACCCAAAGTACGGATTCGGCCTAGAATTTGTGATGGACCTAAACCACTAATTCGACCTGGAAGAGAGCGTTATAAAATTTCAATTCGGCCAAAAATTTGTGCAAGAACTTTGATAAATTTAAATCGGGCTCCTGACAAAGCTAGGCTGAGTACTCAGGAAGGCGGTCCCTCCCGGTTGAAAGTGGTGCTGTTCAATGCCAGGTCAGTCAATGGTAAAACATCAACAATACAAGATTTAATTTATGAAGAACAAGCTGACCTGGCCTGTATAACGGAGACCTGGTTGGACGAGGCTGGGGGGGGTTAATCTCTCCCAGCTCTGCCCACCGGGTTACTCCGTACAGCACCAAGCGAGACCGGGAGGGCGGGAGGGGGAGTCGCAGTGGTCTATAAGGATTCCATCTCCTTGACCAGGTGCCCCAACCCGCAGTCAACCATGTTCGAATGTGTCGGCCTAAGGATTGGTGACCGACAGGATAGGGATTCTGCTAGTGTACCGACCACCCCGCTGCACTACAGTCTCCCTACCTGAGCTAGCCGGAGTGGTCTCTGGCCTGGCCGTGGAGTCTCAGCGGCTCATTGTGCTGGGAGACTTCAACGTCCATGCCGAGACCACTCTGTCAGGAGTGGCTCAGGACTTCATGGCCGCCATGGCAACCATGGGCCTGTCCCAGCTAATATCAGGTCCCACCCATAGTGCAGGACACACATTAGATCTGGTTTTCTGCCAGGGATGGGAAGAAGGTGGCGGAGTGGAGGAACTGACTATCATTCCTTTGCCATGGACCGACCACCACCTGATCAGGTTTAGACTCACTGTGCCTTTCCACCTCCGCAGGGGTGGTGGACCTACTAGAATGGTCCGCCCCAGGAGACTTATGGATCCGAATGGATTCCTGACGGCTCTTGGGGATTTTCCCGCCTCCTCGGTAAGTGACCCTGTCGAGGCTCTTGTCTCACTCTGGGACAGGGAGATGACAAGGGCTATTGACACGATCGCTCCAGAACGCCCCCTCTTGAGTAACCGA
The DNA here is from genome assembly GCA_030556195.1 of Anolis apletophallus. Taxonomy (NCBI): domain Eukaryota; kingdom Metazoa; phylum Chordata; class Lepidosauria; order Squamata; family Anolidae; genus Anolis; species Anolis apletophallus. The sequence continues at coordinate 54,223 of JARBWK010000005.1, forward strand.
GCTAAACCAGCCCCTTGGTTTACTGAGGAGCTGGCAGCGATGAAGCGAAAAAAGAGGAGGCTAGAGTGCGTGTGGCGTCGAAAACGGAGTGGATCAGCTCAGGCGCGCCTGGTCTCCTATTTGAGGACCTATGACGCCGCCCAAGAACCGTCCAGCGGAACTGTTTCGAGTCGTTAGGGGTCTTTTAAATCCGCCTCAGTGCGAGATCCCTGACGGCTCGGCGGTACGCTGTGATGAATTTGCCAAGGTCTTCGCGGATAAAGTGGCTCTGATCCGTTCTGATTTTGATACGACTTTAACAGCAGTCTCTGAGGATGTGACACGAGCACCTGCTTGTCCGGTTTTAATGGATTCGTTTCAATTGGTTCAGCTCGAGGATGTGGACAAGATCCTTGAGAGGCGAGGCCCACTACATGCATCCTAGACCCCTGCCCATCCTGGCTGATCAAGGAAGCCAGAGGGGGTTTGGCAGAGTGGGTGAAGGTGGTGGTTAATGCCTCCTTACAGGAGGGCAAAATTCCAGCCAGCTTAAAGCAAGCTGTTATAAAACCGCTGTTGAAGAAACCATCACTGACCCCACTCAATTAGTGAACTATCGGCCAGTCTCCAATCTCCCTATTTGGGCAAAGTCATGGAACGTGTGGTGGCTTCGCAACCCAGGGGTTCTTGGTAGACACTGATTATCTTGATCCGCACAGTCTGGCTTTAGGCCGGGACATGGGACTGAAACAGCCTTGGTCGCCTTGGTAGATGATCTACGCCGGAACTTGACAGGGGAGTGTGTCCCTGTTGGTTCTGCTGGACCTCTCAGCGGCTTTCGATACCGCTGACCACGGTATCCTTCTGGGTCGCCTTGCAGACATGGGGCTTGGGGGTACGGCTTTGCAGTGGCTCCAATCCTTCTTGGAAGGTCGTACCCAGAAGGTGTCATTGGGTGACACCTGTTCGGCTCCACAGCCGTTGTCCTGTGGAGTCCCTCAGGGTTCAGTTCTGTCCCCGATGTTATTTAACATCTACATGAAACCGCTGGGAGAGATCATTCGGAGTTTCGGAGTCAGGTGTTATCTGTACGCAGATGATGTCCAGATCTGTCACTCCTTCCCACCTGTCACCAAGGAGGCTGTCCAGACTTTGAACCGGTGCTTGGCCGCTGTGTCGGACTGGATGAGGGCGAGCAAATTGAAACTAAATCCAGACAAGACAGAGGTCCTCCTGGTCAGTCGTAAGGCCGAACAGGGCATAGGGTTACAGCCTGTGCTGGACGGGGTTACACTCCCCCTGAAGACGCAGGTTCGCAGCTTGGGAGTGATCCTGGACTCATCGCTGAGCCTGGAACCCCAGGTCTCGGCGGTGGCCAGGGGAGCTTTTGCACAGTTGAGACTCGTGCGCCAGCTGCGCCCGTACCTTGGGAAGTCTGATCTGGCTACGGTCGTCCACGCTCTGGTCACATCCCGAATAGACTACTGCAACGCGCTCTACGTGGGGCTGCCTTTGAAGACAGTTCGGAAATTGCAATTAGTTCAGCGGGCGGCAGCCAGATTATTAACGGGAGCTACATACAGGGAGCATACCACCCCCCTGTTGTGTCAGCTCCACTGGCTGCCTGTCCAATTCCGGGCTCAATTCAAAGTGCTGGTTTTGACCTTTAAAGCTCTATACGGTTCTGGCCCAGCCTACTTGTCCGAACGCATCGGCCGCTACGTCCCACCTCGCAATCTAAGATCATCCGGGGAGGCCCTGCTCTCGCTCCCGCCGACTTCTCAAATGCGGTTGGTGGGGACGAGGGACAGGGCCTTCTCGGTGGTGGCCCCCCGCCTGTGGAATGCGCTCCCTATGGAGGTACGGTCCACCTCATCCCTCCTGGCATTCAGGAAAAAGGTAAAATCCTGGCTTTGGGACCAGGCGTTTCCACAGCAGCACTAAGCAGCATGTTAGATGGGATTTTAATGGAAAAGGAGGAAGAGGGTCAATGTTTTTATGGATCGAATATTGTTTTAACTTGGAATGACTGTATATGTTGATGATGGAATTGCATTTTAATGTGTTTTAATGTATCGTAATTGTCGTGGGTTTTGGGGTTTTATGCTGTTATGATGTGGCATCGAATTGTGCCTACTGTAAGCCGCTCTGAGTCCCCCCTCGGGGGTTGAGAAGAGCGGGGTAAAATCCTGAAATAAATAAATAAATAAATAAATATTTAAAAGGAACAGTGAGTTATAGTTTGTTTTATCCTTTGTTGGAAAGTGAGAAGCTGGAAGTTTTTGTGGACAGTTCGTTTGCGGAAGAGGGAGACAGGAAGTCAGTCACGGGTTATTTTGTCAAGTATGGAGACAAATCCATCTGTTGGAGATCCAGAAAACAAAGCTCGGTTGCCGTGTCTACAGCGGAAGCAGAATTTGCTGCCCTCTCGGAAGTAGGAAACAAGTTAATTTGGATTCAGCAGTTGGAGCGCGCGTGGAGCAAGCTCCGTGATGGACCGTCGGAATCAGCTTATAAGCTCTTTTTGGAAGCTTATGAGCATGCTATCAAGGAAGCGAAAAATTCCCACTATGCTTCCTTGATAGCGTCTGCCGACTCACGCCCGGCACAATTGTTCAAGATAATTCGGCACCTCACGATGGTCCCTACCATCCTAAATAATGATGATTGGGCCCTTACCGCCGAGGCTTTTCAGAGTCACCTTGCAGACAAGATTGCGACGCTCCGCTGGGACCTGCCCGCCACAGTTGATACAGTCCAGGAGCTTGAGACTCCGTGGCCCTCCGCCGGATCCACCTTCGACCGGTTTCGGCCACTGGACACAGAGGATGTTGACAGGATTGTCGCAGCCCTTAGACCTACCACCTGCTCCCTCGACCTGTGCCCTTCCACACTAATTCGATCTTGTGTGGAAGGGTTACATGGCCCTCTGTTGAAAATAGTCAACTGCTCCCTTGAGCAAGGAGCTTTTGAAGGTGAGTTAAAAGAGGCGGTGGTAACTCCATTGCTGAAGAAGCCGGGGCTAGATCCCGCGGCTCCCTCCAATTACCGCCCAGTGTCCAATTTACCGTACCTGGGCAAGGTAATTGAGAGGGCAGCAATGGAACAGCTGCAGACTTTTCTGGATGACGCATCCTGGTTAGACCCCTTCCAGTCTGGCTTCTGCTCTGGGCATGGGACAGACCGTCCTAGTCTCCATCACAGACCTACTCCGCTGCCAGTTGGACCGAGGCGGATCGGCGCTGCTCGTATTATTGGACCTTACGGCAGCGTTTGATACTGTCGATTACCAACTTTTGACACACTGCCTGGCGGTGGCAGGGGTAAGAGGGACAGCCCTCAACTGGCTGTCCCCCTTCCTCCAAAACCGCCTGCAGCGAGTGAAGTGGGGAGGGGTGGTCTCTGAGGGCTCCCCCTTACACTGTGGAGTCCCTCAGGGGGCCATCCTCTCCCCGCTGTTATTTAACATCTACATGCGACCACTCACCCAACTGGTGCGGAGTTTCGGGCTGGAATGTCACCAGTACGCTGATGACACCCAGCTCGTTCTGAGGATGGACCCCGGGGCGGAATCTGTACCCGATAATTTACAACTCTGCCTGGAAGCCATGGCTGCGAGCCAGTAAGTTGAAGGTGAACCCGGCGAAGATGGAGATCTTGTGGCTGGGCCGCCCGGGGGGGGGGGGAATCCAGCTGCCGACGTTTGATGGCGCGGCGTTATGCCCGCAGTCTTCAGTCAAGAGCCTAGGGGTCCGGCTTGCGCCTGCAAGACAGCCTTTTACCATCTCCGGCAGGCTCCCTATCTCTCCCGTTGCAACCTAGCAACGGTGATCCAAGCCACGGTCATCTCGAGGCTCGATTACTGTAACGCGCTGTACATTGGCCTGCCTTTGTCGGCGATCCGGAAACTTAAACTGGTGCAGAACGCGGCGGCTCGCTTGCTGCTAGGAGCCCCAAGAACGGCCCACATAACACCACTCCTGCGCGAACTGCACTGGTTGCCCATTGAATTCCGGATCTCCTTCAAGGTGCTAGTTCTGACTTTCAAGGCCTTATATGGTTTGGGGCCAGTGTACTTGAAGGAGCGGCTTACCCCATATGCGCCCAGAAGATCACTGCGTTCAGAGGGGCTCAACCTACTTGATGTTCCGGGGATGAAGGTCTGCAGACTCTCTACCACGCGGCAGAGAGCGTTTTCAGTGGCCGCACCGGTTTTATGGAACTTGCTGCCGCCAGAGACACGAGCCTTGCGGGACCTGCTGGCTTTCCGCAGGTCCTGCAAGACCTGGCTATTTAGGCAGGCGTTCGATGTGTGATATCTGACGGTGCATGATTAACATTGCCACTCTGCTGTACCACCATTATTCTGCATGAACCAGCCATGTCTGGCTATGACTGCTTTTAAGATATAATTTCATGTGTTTTAACCCTATGTGTTTTATATGCTGTTTTACACACTGTTTCATATGCTGTTTTATACGCTGTTTTTATATGCTGTTTTTATATGCCATTGTATGTGCTGTTTTTATATGCTGTAAACCGCCCCGAGCCTCGGTTTACATTTATCAAATCGAATAAATAATAATAATAATAATCAACCGGAATTTCCCAGAAGACATCACAGCCTTGTCTGAACGCTGCCTCATCACAAGCTACTTCCAGTGGGGTCAGCCCGCTAAGCCCTGTCGTAGCAAATGTCTATGTGGAACACTTTATTTATTTATTTATTTATTGTTTTGATTTATTAGTCGCCCCTTTTTACAAAGCCATAAAAACACGGTAAAAACAACAGACCAATGTCCACATATTAACATTTAAACATTTAAAACAAGCAGCAGCAGATATACATTAAAATAACTCATAGGCCTGCACTGTAGTCCATAGCCTAGGGATACCTATGAACCGAAGGCTTGGACAAACAGGAGGGTTTTACAAGCCCTGCGAAAGGCTAGCAGGTCGGTCAGTGCTCGAATTGAGGATGGAAGGGCGTTCCACAAGACCGGCGCAGCGGCACTGAAAACCCTCCTCCGTGTTGTAGACAGATGGATGGAATGACAGCTAGGTATCACCAAGAGGTTCTGAAACTCGGATTGCAGTGGTTGAGGGGGATTGTATTGGGAGAGGCGGTCCCTTAGGTACACTGGCCCCAGACCATTCAAGGCCTTGAAGGTCAGAACCAGCACCTTGAAGGTGATCCGATGCTCTATTGGAAGCCAGTGCAGTCCGCGCAGGATAGGCATGATGTGGCAGCGAAATTGAAGGCCCACCACCTGGCAATAGGTTCCTGAATGCTCTGAGGAATCTGGAGCCTATCAGCGACTCGACTGAGTTGCAGGTCGACACTTGGAACATCAAATTCTCTGATGCACTCAATGAGATCGCCCGTAGACACCCTCTCCGACCTTGCAGAAATTGATCGTCTTGGTTTATTGAGGAGCTCCGATCGATGAAGCGAGAGAAGAGACGGCTAGAGAGCGTGTGGCAAGAACTCCATGATGAAGTATCGAGATCAGCTATCCATGCTATCATGGAGGCGAAAAAATTATACTATGCATCCATGATAGCGTCTGCTAGCTCACACCCGGCACAATTGTTTAAGATAATTTGGTCTTTGACAATGGTACCTACCATCCCCAAAAGTGATGATCAGGCCCTTACAGCTGAGGCATTTCAGAGCTATTTCACAGACAAGATCTCGGCCCTCTGCCGGGACCTCCCAGCCATGATTGATACAGTAAAGGAACTTGAGACCCCGTGGCCACTTGCTGGATCCACCCTCGACCAGTTCCAACTGATGGACGCAGAGGCTGTTGATAGGATTACATAAGAACATAAGAAGAGCCATGCTGAATCGGGCCTCAGCCCATCTAGTCCAGCATTCTGTGTCACACAGTGGCCCACTAGTTGTACACAGGGATCTCTAGCAGAAAGGAGGGCAAAACCCTCACCTGCTCCCGACCCCCCACAACCAGTACCCGGGGAAAATCCTGCCTGCCTCCATCAACACAGAGGTGGCACTTGGATGTCCATTTCAGTAGCTACTGATTCCCTTGGTATCCATGAATCTGTCTAATCCTGCCTTGAAGCTGTCCAGGCTGACCGCTGTCACAACCTCTTCTGGAAGTGAGTTCCATGACCCAATGACCCTTTCTCTGGGTGAAGAAATATTTCCCTTTATTAGTCCTAATTTTCCTACCTTGGAGCTTCAGGAGTGCCCTCTAGTCCTAGTGTTGGGTGACAGAGAAAATATTTTTCTTTATTCACCTTTTCTATCCCATGCATGATTTTATACACTTCGATCAAGTCACCTCTTAGACGCCGTCTTTCAAGGCTGAAAAGACCAAGGCGTTGCAACCTGGTTTCATAAGGGAGCCGCCCCATCCCTTGGATCATTCTTGTTGCCCTTTTCTGTACCTTTTCCAGTTCCGTTATGTTCTTCTTGAGGTGCGGTGACCAGAATTGTACACAGTACTCCAGATGTGGCCTCACCATAGATTTGTAGAGAGGCAATACAACATTTGCTGACCTATTTTCGATTCCCTTCCTGATCATGCCAAGCATAGAATTTGCTTTTTTTCACTGCTGCTGCGCACTGGGTTGACATCTTCATTGAGCTGTCCACCAAGACCCCGAGATCCCTTTCCTGGTTTGTCTCGGAAAGCTTTGACCCCATCAATTGGTAGGTGTAGTTGGGGTTCTTTGCCCCGATGTGCATGACTTTACACTTGTTTAGGTTGAAATGCATTTGCCACTTTGTTGCCCATTCACTCAATTTCGAGAGATCTTTCTGGAGCTCTTTACAGTCAGTTTCATTTTTAACTACCCTGAACAATTTAGTGTCATCTACAAACTTTGCTACCTCACACTTTACTTCTACATCCAGATCATTAATGAATAAATTAAAAAGTAACGGACCCAAAACTGAACCTTGGGGTACGCCACTTCTCACCTCTTTCCACCCAGAGAAGTGTCCGTTTATTACCACCCTTTGTTTCCTGCAGTTTAGCCAGGTTCCAATCCAGGACAAGACCTGTCCCCTGATTCCATGGCTGAAGAGCTTGTTTAGGAGCCTTTGGTGAGGGACTTTGTCAAAAGCCTTTTGAAAGTCAAGGTAAACAATATCGACTGGGTCCCCTTCATCTATGTGTTTATTTACACCCTCAAAGAATTCTATCAAGTTAGTAAGACATGATTTGCCTTTGCAGAAACCATGTTGATTTTCCTTCAGCAATGCCTGTTCTTCTATGTGCCTAGTAATATTTTCTTTAATAATGGTTTCCATCACTTTGCCTGGAACTGAGGTTAGACTAACTGGCCTATAATTTCCTTGTAGCTGCAACAAGACCTACCACTTGCTCCCTCGACCCGGGCCCCTCCTGGCTAGTGGAATCTTGCTTGGAGATCTACGTGGCCCTCTGATGAATATAGTGAATAGCTCCCTTGAGCAAGGAGTGTCTCCGGAGGGTTTAAAAGAGGCTGTGGTTTCTCCATTGCTGGAAAAAAAAACGAACTTAGATTGCTCGGTTCCCTCCAATTACTGCCCGGTTTCGAATTTGCCGTTTCTGGGCAAGGTAATTGAGAGGGCAGCACTGGAGCAGTTGCAGGCTTTCCTAAATGACACAGCCGGACTTGATCCCTTCCAGTCTGGCTTCAGTTCGGGGCACGGGACGGACAGTGCTGGTATCCATCACAGACCAGCTTCGTTGCCAGCTTGACCAGGGCGGGTCGGTGCTGCTTGTGTTATTGGATCTCACAGCAGCATTTGACACTGTAGATTATGATCTTCTGACACACCGCCTGGCCGTGGCTGGAGTGAGGGGGACAGCCTTAAACTGGTTGTCTTCCTTTCGCCACAATTGGAGACAGCGAGTCATGAGGGGTGGGTTGGTCTCTGAGGTGTCCCCCTTAGTTTGTGGGGTCCCTCAGGGGGCCATTCTTTCCCCACTGTTATTTAACATCTATATCCAACCACTTGCCCGACTGGTGTGAAGCTTTGGGCTTGAGTGTCACCAGTACGCTGACGACACTCAGCTCATTCTGGGGATGGAGGGCCGGCCTGACTCTGTACCCGTTAATTTCCAGCAGTGCCTCGAGGCTGTTACTGGATGGTTGCGTGCCAGCAGGTTGAGGGCGAACCCAGCGAAGACGGAGATCCTTTGGCTAGGCCATCCGGGCGGTGGGGATATCCGGTTGGCTGCTCTGGGTGGTGAGGCATTATGCCCATCAGCTTTTCAGTAAAAAGCCTAGGAGTCCTTTTGGACCCTCTGCTGACAATGGAGGCTCAAGTCTCCGCTGTGAGCAGATCAGCATTCTTCCATCTGCATCAGGCTAGGAGGCTGGCTCCTTACCTATCCCGGAACGATCTGGCTACGGTCATCCAGGCTACGGTCATCTCAAGATTAGATTACTACAACACTCTTTGCATTGGCCTGCCTTTGATGGTGATCCGGAAGCTCAAGCTAGTGCAAAATGCTGCAACGCGGCTGTTCGCAGGGGAGCCTGGGAGCTGGCACATAACACCAGTCCTTCAGCAGTTGCACTGGCTACCCATTGAGCACCGGATCAGTTTCAAAGCGTTAGTTTTAACTTTCAAGGCCTGACATGGCCTGGGGCCAGTGTACTCAAGGGACCGCCCGATCCCTTATAAACCCCAGAGGTCACTGCAATCAGAAGACCAAAATCTTGTGGAAACCCCTGGCTTGAAAAGCTTCCGCCTAGCAGCTACCAGATGAAGGGCTGTTGCCATAATTGCCCCTTCGCTGTGGAAGCCTTTCCTTCCGAGACCCGGGCACTTTGGAACTTGGTGGCTTTCCGGAAGGCCTGCAAAACTTTCCTTTTCCAGCAGGCCTTTGGAACGCACTCGTACAATCAATGTTTAGCCATTGTTTTAACTGTTTGTGTATTATCTTCTATGTAAACCGCCCCGAGCCCCTGGGAGAGGCGGCCTAGGAATTGAACTAATAAAGTAAAGTAAAGTAAATAAGGTCCTGGACCTCCTCAACAGCCCCCGCCCCAACATCCCATTCACCAGGGAAAAAGAACACGAGGGGAAACTGCCACGTCTAGATGTCCTCGTCATCCGCAAACCAGATCCACAATCGGGCCACATGGTTTACAGAAAACCTACACACACAGAGAGATAGAGACCGGCACAAAAACTTCAACCACCACCCAGGTCATAAAAGAAGCATCACCGAAGCCCTGACCGGCTGTGCAAACCCCAACTCCTCCGAGGTGGACTCAGCCACCTAAAGTGGGCTCCACAGGCCAATGGGTGTGTACTCCACGACAGGCACCAGAAGAGCTGCGAGGCCCAGAAAAAGGCACGGGAGTCAAGACAGGGTCCCCCAGAGGAAAGGGTTCTTCTTCCCAGGCACCGAGGGGAGGCACCCCTGGCCACAGCAGAGGGAGGCTGGAGGGGAAGCGCCACATACGAACTATCTGCCGTCCCACAGATGCTCTGTTCAGCAACGGCCAAGAGGGATCCCCTAACCCAGTGGTCCCCTGGGCAACATCCTTGCAGATGGCCAATTCTCTCACACCAGAAGCCACTTGCAGTTTCTCAAGTTTAATTGCTTTTTTAGGAATGTTTCTATGATATTTTATGATGTTTTCGGATGTTAAGTGTAATCTGTGTGATTTTGCTATGTTGGAAACTGCCGCGAGCCTTGGGGAGAGGCGGCCCAGCAAATCTGAGTAATAAATAAATAGGTCACGCCTGACACGACCCAAAACAACCTGCGGGTCCCCAGGTGATTGGCTACAACTCCCAGAAGCCCCAGCCAGTTCACCAGCCGTTAGGATTTCTGGCGATGAAGGCCAAGACATCTGGGGAGGGACCCCCAGGTTGAGGACCACTGCTCTCACCTCTGCGGGAGCCAGGCAGCTGTGGACGCGTCTCCACAGAGACCCCCAAACGCAGCAGCGTTGCCCAACACGAACCAAGGAACGTGAAAGGCACTGCGGACTCATTCCGCCCGCGGAGTCGGCCGCAGCAGAGCACACGATTAACCAACCTGGGCACAGAATATTACTATTACTATTATTATTATTATTATTGGGGAGCACGGAAATGCTGGACCTCTCTGAGAACCACCGTGGCGGGCGACACGGAGAAGCCGTTGGAACACACAAGAAGCATGTGAAGGATTTCCAGAGGAAGGAGGACGCCATGAAAAGGAACACAATCTGGCCACCAGTATTTAGAAACACCAGAATCAGGACAGTCAATGAGGAACACCGGACAGAAGCAGCAGGGGAACTCCAGACAGAAAGCCATCAAGCGCCAGTCAGCCCCTCCCAAACAGAAGGCGCCTCCAGGCCACAACAGCCAGGCTACCTCTATGCAGATACTCTCGCTGACTGACTTTGCCAACTTCATGGCTACTCAAATCTAAGCTTGCCAATTGCAACAGCCACACTTGCTTTAAACAGACGAGGGCTCCCCCCCCCCGGACATTATTATTATTATTATTATTATTATTATTATTATTCCACAGGGACAGAGACACTCCACTCGCTTCGCTGCCGGCAGAACTTTGGACACGGCCACGCCGCCCAAAAACCCGCAGCACGCCAGAGTCATGGAAGGTTTGAATTACGCATGAATGGCATCAATGCAGGCGCAGAAGGCGTTCGTCCCCTCAACTGCTAAAATGCACAGGTCCTGACTGGAGGTGACGCGCGCACACACGGGCATACACACACAAGCACACACGTATGAGGAGGAGGAGGGGGGCCATGGGTCCAGCCAGGCGTGAGGGGCGGCCCCAGGGAGGAGGGCGCGGGCTTGTTTGCTGCTGCCCCGGAGAGGAGGGCGCGAGGGAGGCACGGCTCCAGAAGGCAGGAAGAGGAAGGAGGTCCCGCCCGAGCAGAAGGGAGGACTTTCTGACTGAGAGAGGGAGGTGTTCAGCAGTGGAACTCTCTGCGCGGGTGTGGTGGGGGCGCCTTCCTTCCTCCTTCCTTGGAGGCTCTGAAGCAGAGGCCGGGCGGGCACCTGCCAGGGCTGCTTCCGGGCAGAAAGGGGCTGGGCTGGGCGGTGGCCCGCCAGGCCAGGGGTCTCCTCCCGCCCTTCTGGGAGCCGTCTGGGGTCCGTGGTGGGCGAGCGTGCAGCCCGGCCGCCTGCCCTTCCGGCTCCTGGGGCTGTGCGGCCCCTTCCGGGTGCATGGCCCGGGACCCCCGCCCTCCCCCGCTGACGAAGAGGAGGAGCCCCTCCCGGGAGGGTTCCGCCAGCGGAGGCCCGGGGCACGGGCGCCCTCCACCCGCAGGAGCCTCCCCCTTCCTGCCTCCCCTCGCCTCTCTGGCAGGGGGGGAGGGGCGGCGGCAGCGGGCCCCGTGGCCCAGGGCCCCCCCCTCAGAGCCGGGAGGAGGAGGGGGGGGAGCTGCAGCCCGAAGCACCTGCCGGGGGGGAGCTGGCCCGGCCAGGCCTGGTGGAGAGGGCGGGCCGGGGGAGGCAGGCAGGCAGGCAGGAGGGAGGAGGGGAGTCCGCCCGCCCGCCCGCGCCTGAGCTGGCCAGGAGAAGCCCGCCGGAGCGCCCAGGCCGCGCCAGGAATCAGCTGGCCGGCCGCCGGAAGGGGAGTCCGCGCCGGAGGGGAAAAGAGGCCGGGGGAAGGAAGGCCCGTGTCGTCGTCCCCCCCCGAGAGAGAGAGAGAGATGGCGTCATACGCACCTGGCTCGCTCGCGCGCGCGCCCCGCTCTCTGGCTCCGCTGAGGCCCACCCGGGAAGAAGAAGAAGAAGCCCCGCCCTCCCCGCCGCCCATTGGTCGAGCCCGTGGCGCTCCACCTCCCGCCCGCCCAGCGGAGGGCCCCCATTGGCCGGCTGGCTGCCACTCTCCGGTTTGGATTGACGGGTTGTTGCAAGGGTGGGGGGCAGAAAGAGGGCGGCCTCTGAGGGAAGACTCCTCCTGGGGGGGAGGGCGTGACGTCACCGCAGCCCCCCCTCTGCTTCCCCCTCACCAATCAACGGCGGGGCCTCAGCGGAACCTCCCTCCCTCCCTCGCCGGCCTTCGCCCTCCCATTGGCTACGTCCGTGAAGCCCCGCCCCCCCGCCCGCCCTCCGGCTCTGACTGAGAGGCGGGAACGAAGCGAGGCAGGCAGGCTGAGGCAGGGAGGCCGGCCTGAAGGGCTCGGCCGGGTGGTTGTGGTTCCTCCCTCGGGGACAGGGGAGGAGAGGAGGCCGAGGCCGCCGGGGAGGGGCCCCTGGCCACAGGGCCCGGGCGTCAGGAGGGAGGCGCCAGGACCTTGAGGCTGGGCAGGTGTGGCACCAGGGCGCTTCCCTTGTGGCAGGCCCGGTGGGCGGGCTCCTGGGAGCCAGTGGCAGCAGCTGCCCTCAGGCGCCGGAGGGAGCACGGCGGGCGGGCGCTCGGGGCCTGCCTTCCCTTCCCTTCCCTTCCGGTATTCATGGGGATGCATTTGGGATGGCTAGGAGCCCTGGCCCCACTCACCCCTCTGCTGTCTCCTCCCTCCCTCCCTCCCTCCAGGGCCACAGGGCCCGGGCGTCAGGGGGAAGGCGCCAGGACCTTGAGGCTGGGCAGGTGTGACACCAGGGCGCTTCCCTTGTGGCAGGCCCGGTGGGCGGGCTCCTGGGAGCCAGTGGCAGCAGCTGCCCTCAGGCGCCGGAGGGAGCACGGCGGGCGCTCGGGGCCTCCCTCCCGGGTCACTGGGGCCAGGCGGCCAGGTGGCGGCAAAAAGGGGCGGCCTGCTCAGGGACCTCACCCTCCTGGAGCTCCTTCCCATCCTGGTGGCAGGACGCGCCTGGACCGGCGTGCTCAGGAAGAAGAAGAAGAAGGCGCGATTCCGTAGTGACGGCCAGGCGGAGGCCAGGGCGGTCAGTAGGCCGCCTTCCAGGCCAGCAAGGGCAACGAGACTCGTCCAGCAGTTTGTGTCAGTTTGTTTGGAAGCGAACCCCCCCTTTTCCAGCTCAACGTGTTCCAGGCCTGAAAAGCGAAGTGGGGGGTGCCTGGCCCCGCTTTCAGAAAGGCGGGTGCCGTTCCCTGGCGCCCGAGGCGGATCTCCATGGCCACCGACTTCCCAGAGGACCTGTGGACCCTTGGAGACGGTCGGGGGCACCCGCCGCTCGGGAAGCCTGCCTACTGTGCGACCGAGGCCGGGTTCGCCAATTTCAGGCAGGGGGTGGGGTGCAACCAGGTGCAACGGGTGGCCGGCCTCCACCTGCTGATTCGCCTCAGGAGGTCTCAGGTGTCGACCAAGGCCATGCGGCGCCACTTTTTTCAGCGAGGCCGCTGGGCTTGGCGATCCTGGCCAGGACTACAGAAGGCAAAAACACAGAGAATGGGTTAAAGAACAGGAGTGAATTCTGAGGTAGCAAAGTTTGCAGACGACACTAAACTGTTCAGGGTAGTTAAAAATGAAACTGATTGTAAAGAGCTCCAGAAAGATCTCTCGAAATTGAGTGAATGGGCAACAAAGTGGCAAATGCATTTTAACCTAAACAAGTGTAAAGTCATGCACATCGGGGCAAAGAACCCCAACTACACCGACCAATTGATGGGGTCAAAGCTTTCCGAGACAAACCAGGAAAGGGATCTTGGGGTCTTGGTGGACAGCTCAATGAAGATGTCAACCCAGTGCGCAGCAGCAGTGAAAAAAGCAAATTCTATGCTTGGCATGATCAGAAAGGGAATCGAAAATAGGTCAGCAAATGTTGTATTACCTCTCTACAAATCTATGGTAAGGCCATATTTGGAGTACTGTGTACAGTTCTGGTCTCCGCACCTTAAGAAGGATATAACGGAACTGGAAAAGGTACAAAGAAGGGCAACAAGAATGATCCAAGGGATGGAGCGGCCCCCTTATGAAACCAGGTTGCAAGGCCTTGGTCTTTTCAGCCTTGAAAGACGGCGTTTAAGAGGTGACTTGATCGAAGTGTATAAAATCATGCATGGGATAGAAAAGGTGAATAAAGAAAAAATATTTTCTCTGTCACACAACACTAGGACTAGGGGGCACTCCCTGAAGCTCCAAGGTAGGAAAGTTAGGACTAACAAAGGGAAATGTTTCTTCACCCAGAGGGTCATTGGGTTATGGAACTCACTTCCAGAAGAGGTTGTGACAGCGGTCAGCCTGGACAGCTTCAAGGCAGGATTAGACAGATTCATGGATACCAAGGGAATCAGTAGCTACTGAAAAGGACATCCAAGTGCCACCTCGGAGTTGGTTGAGGTAGGCAGGATTTCCCTGGGTACTGGTTGTGGGGGGTCGGGAGCAGGTGAGGGTTTTGCCCTCCCTTCTGCTCGAGATCCCCGTGTACAACTGGTGGGCCACTGTGTGATACAGAATGCTGGACTAGATGGGCTGAGGTCCGATTCAGCATGGCTCTTCTTATGTTCTTATGTTCAGAGAAAACACACAAAGCAGGCTGAGATAGTGTATAGAAGTGTCCGTATATGTATTCAACAGACCAGAGTGGAAGCATCATATTTCAAAATAGACATGCCAATCCCATGTACAAGTAATGGGTTGTGGTGAAACAAACAATATAAACCGGGTTATTTCCAAAGTCGCAATGACACATAGGTAAGGTTTCGCAGAATACACAACGTGGTAGTCTAACGAATGGCAGAGAAAGTCTCTAGTGCTGAAAAGTCCAGACACACTGCAATAACAAAGTTCGTTTGAAGTCAGGCCGATGGGCTGGCCATGCCTACAATCCTGGGGCCACTCCCCCGTTTCGCCCCCGGGCGGGGCTTTCTCAAGGCCTCCATAGATGTCAAGGGTGTCCTTATATCTATAGAAAGTATAACGTATTCACCATAAAAAACCAGGTGCATAACCCATAAGGAATAACAATATAATGGTGTACATACCAGTAGTTGGAAGCGTCAGGGCTTAACCTCACCGACTACAGAAGGGCCAGGAAGGTTTTGAAGGGACGGAGCAGGCAGGCTCCGAGGCGAGAGGACTCCAGGCGCCCGCTGGCATGGACGACCCTCCCGCCTCACCAGAAACCTCAAGAGGGTCTGTGCACCACGCCACGAAGTTAGGCTATTCAGGGCGGCCTTCACTATCGCCTTTTCCGGGGCCCTCCGGCTGGGGGAGGGGGTAGCTGATGCAAAAAGAGACAAACCGGGCAGGGCCTGCAGCTTGGGGACGTGTCCCTCCAGGGCGGCACCAAGTCCATACATATCTGCAGGTCAAAGACAGACCAAGGGGGAAAGGGGTCTTCAAAGGCAGCCCCACGTAGAGAGCATTGCAGTAATCTATACGGGATGTAACCAGAGCGTGGACTGCCGTGGCCAAGTCAGACTTCCCAAGGTACGGGCGCAGCTGGCGCACAAGTTTTAACTGTGCAAAAGCTCCCATGGTCGCCGCCAAAACCTGGGATCAGTGATTTATTTTTTACTTTATTTAGAATTTTTGTACCCCGACCTTCTCACCTCCGCGGAGGGACTCAGACCGGCTGACAGCAAAATTCAATGCTATCCTGAAGGACAGCAGGGAGGGGGCAGATCTAACATCGCTTGGGAGGGAGTTCCACAGCCAAGGGACCAGACGCGCTTGCGAAGATGACGGGATCGAGAGCAGGGCCTCTCCGGAGGGTCTTAATGTCCTTGATGGTTCATAGGGGAGAATCCGCTCGGATAAGCAAACTGGGATGAGTCCGGGATCACACCCAGACTGCGCACCTGCGTCTTCAGGGGGAATGTAACCCCATCCAACACGGGCTGTAACCCTGTTCGGCTTTTCGACTGACCAGGAGTGCCTCTGTCTTGTCTGGATTCAATTTCAATTTCCCATCAATCGGTTGGATGATGGGAAAATGGGATATGCAATCCTTAATATCTGCAGTTGCAGAGAATCAGCAGAAGGTGGGTGGTGGTTATGTGAGCAAACAGCAACAAAAAGAGCAAAGCTTGGCTTCTTGTAAAAAACAGGCACAAACGTTTATTTATGTATTTATTGTTTCGGCTTAATAGACCGCCCTATCCGAAGCTCAGGGCGGTTTACAGCACGCAAACAGAACCAATTAAAACACATAAAAGTGACATTATAAACAGCTAAAAAACAGTTAAAACAGTTAAAAGTTAAAGTTAAATTTACAGAAATAGCTTCAGACAAAACAAAAAGCAGCAACACGCTCTTTAGATCAACAGTCCGTGTGGAGATAGAAAAGCAAGCGTATAAAGTAGTTCTCCCTCAGTACACTCCCACGCACGCTTCAGCAACAGGCTTCTGTGTTAACTCACGCAGTATTGCAGCTCCCAGCATTCCTGTCACCATTCCAGCAGTTTATGAATGCCTTTCTCCCAGCTTATCTTGAGGCTTCCTTTCGGCTTCTCCGACTCTTCCATAAACATTCCTTCAGTCAGCCACCCAGCACACCAGCCTCTTCCCACCAGCCAGACTTTTTTCCAATCAATCTAACCCAGTCTGTTACATTGGAGATTTATACATACAGCTGCCCCACCCCTCCTGGGGTCAGGTAAAACTCAGCTGCAGCTATTCAATCATTATAACAAAAGCTTTACTCCCAACATAAACTAAGAAACAGATACTCAAACCCCAAACACTTGTTTGGTATCTTTACATTCTGACATGTTCGTCATCATCCAGTTCGACACAGCGGCCAAGAACCGGTTCAGGACCTGAACAGCCGCCTCCTTAGTAGCAGGTGGGAAGGAGTGACAGAGTTGGACATCACCTGCGTACAGGTGACACCGCACCCGGAAACTCTGGATGGTTTTTTCAACAGCGATTTTATAACAGCTTGTTTTAAGTTGGCTGGAATGCTGCCTTCCCGAAGGGAGGCATTGACCACCACCTTCACCCACTCGGCCAATCCCCCTCTGGCCTCCTTTAGAAGCCAGGATGGGCAGGGGTCTAGGGTGCATGTGGTCGCTCTCATTCCTCCAATAATAATAATAATAATAAACTTTATTTATAAGCCGCTTCCCTCTCCCCAAAGGGGACTCGGAGCGGCTGAAGTGGAGCCGTGCCCAAACCACAAATCACAAAATATCAGACATCAAGAAAAACACAATAAAAACAGTAAACACAGTAAAATGAATACATCTAACAAAAACACAATAACAAATGCATCTAAAACAAAAAAGACGAGCGGGCGAGCCACATGTACATGTAAGATGTTTAAAAAACTCGGGGAGATAAATGGAGTAGGGCCAAAACGTGAAGAGTCGCAAAGGGGAAGGAAATCCAAAAAATGGGATCTAGTCTCCAAAGGCTAGGCGGAAAAAACAGGTTTTCAGTTGTCCCTTAAAGGCTTCCAGTGAGGAGGCATTCCTGATCTCTCCCGGAAGGGTGTCGGGGGGCCACAGAGGAGAAAGCTTTCTCCCTAGTATTCACAAACCAAGTATCTTGTCCACATCCTCGGGTTTCACCAATTGAAGTTGGCGGCGGGAGTTAGCGGCGTAAAAGTCCAAACAAATAAATAAGTTAATCTACCAGAATCGGACCAGCAGGTGCTCCAGCGACATCCTCAGAGACTGCCGTTAACATGGTGTCCAAACCAGAACGGATCAAAGCGACTTTGTCTGCGAAGAACCGAGCAAATGCTTCACAGCGGGCTGCTGAGTTGGCAGGGCTCCCATCCTGAACTGTGGGATGCAATAGGCCTCTGACAACTCGAAACAGCTCTGCCGGACGGTTCTTTGCGGACGCAATATTGGCTGCCAGAAAGGATTTATTTGCAGCCTTTATTGCCGCGCCAGATGCCCTTAGAGAGGCAACAAGGCGTTTTCGATTTGTGAAAGTATTATTATGTGTTGTGTAATAGATGAAATGTAAATGAGATGCAATGTATGATGCAATGTATGTATGATGCAATCTATGTGCCTGGATTTCATCAGCCTACTAGTGACTGCAGAACTCAAGTCTGGGTGCTGAAAGAGTTAAAGAGAGAGATGATGCAGGACTCTGTGACCAGTATTTATCGGAGGCTCCAAGCCAGCTTCCTCCTTCCCATGTGGCTGACGTTAAGTGCTGGATGTCTGTGCCAGTAAAGCTGTTTCTACTCATTCTGGGTCTGCAGAAGTATTTTCTTCCACACAGCTAAGGAGCTCAATATTCTGACAGATTTGGCTCGCTCGGATCCGAACGCCTCACGCTCCCTAGGTCCCTCTTCCTTCGCTTCATCGCTGCCAACTCCTCGTTGAACCAACAAGCTGGTTTAGCTCGGCTACTTGAGAGGGGCCGTTCCGGAGCAATTGGCAGTAGTCAATGAGGACATCATCTTGCTGCCCCCCCAATGATGAGTCCATGGTTACTCTGTATAAACCAGCTATGTCTGGCTATATTTTTGTATGATCGTTTTAAAGATGTAATTTTATGCATTTTAATCTTAGGTGTTTTATATGCTGTTTTTATATGCTCTTTTTATATGTTGTAAACCGCCCTGAGCCTTGGGCGGAATAAATAATAATAATAATAATTGCATAATTATCCATGCATTCTATTATCATATTATTATAATTATTATATATTGTAATATTACATAATGTTTTATGACCGTCTCTCCCTGTATTTTCTAGGGGTGACTGTTTGATTGTTGGTTTTAGAATTGTTTTATTGTTTTTTAGTGTATTTATTGTTAATATTGCCTTATGTAAATCGCTCCAAGCCTGTTGGGATGGAGCGGTATATAAAATCGAAGTAATATAAATAAATAAATAAATTACTCTACGTCGAAATAAATCAAATAAAATGTGAGTTGTAATTCTTGTAATATTTGTGTTGACTCTCCTGGTTGTATTTCTGATATTATCTCCTTGGATGAGGAATGACTGTTTATCCTGCTGGCTAAAAGCTTCTAGGCCTGGAGCCCAGCCCAACCAGCCCACCGTCGCTGAGGCCGGGTCCTAAGCTGAGTGAAGCAGCCGGGCCTCAGTCCTAGCAGCCAGGCCAAGTCCCAACGACCGGAGAGAGAGCAAGCAGCGGGGCCTTGATCCTGGCTTCAGCCGGCAGCGTGCAGGCAGCAGGCGGGACTCGAACTCGCAGGAGGCCACAGCATTCCGGCCAATGGGGGCTTTGTCCTCACGCCACACGGTCCCAGCCTGGAACTGGCCACCTGTTGGCCTTAAGAGGCTGAAGCTGACTTCTGTCCAAGGAGGTGCTGCCAGCCGGGCTTCCCTTCTTCGCGCCGCCTGCCTGCCTGCCTGCGTCCGCCCGTCCGTCCGCCCGCCTGTCTTCCTTCCTTCCTTCTTCAGCCGCTGGCTTTCCCCACCACAGACCTCCCTCCGCCACCAGGCCGCCCTTCCAAGCAGGGAGAGCCGGTCAGCGTCACGGCCAGGATGCAGCCGCCCATTGCAAGTGGCCGTGAAGGTCCGCTTTCCAGCCCAGACTCCAAAGCCCCGCCGTGACTTCTCTGCGTGTTCCTTTCCCCCTCCCTTCGCCGGCCCTCGGCTGGTGGCAGGCGGTCCTTCTGACACCAGTTCCTTCCTTCCAGTGAATCCTTTGGGCCACGGAGTTGCCCCTGTTTGTATTATTTATGTTGTCGAACAACGATTTTGGACTGACCCCGCCAACCGCCTGCGGAGCCCAGTCCAAGGGGGGGTCCGTGAATACCCTGGCGAGCCCGGAGCAACCTAGGTCCCCCAACCTTCCCGTGCCCAGAAGTCAGATTATGCTCACCACGATGCAAGGTAGAAGCCACGAAATTGTTTATTCTGCTCAGCTGAGAGGATGTGACCGCAATACCCTGATTCCGCAAAGTCCGCATACATTGGCATTCAAAACATGAGTTTTTAAAGGTTACAGAGCTGTCAAACATTTGAATTTTCCTGCCCACCTCATCCCGGCCGGCTTGTCGATGATTGGTCGGAACGCTGGAACCAGCTGATGGGCGGGACGCAGGCCGGCTCCGGGGAGCCTATCAGCATCCTTCTCCATTTGCATGTTCTGGCCAATCAGATGCCTCTCACCAAATATGGGGTTCCGGGATGAGGAAGGTTGGGTGAAGCTGACATCAAGAAGGATTATGGAGAGCAAACAAAGGAAGTCCTTTCCAGGTGTTAGCCTGGGGCAGAAAGTCCGGTTCTGGCTTTTGTTATCAGGAAATGTTATTATCAAGTCCGTATGTCCCTTCCTCATGTTTGAGTAAGGAAGAAAGGAAGGTCGGATTAAGATGATCTGCTTAGATGGCTGAAATGACAAAAGTCTTATGTCTGGTTTCCGAAGCCAAACAGAGGACCCGCTGTGCTTCATGATTCTCTTTTGTGTCCAATACGCAAGGGCTGGTCTAGGTAGGCGAAACTCAGAGAGCTAGACAGCCTGGGGTTTAGTCAGGTGTGAAGACAGGAAAGGCCTGATCTCCATCACAAGAGCCCAACTAATTGGCTATTGATCCATGCAAACATGAGATATGATGGTGAAACAAAAACGTGAAGCGACATTATTCAAAAACACAACTTCCAATCTATAGTTATGGGATGGGGAAGGGAAAGGGTTACACGGGGTCAAGGGAGAGACTTTACATAACATAACATAACATAACTGTACCATTTATGAGTCGCCCTCCACGGAAAGTGCTCCGGGCGACTTACAAAATCATAACAACAACATGAAACAACACGACACAAAAGGGAGGACAGGGGGGTGGGGAAAATGAAACTGATTGTAAAGAGCTCCAGAAAGATCTCTCGAAATTGAGTGAATGGGCAACAAAGTGGCAAATGCATTTTAACCTAAACAAGTGTAAAGTCATGCACATCGAGGCAAAGAACCCCAACTACACCTACCAATTGATGGGGTCAAAGCTTTCCGAGACAAACCAGGAAAGGGATCTTGGGGTCTTGGTGGACAGCTCAATGAAGATGTCAACCCAGTGCGCAGCAGCAGTGAAAAAAGCAAATTCTATGCTTGGCATGATCAGGAAGGGAATCGAAAATAGGTCGGCAAATGTTGTATTGCCTCTCTACAAATCTATGGTGAGGCCACATCTGGAGTACTGTGTACAATTCTGGTCTCCGCACCTCAAGAAGTGTCACGACTCCCACAGATGGCAAGACAACACCAAGCTAGTAAAAATATATACAGTTTATTTAAAACACAAAATAGCCTCAATCCGGCGTTCCAAAAAACCCACACCCAAAACCGAAAGCAAAATAGATGAGACGTCCGTCTTCAAACGAAACTTGATCTGTAACTCGGCTTGTAGTCTGTGATGCGAAGACCCGTCCAGAGAAGGAAAGAAGGAGTGCTTCACATTCCAGGAGAGCAACACAGGAAATGTTCAAACAGGACGCGGCAGACAAGCTTGCTGGGAATCAAGAACCAGGACACGAACCCACAAAATTACAAGATACAGGAACCAGCAACCCACAGCAACACCTTGGCCGACCGCAGATTCCCAAATCCCCAAGCCTTACTGTTATACCCTTACAAATCAGAGTCATCAGACTCCACACCCAAATCTGCCCTAGTGCCCTCAGCTGCAGCCCTGGGTGTGTTCCATCTTTGCTCTGCAGTTAAAGCGCCCCAGTCCAATTCCACATTCCCACTAGGCCAACTATTATCACTGGAAAACCAAAAAAATGAACTTTCGCTGGACTCAGCATTTAACACATTCCTGACATCTTGCACCAGTGCTGAGTCCAGCTCAGTATCACTGTCTTCTGAGGGTAACTCCACGTCAAACCCCTCAAAGGTCTCATCACTGGTAGGCTCCCTAAGTATTTGTCGGACCTTCCTCCTATGTTCTGCCTCTTCCAAATGCTCGTCACTTGCAGCCCTCTTTCTCCCAGCTGCAGGAGGCCCGCCCAAACCTCCCTCTTCCAAGGACATATCTGATAAACTCCGCGTTGTGCAGAAGTGTCCAGTTTCAAAAGTGAACGGTGAAAGACGGGATGGACCTTCAGCGATGGGGGTAACCGTAGCTTAAAAACCACTGGCGAGATCTGAGCTACAATGGGGAAAGGCCCCAAGAAACGAGCAGCAAATTTACTCCCTGCCGTCCGCAAATGCTTGGACGATAACCAAACCGAATCTCCCACCCGCAGTTCATTCCCTGGTTGTCTCAAACGGTCAGCGCTGGACTTTTGCGATGCCTTAGCATCCACTAATAAGGCGCGAGCCACGTCATGCAGTGCCTTCAGTTCACTAGAACGATACTGTACGTCCCCAGTCACCACATTCTGCGCCGGCGCTGCCCCCCAACCCGGATGATACCCATACATTAGTTCGAAAGGAGAATGCCGGCTGACTGTGTGTGTGGCGTTGTTATACGCAAACTCTGCCACGGAGAGCCACTGAGCCCAATCCCCCGACTGCTGCAGACAAAAACAACGAAGATATTGCTCCAGAAAGCCATTCACGCGTTCCGCTTGCCCATCTGTCTGCGGATGAAACGCCGTAGAAATATTGAGCGTGGTACCCAATTCCGCATGGAATTGGCGCCAGAAACGAGAAACAAATTGAGGTGCACGATCCGAAATGATGATCTCAGGGGCACCATGTAACCGAAAAATATGTTTAGTGTATAACTTGGCCAACACCACTGCCGTAGGTACCCGAGAACACGGAATAAAATGTGCCAGCTTTGTGAACAAATCCACCACCACCCAAATACAAGTATACCCACGGGTCCGGGGAAGGTCGGAGATGAAATCCATGGAAATGATCTGCCAGGGTCTCTGAGGCACGGGTAACGGAGATAACAACCCACGAGGTTTCCCCACATCGTGTTTACATTGCTGACAAATCGCACAGGTGTCACAAAATTGCAATATATCACCCCTCATCCTGGGCCACCAATAACTTCGGAGGATGGCCTGGACTGTCTTGAATCGCCCAAAATGACCCGCCATTGGTTCATCGTGATGAGCTTCAATCACGTCCAAACGTAAAGGCCCTGCAGGCACATACAATTGTTCATTATGCCGCAATTTCCCATCCACACTCTTTAAATTTGGCTCCGTGGTTCGAGTTTCACTGTCTAACAGTGCCAACTGCTCCTGTGTCCTCCCATCAGTGGCCTGACTGGCCACTCTCCTATCAAACAATGTAGGGGTACCCTCAGTAATCGCATGTAGCCTAGATACCGGAAGTACTGTTTGCAATGCCACCTCGCACTCCCCTTTATACTCAGGTTTTCTAGATAGAGCATCCGCTCTAGCGTTGGCCTTGCCATCTACAAACTTAACTACAAAATCAAAACGCGTAAAAAACAACGCCCATCGAATCTGTCGCTGATTTAACTTTCGAGCGGTTAAAAGATGCTCCAAGTTCTTATGATCGGACAACACAATTACTTGATGCTGAGCCCCTTCCAGCCAATGTCTCCACACCTCGAATGATACCTTTATGGCCAAAAGCTCTTTTTCCCAAATTGTATAATTGCGCTCGCACTCTGTGAGCTGTCTGGAATAGAAGGCGCATGGTCTGAGCTTACCCTGTCCAACCTCCTGAGACAATACCGCCCCCAATGCAAAACTAGATGCATCTGCTTCGACTATAAAGGGCTTGTCGACATCTGGTAACATTAATACATTATTCATCTGAAAGCTGCGCTTGATCTCATTAAATGCGTCCCGCTCCTCCTGTGCCCAAACAAAACTTTTACCCTTTTGCAATAACCTAGTCAATGGTACCGTGAGGTTAGCATACCCCGGGATAAATTCACGATAATAATTAGTGAACCCCAAAAATCGCTGTACATCTTTTTTGGACGCCAAATCCCCCCAGGACTCCACTGTATCCAGCTTATGCGGATCCATCATTTGGGTTTTCCCAGAAATAATATGCCCCAAAAACTCCACCTCAGACACATGGAAAACGCACTTGGAGGCCTTAGCAAATAGTCCATTTTGCCTCAGCCGAAGCAACACCTGACGCACATGTTCTTTATGTTGTTGTTCATTATTTGAAAAAATAAGAATATCATCTAAATAAATCACGACAAACTTGTCCAACAAATCGCGGAACACATCATTCATCAGTCGCTGAAACACGGCGGGGCGTTGGTAAGTCCAAACGGCATGATCAAATTTTTCGTAGAGGCGCCGTAGCACGTATTAAACACCGTCTTCCATTCATCCCCTGCCCTAATACGTACCAGGTTGTACGCCCCCGTAAATCTAATTTAGTAAACATTGTGGCCCCTTGCACCCTGGATAGCAATTCAGGAATCAAAGGGAGCGGGTACCGATCCTCACCGTGTATTTGTTGAGAATGCGATAGTCACACACCAATCACAATTCCCGGATTTTTAGCTACAAAAATACTGGCGCGGCAGTGCTAGAATGAGAGGGCCGTATGAATCCCTTCTTTAAATTGTCATCGAGAAAGTCTCGAAGAGCCTTCCGCTCTGGAACAGAAAGAGCGTACAACCGTCCGCAGAGGCAACTTTGCTCCGTCCACCAGATCTATAGCGCAATCATACGGCCTATGCGGAGGTAATTTATCAGCCCCTTTTTTTTCCCAAACACATCCCGAAACTCAAAATAATCAGCAGGAACCCCTCCAAATCCTCATGATCCAAATCACTCATGATCCACTAGGGCCAGGACATGAATCAGTAGCACTGAAATGGACTTGTCTGTGTTGACGGAGGCAAGGATTTCCCGGGTACTGGTTGTGGGGGTCCTTTGCCCTCCTTTCCAATTAACTAGCCACTGTGTGACACAGAATGCTGGACTAGATGGGCTGAGGCCCAATTCAGCATGGCTCTTCTTATGTTCTTATGTTCTTATGCCCAAAATTACAGTATATCTAGGGATCCTAGTAATATCCCAGGTGAATTTTTCAGTCCTCCCTTGTAGTTCCCAAGATAGCCCCACTGTTTCCTGATCCACCACCCCAGCATTCAACATCCTGCCATCAGCACCTTCCACCCAATCCGCCTCTTTCTTATTTGCAATGGATATTTTAGTGTTTTTAACAAACTCACTATCCATATAAGATGAAGTTGCACCAGAATCCACTAGAGCCCATGTAAATAAAAATTCCCCATTGCCCTTAATGATCTTAAGGTGAACAAAAACATGATCTTCCATCCTGGGGAGTCTTACAGTTAACCCCAACGTGCTGGGCTTTACACACGTTGGGGTGGCCCGTTTCCCTGCAACTGACTAGGTTTTTTATAACATTTTTGAGCAAAATGCCCCGAATCTCCACAATACAGACATAATCCCAACCTCCTCCTCCTTTCCTTCTCCCCAGAGGATAACCTTGTAAACACTCCTATTTGCATAGGCTCGTCCTCTCTTACTGCAGAGGGACAGAACCTATCCTGCCGTACCGGCAATTCCCCCAAAATAGCAGCATGCTTTGGAAATTCCAACAATGCATCCAACCTCAACGTATGGTCAATTAACTCCTGCAAGATTTCTACAGGAGGCAACCGGGCCAGCTCCTTTTTTAGCTCAGCCCGCAACCCCATGAAGAAACTGGACATCAGAGGTCGATCACCCCAATTAACCTTGTTCTGCAGGGCTTTAAACTTATTCAGATAAGATAACAATGAATCACGACCTTGATGTAAACGAAACAGTTCTAACTCCGCCACCTGTACCCTTAAGGGGTCCCCAAACACTTTGTGCAAAGCTTTCTTAAAGTCACCCCAGTTGGTAATAATGGGGTCTTGTCCTGTGACAAGGTTGACAGCCCATTCTGCGGCCTGGCCACTCAAAAGTCCCATGACATAAGCCACCTTCGCAGCGTCTGAAGGAAAGTCTACTGAAGTAGCCTGTGCCAGAAAAAGTTCCACCTCGGCCAGAAAGGCTTGCAGCTTGTGTCTTTCTCCATCAAATCTGCCCGGAGGCGTTGGCTTTACACGAGGTACATTGCTAATAGTCTTGTTTGCACTTTGCAAGTCCTTAATTAGTCCTCTTAACTGGGCCACTTCGGCCGTCAAAGCTTCCATAGCTTAGCTTTGTGCCAAAAAACAAAACAAAACAGGAGAATGCAAACAAACACTCTAGCTTTGTCTGTGGCGGTCGGCCAATCTGTCACGACTCCCACAGATGGCAAGACAACACCAAGCTAGTAAAAATATATACAGTTTATTTAAAACACAAAATAGCCTCAATCCGGCGTTCCAAAAAACCCACACCCAAAACCGAAAGCAAAATAGATGAGACGTCCGTCTTCAAACGAAACTTGATCTGTAACTCGGCTTGTAGTCTGTGATGCGAAGACCCGTCCAGAGAAGGAAAGAAGGAGTGCTTCACATTCCAGGAGAGCAACACAGGAAATGTTCAAACAGGACGCGGCAGACAAGCTTGCTGGGAATCAAGAACCAGGACACGAACCCACAAAATTACAAGATACAGGAACCAGCAACCCACAGCAACACCTTGGCCGACCGCAGATTCCCAAATCCCCAAGCCTTACTGTTATACCCTTACAAATCAGAGTCATCAGACTCCACACCCAAATCTGCCCTAGTGCCCTCAGCTGCAGCCCTGGGTGTGTTCCATCTTTGCTCTGCAGTTAAAGCGCCCCAGTCCAATTCCACATTCCCACTAGGCCAACTATTATCACTGGAAAAACCAAAAAATGAACTTTCGCTGGACTCAGCATTTAACACATTCCTGACATCTTGCACCAGTGCTGAGTCCAGCTCAGTATCACTGTCTTCTGAGGGTAACTCCACGTCAAACCCCTCAAAGGTCTCATCACTGGTAGGCTCCCTAAGTATTTGTCGGACCTTCCTCCTATGTTCTGCCTCTTCCAAATGCTCGTCACTTGCAGCCCTCTTTGTCCCAGCTGCAGGAGGCCCGCCCAAACCTCCCTCTTCCAAGGACATATCTGACATACTCTCCTCTTCCCAATTACTACCTGTAGCAACTACAGGCTCAGGTTGCTCAACCACAACAAGAAGGATATAACGGAACTGGAAAAGGTACAGAAAAGGGCAACAAGAATGATCCAAGGGATGGAGCGGCTCCCTTATGAAACCAGGTTGCAACGCCTTGGTCTTTTCAGCCTTGAAAGACGGCGTTTAAGAGGTGACTTGATCGAAGTGTATAAAATCATGCATGGGATAGAAAAGGTGAATAAAGAAAAACTATTTTCTCTGTCACACAACACTAGGACTAGGGGGCACTCCCTGAAGCTCCAAGGCAGGAAAGTTAGGAGTAATAAAGGGAAATATTTCTTCACCCAGAGGGTCATTGGGTTATGGAACTCACTTCCAGAGGAGGTTGTGACAGCGGTCAGCCTGGACAGCTTCAAGGCAGGATTAGACAGATTCATGGATACCAAGGGAATCAGTAGTTACTGAAATGGACATCCAAGTGCGACCTCTGTGTTGATGGAGGCAGGCAGGATTTTCCCCGGGTACTGGTTGTGGGGGGTCGGGAGCAGGTGAGGGTCTTGCCCTCCTTTTTGCTAGAGATCCCCGTGTACAACTGGTGGGCCACTGTGTGACACAGAATGCTGGACTAGATGGGCTGAGGCCCGATTCAGCATGGCTCTTCTTATGTTCTTATGTTCTTATAACCATGTCCATCTAAGTACTCCTGGGTGTTGTAGGTGTCCGTTGCAATTTTAGTTCTCAATTCAAAATGTAGTCCATCGTAATGATGCCCCCGTGATACAAAACACGTCCAAAGTTCCTTGTTGGTAGTTACTCAACCCAGGTAAACATCTACTAGGCAAGTCTATAGTATTGTAATCCAATCCGTGATGATGCCAATGACGATTCTTTCACCCGCAGCAGTCAATGGAGAAGGCACCAGCCGGGGGCAGAAGAGCCGCACCTCGATGAACTACTACTTCGATGGGTAATATAACTGATCCTGGCCGACGAGGAAGTAATTACGTAGGAATTCCCTCCCGTTTCAACAGGGTTGACATTGCTTGTTATTATTACATCACGCGTGATACGATGGCATATAATTAGTGGATGAATTATATTGTTGATTGGAATACCTGTTCCCGTTTGTGTTGAGATTGGAAACTGGCCGATAGTTGACGCATTGAGTGGGTCCAGCGACGGTTTCTGCAAGAGAAGTTTTATCATAACTTGTTTTAAGCTGGCTGGAATATCGCCTTCCCAAAGGGAGGCACTGACCACCACCTTCGCCCACTCGGCCAAACCCCCTCTGGCTTCCTTTACCAGCCATGTATTATATGGAAATACACGTATATATGTGTGTATATCTATGTGTGTGTGTGTATATGTACTTTAATGTTAATGGAGATGACAAGAAAAATATACTATTATTATATGGAATATATATGTGTGTGTAGATATAATGTAATGCCAATGGAGATGATAGGAACACAATATATTATTATTATTATATGGAATGCATGTGTGTAATGTCAATGAAGGTGACAGGAACACAGCTCCCACAATGGTGAGTCATTCCCCTCCAATTTCTTTGGTTATAGGTGAACTACAACTCCTAGAAAGGAGAGTCAGTTACCTCCAAACCCTTCCAGTAATCAAATTTCACCATATCAGGTATGTGTGCTAAGTTTGGTTCATTTCCATTGGTGTTTGGGTTCACAGAGCTCTCTGGATGTAGGTGAACTACAACTCCCCCAAATTAAGGTGCATTTTCCCCAAAGACCTCCAGTATGTTTTGCTGGTCGTGGGGGCTCTGTGCACCAAGTCTGATGGAGTTCCATCTTTGGTGCTCAGAGTGCTCTTGGATTGCAGGTGAACTATACATCTCAGTACCTACAATTCCAAAGTGTCCAGGCCAATTCCGCTCAAAACTCACCAGTTTTCAAATTTGGGCCTATTGGGTGTGCATGCCAAGTGTGGTCCTTTTCCATCATTGTTTGGGTTCATAGTGTGCTGTGGATGTGGGCGAACTACAACTCATATACATCTCTCCAAAGACTTCCAGCATTTTTTGCTTGGCCACGGGGGTTCTGTGTGCCAAGTTAGCTCAAAGCATGGGCACCTCTTAGACCAGGGCTGTCTAACTTCTACCGGGCCCAGGGCCGGAATTCCGGTCACTGATGACCGGGGGGGGGGGGGAAGGGTCTACCCCTCCCCAGCTCCGCCCCTCCCCGGCTCCGCCCCTCCCCGGCTCCACCCCTCCATGGCTCCGCCCCCTCCCCAGCTCCGCCCCTCCCCCAGTTCCAATTTACTTACAATTACTAGTTGCATTATTAATTATAAAATAAGGAGGCAGGGAATATACACACATTAATAAAATATATCTATTAATAACACCAAGGGCCATGGATGGATGCATGGAACACATAAAGGGGCCGAAATATACCATTACATGCAGGGTGGGAATTCATAAGAGGCATCCAGACAATCAAATATAACCTTTTACTAAGGGGAAAGCAGGGTGGGAATTCATAAGGGGCATCCATACACAATTACATAGTAATAATAACATAAAGGTTCGCCTACCTACCTTTATGACTGAGCCAGGAGGGGCTTTCCCTGCCTCACTCCCCTCCTCCCCCTCTCTGAGGGAATGGGGGCTGGCCTGGAAGCAGCCGCAAGGGAGGAGAAGGCAAACGCCCAGGTCGGCTGCAAATCCCGCGGGACCCGAGATTTCGGCGGCTATCGCGAGACTACGCAGCCACAGACAGGATTTCGACCCCCCTCGAAATCCCGTCTGTGGATGGCGTAGTCTCGCGATGCTTGCCGCAACCTGGAAGAAGGTATTTTATTTTATTTTTAAATTATTATTATTATTATTTTTATTTTTATTAAAACAAGTTAGGGGGCCACAGGGAAGGGACTCGGGGGCCGTATACGGCCCCCTGGCCGCCTGCTGGGCAGCCCTGTCTTAGACTATGGAATCACACATGCCAGAGACTGCCACAACATGCTTCTCACAAGAGCCATGATAGGTGGGGATGACTGCCAGACAGACCGCAGGCTAGTCCGATCCACGATGGCCATCAGGTTCACCCCCAGGAGCCCCCAAATGAGCCCTTCTCCAAACAACACTCAAGGATCATCTACGCACAGAACATAAGAACATAAGAAGAGCCATGCTGAATCGGGCCTCAGCCCATCTAGTCCAGCATTCTGTGTCACACAGTGGCCCACCAGTTGTACACGGGGATCTCGAGCAGAAAGAAGGGCAAAACCCTCACCTGCTCCCGACCCCCCGAACACCCCAAAAACGTTGAGGAACATTGGAGCATTGTATTGTCGAAGGCCTTCATGGTCGGAGCCTCTGAGGATGCCTGCCATAGATGCAGGCGAAATGTCAGGAGAGAGTGCTTCTAGTATATTGGCGGCTACACAGCCCGAAAGCCCTACAACATCGGAGCAAACGGAAGGCCTCCCTCCTCACGGCCTGTCAAGACACCCTGGGCATCAGAGTCAGAGGCACCGGGATGGGCTTGAGGGAAGGGATCAAGCTGATGAGCGGCAAGAAGAGGAGAGCCTCCCAGGCGCGGCAGAGAGGCCACAACCGCCGCGCTGCTCAGAGAAGGGCCTGCGCTCGAGGAGCCGAGGCCGAGGCCCAAAGGAAGACCAGAGAACCCAAGAGCGCCTGGTGGAGGGCGGAGTGGAGGCGGAAGAAGCCCGGCACGCGGAAGGGACCCAGGACGGAAGCCCAAAGCAAGGTCACCAGAGCATGCCACAGAACTCCCGTGCGCAGATGATAACACGGCCTGTGCACACTCCTCATATCTATGAATACATTCGCAGGCGCGTTCGAGGAGCGTGGCCTCTCGCTGAACATCAAGAAAGCCCATGTATGTACGTCATGGAGGTGGCGAGAGAAATACGGAGGTATGGGTAGGTGTGGTGTGTGTAGGCGCATAGAGAGTCACAGAATCCGAGAGTGGGAGGACACTTTGTGGGCCGTTCAATCCAACCCCATGAGGCCAAGAACTGTGGCGCAGCTGCATTGAGATCACTACTGACTGAAAGGTCATGAGTTCGAAGCCAGCCCGGGTCGGAGTGAGCTCCCAACCAAATGTTTGTGTAGCTTGTTGTGGACCTATGCAGCCCGAAAGACAGCTGCATGTGTCCAGGAGGCAATGTAGGTGGCACTCGTATGGGGGGGGGGGAGTGGTTGACGTGGCCATAGGCGTCTCCAGGAAGTGCGCAAGGGACCCGGAAGCGGCAGCTCCCCTGGCGGCCGGAAGCTGGGGTGCAGAATAGCCCCCCCTCCCCACCAGGGCCTGCCTGCCTGTCTGTGTTTTTGTTTGTGTCTGTATGTACGTGTGTATGGTGTGCGCTTGTCAGTCCCGCTCCCGGTGCGTCTGGGGGGCTCACCACAGTGAAGTCACGAGATCGAGACACAACACAGTAAGAACACGATAAAAACACCACAACACAGCCGCATTAACTACTGCTACACGAAACCCAGCTCAGCAGGCGCCCCAGGAACACGCGTATTGCGTGTCTTGGGCACTGCGCGTGGGTCCCGGGTGTGTGTGTGTGTGTGTGGATGTATGTCTGGGCACATTGTGCTCCTCTCAGAGTCCCCTGCGCCCAGGGGGGGAGGAGGGGGGCTGTCAATCAACCAGTGAGTAAGGAGCGGGGGCGTCGCCTCCCATGTCCGGGGGCCTGGCCGGTCCGGCACGAGGGGGCCTCCGCGGGGCCGGGCTCTGTGGGGAGGGCATGGGGGGGGCGGGGTGGCTGGGGCCACAGCCTCGAACCACCTCCTGGTCTTGGGAAACCACCAGCGAAGCGCCGCGCCTCACAGCGAGCCGGGAGCGGGGGCGGCGGAAGGCGGCAGGGCTGGCGGGGCCGCGCGGGGTCCCTTCGAGGAGGAGGCCCCCCCCGCCCCCTCCCCCTGAGCTTAGGACTACAACTCCCAGCATCCCTGCCAGGAGGCCTTGCGGGAGCAGCAGCGCAGGACCCCCGGCGGGCGGGCGGGCCCTCACCTCCCTCCTCCCGGGGCTCCTCCTGCCGGGCCTCACGCGCCTCCCTCCCTCCCTCCGGCTGCGGGGATTGGTGGAAGGCCAGCCGGGGGCGGGGCGGGGAGCCTGGGGAGGGCAGACAGAGAGAGGGGGCGCGCTCCCCGGAGGGGCCCCCTCCTCCTCGGAGGGAGGGAAGTGACGTCACGTAGAGGGGCGGGGCTTGGGGGCCTCTCCTTTTCCTGGAAGGGGGGGAGGGGGGAGGTCAATGGCGGCGGCAGCAGCAGAGCCCCCCCCTCCCCTGCTTCCCAGGGTGCCTCGCGCCCTCCCTCCCTCCCTCCCTCCCTCCCGCCAGGGCCGGATCTAGGTAATTTTAAATGGCAAGCGAACAGTATTTTGGCACCCCCCCCAACCAATCACACACACACACATATACATGTATCTGTATGGGGGGGGGGGCATAGACAAATTTTGGCCCTCCAGGTATTTTGGACTTCCTACTGGCTGTTTGGGATTGTGGGAGATGAAGTCCAAAACACGCGGAGGGCCAAAGTTCGCCCATGCCATCTGTATATATATGTATACACACACACCTTCTCACCCTTTCCCCGCCCTCGTACTGTTCTCTCTCTGTGTGTGTGTCTATATCTGTATCTATTCACCTTCCTTCCTGCCTTCCTTCCTTCTCAGGGCCCTTCCACACAGCCCTATACCCCAGAATGTCAAGGCAGGAAACCCCTCAATGTCTGCTTTGAACTGGGTTATCGGAGTCCACACTGCCATATATCCCCGTTCAAAGCAGATAATGTGGGATCTCCTGCCTTGATGGTCTGGGGGCCCTTCCACACAGCCCTATACCCCAGAACAGGGGTGCCCACACTTTTTCATCATGCGAGCTACTATATGAACAATCAAGTTGAAAAGATCACCTGTTGTGCATGTGAGCGTGTGCGCGCACACGTGCACGTACGCTCCTACTGCAGCCTTCCGTCTGCACAGGGCTTCTTTCTTGCCTGCCCACGAACTCGCCACCGCGCGCACCCAGGAAGGGGATCCTCCTTGCCTGTGCGCGTGCTCTCTCTTAATGTCTTCATTGCCTTCCTCCTTCCTGCTGCGTGCTTTCATGAAGCAGGAAGTCCCCACCCCATCGTGCTTCTTGCGTGCACAGCAGGCCCCTCCCACGCACGTAGCAGGAGAGTATTTAAAGGCGCACCCACCAGCCCTCCAGCCAGATATGGCATGGCAGGAGCGCGCCATCCGACTGGTGAGGCCCAAAGATCACCTGGAAGAGGGTCAAATATCACCTAGGTGCTCCCGATCACCATAATGAGCACCCCTGCCTCAGAATATCACGGCAGGAGATCTCACAATATCTGCTTTGAACTGGGTTATCTGAGTCCATACTACCATTATTTAAACTAAATATTGCAAAATTATGGGGTTTTTTTCTTGAAGTGACACACCACCCAAATTATGCTTGGTTTTTTGGCGAATTTTGACACACCATGCTCAAAAGGTTGCCCATCGCTCATCTAGTCCAAGGACCTTCTGCCTTCATACAACAACAAAAAAATCACAATCAAAGCACCCCAGACAGAGGGCCACCCAGCCTCTGTTTAAAAGCCTCCAAAGAAGGAGCTTCTACTACACTCTGAGGCAGAGAGTTCCACTGCTGAACAGTTCTCATAGTCAGGAAGTTCTTCCTAATGTTCAAGGGGAATCTCCTTTGTTGTAGTTTGAAACCATTGTTGTGCGCCCTACTCTCCAGGGCAGCAGAAAACAAAACAAGCTTGCTCCCTCCTCCCTATGACTTACTCTCACATATTTATACATGGCTACTATCATGTCTCCTCTCATCCTTACCTTCTTCAGGCTAAACATGCCCAGCTCTTTAAGCCGCTCCTCATAGGGCTTGTTCTATAGGGCTATCATGTCTCCTCTCAGTCCTCAGTCTGCAGTGATGCTCTTTTGACCCACCCTCCTACACAGATATGCTTCCCTGTGATGTGCGCGCTCTCTCTCTCAATATAAATATAAATGTAAATGTAAAGTTCATTTGTGGGATTAACGTAACTCAACAACCACTGGACAAATTGCTGCCAAATTTGGCCACAAAACATACTAATACTAACCCAAGGAGGGACCATCGGTCAAAAAATTGATTTTGTCATTTGGGAGTTGTAGTTTCTGGGATTTATAGTTAACACACAATCAAAGAGCATCCTGAACTCTTGCAACAATTGAATTGAACCAAACTTGGCATATTGAACTCCCATGACCAACATAAAGTATTGAAAGGGTTTGCTTGGGAATTGACCTTTGAAGTTGTAGTTCACCTACACCCAGAGATCACTGTGGACTGAAATAAGATTGAATCAGGACCAAACTTGGCATGAATACTCAATATGCCCAAATGTGAACACAGATGGAGTTTGGGGAAAATAGACCTTGACATTTGGGAGTTACAGTTTCTGGGATTTATAGTTAACACACAATCAAAGAGCATCCTGAACTCTTGCAAACTTGGCATATTGAACTCCCATGACCAACAGAAAGTACTGAAAGAGTTTGCTGGGTTTGGAAGTTGTAGTTCACCTACATCCAGAGAGCACTGTGGACTCAAATAATGATGGGTGGGCCTCTTCCGACCCTCCCTCTGCTCACCTCAGCCTCCTCCTACTTCCCCGCGAGCAGTAGCGTCCGTTGGCCCTCTAGGAGGGGTGGGGGTGGGTTTGGCTACCTTAGAGAAGGCGGAAGTGTTGTGAGGCTGAGGTGGGGCTTGGTGTTGATTGGCATTCCTGCCATAGGAGTGCTGCCTGGAGGGCGGGGCCAGTGCCTGGGCTTCTGAAGGAGAGCAGCTCCAAGGAGGGAGCTTTCCCCTTCCCCTCCTCCGTGATGTTTCGGGAGGAGGCAGAGAGGAGGGGGAAAGGGCAGTGTGAGGGGAAGAGGGTGAGTGCATGGGAGGAGGGAGCCACCCAGTCAGGGTTTATCGGACCGCAGCCACCCTCTCCTCCTCCCTCACCCCACGTGCATTGGCGGCAGCAGCAGCAGCGCCGGCAACAGAGGGAGGAGACGCGTGGGGGGCAAGGGCCCTGCATGTGCTGCACCTGGCAGCCACAGCTAGATGCGCCCTTCGCCATGGCCAGATGCGTAGCGCCCTGAGGCAGCCGCCTCCCTTGGCCTCCAATAAGATCCGCCTCTGCCTCCCGCCCCCAAATGTGAACGCGACCATAGAGTCGGAGGGACTCCAATGCCCCCCGCCCCCTCCCTCCCTCTGCTCTGAGCGCCCCCTGGCGGAGGCCCCCTCCCAGGAAGGAAGGAAGGCCTTCTCATCATCCTCATTTTATCCTTAAGACTTTTGTCTGTGTGTGTGTGTGTGGGGGGGGGCTTCCTGTGTGAAGGCAAGGGAGGGGGCAGGCGGCGTGGCCCCCCTGCCCTCGGGCCCTTAAGGGGGTGGGGGCTCCACTCTAAAAAAGGGGCCTCAGCGCCTCTGGTGTGTGTGTGTGTGTGTGTCCCCCGGGGGATTTAGACAGAAATGGAGTAGAGAGGGAGGTAGGGGGTAAACACAAATAATTCTGGGGGACAACGACACCCACAGGTGTGGAGAACCACTGCAAGCCTAAGGCTTCCTCCCCCCCCCCGCAAAATCCAAGAAGAGCTGGAGCTTTTTCAGCCCCCTCCCCCCCCGAGGGCTTGTTGTTCTCCAGACACCCCCCCATCACCCTCCGAGCCGCCCCCTCCTTCCCCTGGACGCAGTGGGGGTCCCGCCTGTGAGGGCCCTCCAACTCCCCCCCCTTTCCATTATGAGATGCCCAGAACTGGACACGGGGGGGATGGGGGGATTCCAGCTAATGCGGCTCATTAGATCACCCCCCCCCCCCGGAGGGCTTGACCCCAGTGGTGTCTGAGATCGTAAATGCCCCCCCACTCCGCTCGGGCCAAGGGCCAAGACCCCCGGCCTCCAGCAGGCAAGAGCCAACCGCTCTCTGTCCTCGCGCCTCCCCTTCCGGGGCCAGGTCCTAGAGCGAGCGAGTGGGGGGGGGGGGCAAGGCTACAGGGATTCAATTTCTGGGAGGATGCCGGTGATCGGGGGCCCCCCCGTCTCAGCCAGGCTCCAGGTAGGCCTGGCCCTGGGTCAGAAGCGGCTTGGGGAGCCTGGGCGGGCGGGCGGCCTCCACAAACATCGAGGCGGGGAAGCGGACCCTTGTTGGCATCTCTCGTGGGCATCTCAGTGGCTTCCGATGCCACCAACCATGGTCTCCTCCTGGGTCGACACTCGGGAAGGGGCCTTGGGGCGCGGCCTTGCCGTGCCTCCGGTCCTTCCTGGAGGGCCGCACCCAGTCAAGGAGGCCGAGGGATACCTGCTCGGACCCCTGGCCATTGACCTCTGGGGTCCCACAAGGTTCTCCTCTTTCCCGCAGGCCTTTTAGCATCTGCATGAAACCGCTGGGTGAGGTCAGCCAGAGTTTTGGAGCTCGGGGCCACCTCTACGCAGATGACACCCCACTCTTTGACTCTTTCCCACCAGGCTCCAAGGAAGTCCCCCCGTCCAGTCCCCCCTCCCCGCCCCCGGATCCTGGGCCAGTGCCCGGCTGCTGTGACGGTCTGGATGGGGGCTAATAATCCTGACAGAATGGGGGCCCTCCAGGTCGGTCGTGGGGCCAGTCGGGACATAGGGTGGCATCCTGTGCTCGACGGGGTCGCACTCCCCCTGAGGACACTGCTCTGCAGTTTGGGGGGGGGGGGTCCTCCTGGACTTGGACGCTTGATGCTCAGGTGTGGGCGGTGGCCGGGAGGAGGGCCTTTGCACAGTCAAAGCTTGTGCGCCAGCTGTGCCCGAACCTTGTGAAGCCTGGCTTGGCCCTGGAGGTCCACGTCCTACCTACCTCCAGATTGGATTACTGCCATGCACTCTACATGGGGCTGCCTTTGAAGATGGCCTGGAAACTGCGGCTGGTCCAAAGATCAGCAGCCAGGTTAATAACGGGAGCTGGTTGCAGGGAGACGTCGGGGGGTTAAACGGCTCCACTGGCTGCCAAGATGTTTCCAGTCCCAGTTCTTTTTCCAAGATGGCGAAGGTGCCGCAGCCCCGGAGACAGTTTAAAATCAACGGAATCAACTGAAATGCCCTGCCGCCGAGGAGCCCCCCCCCCCGAACCAGAGGTGGGGGAGAAAGGGGCCTTCCCGCCACCGAGGAGCCCCCGGGAAGGGACTGCAGAATCACTGCTGGGCGGACCGGCTGCCTCGCCGCCCTGGGAAGCTGCAGGGGTCTGGCCCCATTGCTCCCGACTCCCCACCACCTTGGGACCCTGCCTCTCCTGAGGACAGCGGCCTCCGTCTTGGTCCCTGCCACACCTCCTCACCTTGAGTTTTATTTATTCTGCTGTGGTTTTGGGATGTGATTGGAGGCCCGTGTGCGTTATCTGTATTTGCTTAATTGCATTAATTTTATATTTAAAAATCATTTTATTTAAATACATATTTTTATCTACCATTTTATAATAATATAATGTATATTACAGTACGATATATTATAGTATAATGTGGTATGGTATAACATATTGTATATACATATAATATTGATAATGTAATGCAATATAATACTAATAACATAATTATAATTATGTATTTTGTGGTACATGCAATATTACTAATAATAATGCGATATAATGCTTATAGTTCAATGTGATATGTAATATTGATGTTGTGCTGTATATATATATATATATACACAATATAGTTTATTGCATTTGCATTTTGCTTGTGAGCCGCTCTGAGTCCCCTTCTTCGGGGTCGAGAAGAAGGGCGGCATATCAATACTGGAGACGGCTGGAGCGCGCGTGGCGGAAGCTCCGTGACGAAGCCTCAGCATCAGCTTATAAGCTATTAAAGGAGACTTATGAGCATGCTGTCAAGGCAACCAAAAATGAATACTTCTCTGCCTTGATAGCGTCTGCAAGCTCACGCCCGGCCCAATTGTTTAAGGTGATTCGGTCCCTGACGACGGTCCCTACTGTCCCAAAAAATAGTGATCAGGCCCTTACTGCCGGTGCTTTTCAGAGCTTTTTTGCAGACAAGATACTGAGCCTCCGCCGGGACCTCCCGGCCACAGTTGATACAGTGAAAGAGCTCGAGACTCCGTGGCCCTCCGCGGGCCACCCACCGACCGGCCGGCCACTGGACGCAGATGCTGTTGACAAGATAGTGACTGCAGCTCGCCCTACCATCTCTGCCTAGAAGCCGTAACTGGATGGCTGCGAGCCAGTAAGTTGAAGGTGAACCCGACGAAGACGGAGATCTTGTGGCTGGGCCGCCCGGAGGGGGTAGAGACCCAGTTGCCGACGTTTGATGGTGTGGCACTTCGCCCACAGCCCCTAGTTAAGAGCCTTGGGGTCCAGCTAGACACCCAACTGTCGATGGAAGCGCAGATTGCCTGCGCTTGCAAGACAGCGAATTACCATCTGCGGCAGGCGAAACGTCTGGCTCCTTACCTCTCCCGCTGCGACCTGGCCACGGTGATCCAAGCCACGGTCATCTCGAGGCTTGATTACTGTAATGCGCTGTACATTGGCCTACCCTTGTCGGTGATCCGGAAACTTAAGCTGGTGCAGAACGCAGCAGCGCCTGCTGTCGGGAGCCCCAAGATCTGCGCATGTGACCCCACTCCTGCGTGCACTGCACTGGCTTCCCATCGAATTCGGGTCTCCTTCAAGGTGTTAGTTCTAACTTTCAAGGCCTTATATGGTTTGGGGCCAGTGTACTTGAGGGAGCGTCTTACCCCATACAAACCCAGAAGATCACTGCGCTCAGAGGGGCTTAATCTACTAGAGGTCCCTAGTATTAAGATCTGTAGGCTGTCGAGCACCCGGCAGAGAGCATTTACAGTGGCCGCTCCGACCCTCTGGAATTCTCTGCCGGAGGAGATACGAGCACTACGGGGTTTGTTGGCCTTCCGCAAGTCTGTGAAGACTTGGCTATACAGGCAGGCATTTGGTCCCAACTGATGCCTCCTTAGTTGCCAGCTGCCAACATACCGTCCTGCCATGTATTGCCTCTGCGTATTATTGCTTGCCGGGATCATTTGTGGGGAGGGGGCTTTTGGGTATACGTCTTTTATCTGTTTACTGATGTTTTATTGATTTTATGCTGTAAACCGCTCTGGGCTCCAGAGAGAGCGGTCTACCAAATCGAATTTATAAATAAATAAATAAATAAATAAATACCACCTGCTCCCTCGACCCGTGCCCCTCCTGGCTTGTTAGATCTTGCCTGGAGGGGCTACGTGGGCCTCTGTTGAAGATCATTAATAGCTCCCTTGAGCAAGGGTTTTTCCAGAGTGCTTGAAAGAGGCGGTGGTGGCTCCATTACTGAAAAACCATCATTGGACCCCTGCGGTTCCCTCCAACTACCGCCCGGTGTCGAATCTTCCGTACCTGGGCAAGGTAGTTGAGAGGGCAGTAATGGAGCAGCTGCAGTCCTTCTTGGATGATGCAACATGGCTTGACCCCTTCCAGTCCGGCTTCCGTTCGGGGCATGGGACGGAGACGGTCCTGGTCTCCATCACAGATCAACTCCGCTGCCAGCTCGACCAAGGCGGGTCTGCGCTGCTCGTGTTATTGGACCTCAC
The DNA here is from genome assembly GCA_030556195.1 of Anolis apletophallus. Lineage (NCBI taxonomy): Eukaryota > Metazoa > Chordata > Lepidosauria > Squamata > Anolidae > Anolis > Anolis apletophallus. The sequence goes on from JARBWK010000005.1 coordinate 93,545, forward strand.
GGCAGCGTTTGACACGGTCGACCACAATCTTTGATCCACCGCCTGGCCATGGCTGGAGTGAGGGGGACAGCCCTTAAATGGCTGACCTCCTTTCTCCGCCAGCGGTCTCAGCGTGTGAGGAGGGGCGAGGTGGTCTCCGAGGTTCCCCACTGACTTGTGGGGTCCCTCAGGGGCCATCCTCTCCCCTCTGTTATTTAACATCTACATGCAGCCGCTTGCACAGCTGGTGCGAGTTATGGGCTGACCTGTCACCAATATGCTGATGACACTCAGCTCATTCTGAGGATGGGGGCAGGCCGAGTCCGTCCCTGATAATTTCCAGCGTTGCCTCGGCCGTTACTGGATGGCTGCGAGCCAGTAGGTTGAGGGTGAATCCGAATACTGAGAAATAAATACATGAATAATTCAAGGTGCAGGTGATCACCCCCAAAGCCCCAAATGATTCAGGACCTGCCGTCTTCGAGAGCGCATCTTCCTGTACGAACCCGCATGGACTTTAAGGTCACCTGGGGAGGCTCTGCTCTCACTTCCGTCGCCGTCTCAAGTGTGGCTTGTGGGAGAGACAGAAAGGGCCTTCTTGGCGGTGGCCCCTCGGCTCTGGAACTCACTAGATGAGATTGGCCCCCACCCTCCACTTTCCGCAAGGAGTTTAAAACCTGGATGTTCCGCTGTGCATGTGAATGTGCACTTTCACCAGAGAATTGGATTGATCTCACCATAACTTCTTGCACTTTCGTTGCCCTCCCACCCGTGGTCCTGTCACATTCTAAATGCCTAGCATGCTACCCTCCTAGCTATGACCGTAGCTGAACTGAAGCGCGCCCTGCACTTTCCCTGTCCCCGGTCTAGGAGCGATTGCGCATTCCTGGCCCTCCGCACTCAGCACTTCCATCTTTCAGCCATTATACTGCTTTTAAAATGTATGTTGTGATTGCAATGTTGTTCTGATGTTGTTGATTTTATTTTGTTTCATTTTATTTTACTGTGTGTCTTTTAATCTGTATTTTTGGGCATCTCCCCTTGGAAGCCACCCCAAGTCCCTTTGGGGAGAGGGTGGTGGCAGGGTATAACATTGAAGTTATTATTGTTATTATTATGTTACCGTTAAAAACTGTGGCATAGACACAGAGAACGGGGAAGCCCTGGCCCTTGAGTGCCCTAACTGGCCCAAAGCCAGGCTGAGCCGGATCAAGATAATCAGTGTCTACCAGAAACCCCTGGAGGTCGAGGCCTCCACACGTTCCATGACTTTGCCCAAATAGGGGAGATCGGAAACCGGCCGATAGTTGACTAATTGAGTGGGGCCCAGTTGGTTGAGGTAGGCAGGATTTCCCCGGGTACTGGTTGTGGGGGGTCGGGAGCAGGTGAGGGTTTTGCCCTCCCTTCTGCTCGAGATCCCCGTGTACAACTGGTGGGCCACTGTGTGATACAGAATGCTGGACTAGATGGGCTGAGGCCCGATTCAGCATGGCTCTTCTTATGTTCTTATAGTGATGGTTTTTTCAACAGCGGTTTTATAACAGCTTGTTTTAAGCTGGCTGGGATTTTTCCTTCCTGTAAGGAGGCACTGACCACCACCTTAACCCACTCTGCCAGGATGGGCAGGGGTCTAGGATGCATGTGGTAGGCCTCGCCTCTCCAAGGATTCTGTCCACATCCTAGAGCTGGACCAATTGAAACAAATCCATCAAGACCGGACAAGCAGATGCTTGTCATATCTTCAGAGACTGCCGTTAAAGTGGTATCGAAATTGGAACAGATCAAAGCAACTTTGTCCATGAAGAACAGAGCAAATTCTTCACGGCGGTCCGCAGAGTCATCTGGGATCTCGCTCTGTGGCGGATTTAATAGTCCTCTGACCACTCGGAATAATTCGTCTGGTGGGTTCTTGGCAGAGGCAACCTTGGCCGCAATGGATGTATTCTGTGCAGCCTTTGTTGCTGCATCATAGGTTCTAAGAGACCAGACGTGCTTGGGTTGATCTGCTCCGCTTCCGACGCCACTCACGCTCTAGCCTCTTCTTCTTTCGCTTCATTGCTGCCAGCTCTTCAGGAAACCAAGGAGCTGGTTTAGCCCGGTTACTCAAGAGGGGGCGTTCTGGGGCGATCGTGTCTATAGCCCTGGCCATCTCCCTGTTCCAGAGGGAGACCAGAGCCTCGACAGGGTCACTTACCGAGGAGGCAGGAAAATCCCCAAGAGCCACCAGGAATCCGTTGGGATCCATAAGTCTCCTGGGGCGCACCATTCTGATGGGTCCACCACCCAATAGAGCTTTTTTTAAAAATAATTCTGATTTTAATACTTGTCTGTTTTAATGCTGTACCTTTATGTAAATTGCCCGGAGCATCTGGGATGGAGGGCGATTAACCAGTATTAAATTGAATAAATTAATGAATGAAAGCTTGCTCCCTCCTCCTCCTCCTCCTCCCTATGACATATTCCCCACACATTTATGCATGGCCCTTGTCATGTCTCCTCTCAGCCTTCTCTTCTTCAGGCTAAACATGCCCAGCTCTTTAAGCCGCTCCTCATAGGGCTTGTTCTCCAGACCTTTGATCATTTGAGTGTCCCCCTTCCCCAAGCTTGTCAAGATCTCCCTTCAGTTGTGCTGCCCGGAAATGGACACGGTGTGATTCCAGGTAAAGTGGTCTGACCGAGGCAGAATAAAGGAGTGGCCTGTCTTCCCTGGATCTAGGCTCTCGACTCCTATTTATGTAGGCCAAGATCTCCTTGGCTTTTGAGGACAGCAAGACCTTTTCCACACGTCCTGCTGCCAGGCATTGTGCCCCCCCCCCCGGCGGCATTCTGTATCCTTGTGGGGGTCAGAGCGCAGAGGGGGAAGGGTAGTATACACACTGCTATAAAGATATGAACGCCTGCCATAGGTGCAGGTGAAACGTCAGGAGAGAATGCTTCTGGAACATCGCCATAAAACCCCAAAAACTTGCAACAACTCAGTGATTGCGGCCATGAAAGCCTTCGACAATACACGACTATAGATCTCTGGGTATTGTTTATTTTACCTATTACCATTATAAATCTACCTTCGGTGTCTTTAATGCCCATTTCTAATTCAAAATTTAGATTATCTTTGACGAGTATGGCCACCTCTCTGGATTTAATTGCACCCTCAATTCAAACTGTAGTTCCCAGTTTCTATTTATTTATTTATTTATTTACTTATTAACTTCGATTTAGTGTACCGCTCACTCCTGAGCTCAGAGCGGTTTACAAGGAAGCATAGACACAATGAATATGATGAAACAAGTTAGGCAGTTAAAACACATTAAACATTAAAACATTAAAACAGTTAAAACATGTTTAGCCATTTAGATTCACCCTTTTTTGTGAATTTCCTGTAATAACACCAAATTTACTTGATTTTTCTTTAACATTTTGCCTAGTTTGTGCCTCTTAACTGGTGTTGAAGGAACATTGGCATTTACGGACATAATACTCAGTTCGCCCATCAGAGTTTTTTGTTCTTTGAGCCGTCTCCTCGGGATTTTGTTAATGTTTCTTCTCTATTCTTAATGGTTCCCTCCCACTCCTTGCATTTGCCCCGTGTACCCCCCATACCCCGCTCCTCCCCCATACCCAAGGAGGAATGACCGAGTGACTTCTACTCACCTTCATCCAGATAACTCTGAGGTGAGCTTCCCTGCCCCCCCTTCTCCGTTTAGACCCCCTTATATACACACTGTCTTCAGGTGGGAAGAGGAAATGACTGCCGTCTCTCCTGCCTTGTGTATCTGCTGCTAGTACCAACTCTCCTTGTTTTTCCCTGTTCTTTGTCTCTTCCCAAGGTCTGCGGATCTTTTCTCCAGATCTTCTTCTGGGTTGGCAGCTTGTTTCCCCTCTTTCTTTGAAGCTGGCCTGTTGCCACCCTTCCCAGTCGCGTTGGTTAGGTCTCTTGCCATTCGCTCACTTCCTTCTTGGGTGGGGAGCTGCTTGAACACAATCGCCGTGGCAGGGAAACCCCAAGTAAATCCAAGTCCAGCTGCAGCCAATCATCTTGTGATGTGACAGAGAGGCTCCCTTCCCGTCACGGCTTCTCTAGCCAGATCCGGGTAAACATTGGTTTCTCTCTCTCTCTCTGTACTGTCTCTCTCTCTCTCTCTCTCTTTACTGTAGATTCCTTATTTTCCTCAGACTCCGGAAAACAAAGTGTTTGGTTTTCTCAGTTGCAAAAGCCATAATCTGTGTTGATTTTGGATGTTCCCCCTTAGAGCTGCCCTGGCGGAGGAGAACGTGCCCTCTGTCAACGCCCTCTTCCGTCAGAGGAATTCCAAGGTCGCTTAGCTAAGTTGATAAGGTTTTGCTCAACCCACCCTGTTGGGCATGTGTGGGCCATCCACCTAACCTTCCGACATCTTGATCTCTTCTCCAGGTCAACGGCTTCGCTCTTAGGAATCTAATTTATTCATTCACTCATTTACCTTATCTATATCCGTTTTCTCTACTCCGAAGGGAACCGACTCAAGGCAAGTGGCACTAGCACAGTTAGTGCCTTACAACATACCATATTGACTTAAAATACTTTCGCTGTATTGGCTGTTTTAATAACATGTTATGAGTTGTGAGTCGCCCCGAGCCATTGGGAAGGGCGGCAGACAAATACGAATAAATAAATAAGTAACCTCCTGTTCCAATTCTCCTCTTCTTTTCTCACGACTTTTCTGCTATATTTTAACTTCAGTCATTTCGGCCTGAGATTCTCAGACCTCAGCCGATAATTCGCGGGTGGGAGATTCCATTCCACGCATAATGTCCACTAATGCACGTATCTAATTTCCATTCCAGATTGTCCCCTTTAGGGTTTTGCAGTACCTTATCCGCTGCCTGTCTACAATGTGTGTCACCAACATGAAAAATTTGGAAAGCTGTCTCTTGGGGGTAAAATACTGTCAGAAATATTTAAAATCAGCACTGCCTCAGTCCCGCCTTCTGGGATCAAGGGAGAGAGCCTTTTCCTCAGTGGCCTCCCGCCTACGGAGTGCACGGCCAGGTGAGATTAGGCGAGCCCCCACTTTAGGAAGTTTCAAGAAGCATCTTAAGACCTGGCTCTGGCGCAGTGCTTTTGGAAATCTATATATATATAAAGGAACAGTCGTCATGTGAAGACTACCTGAAACAGAGAAACCTTACAATGCAGAAACACAAAACTTGCCAACAGAAATAGGCCTCAAGCAAGGTACGTTTGTAGCAAAGAAACTTTCCCTCCCAAAACCTAAAAGGCCCCCAAAACAACGAGTAAAAATAACCCTACATTTCCCAGCATCCTCCGGGGCTGCCAAAGACTCCCCCAGCCTCTACATTCTGACAACATGATTGGCTGCCAATAAGGGCGGATTTGCATAACTGCTGTACTGGCCAGCCAACATGAACTCTTTCCCAAAAAAGATCTCCAGTGGCTTGGAATTCCACATTAAGAAGAGGACCATCCAGCAACAATGGGGTTTGCCAAGGAGGGTGCTCCAGCCCCTCTATATGCTGGCTCCAAGGGATGGAGGTCATCACCAAGTACCTTCTGATGCCCAGCGCTGGAAGAGCTCCCTCAGATGGCCTGTCCATGAGGAAAGCCTCACCGGACATCGACCAATGGGGGCAAAAGACACAGAGCAGGACATCTTGAAAAAGAGAGGAGCAGAAAGTAAGCTAGACACGAAGATCTTGAGAAAGGTGGCTCAAAAGGATACGGAAAGGATTTTTAACAGTCCCCCAACAGACACTGGACGCACCTGTGAAGATAGAGATCCCCTGACAGGACAAGCCCTCCCCAAGCTGATCCGTCCTGCCCATGGTACAGGTCAAACCCGAAGGACTGCAGGCAAAGAGCTGAGGCACAAACATAACACACCCAATTCACTTCAACACCATAAGTCACATCAATTCCAACCCTTACATACTCAGACTTTCTCACATCTCCTAAATAGGGCACAGCAACGCGTGCCGGGTACAGCTAGTTAACTATATAATCATGCCATCACCTACTCTCAATATCTGCTCTGAGTGGACACTCCCCCCCCCCCCGGACACGACGGCCCTTCTGCTTGACCCCAGCCGGAAAGAGGTTGCTCCCTTACAAATAACCACGGCTCTCTCACCCCGTTTCTATCCTTTCTATTTTAATCTGAACATGTGGCCCACTCATTGTATGGTGTCATGAATGAATTTATTCTATGGTAATTTTATTGGTTGTAGTACTGTATAGCTTATGTTTAACGTAATTGTTTATATTGCTTTCATTTCATTTTACTTTATTGTTGTGTTGTTGGGCTTACCCTCATGTAAGCCACCCCGAGTTCCCGTTGGGGAGTTGGTGGCGGGATATAAATTAAGTTGTTTATTATTATTACTACTACTACTACTACTACTACTACTACTACATAAGCTACTCTGCTGGTGAGGGTCTTTTGCAATTAAGTTTTTTTGCCTAACAAATACCACTATTCCCTCCAGTGTGAATTCTTTGCCAACATAGATTTCAACTCTCAGGGATGCCTTTTCCACACTCCAGGCTGTTAATCCTCTGATGCAGTCATTGTCAACCGGTGTGACGCGGCACACCAGTGTGCCGTGCGAGAGCACGTGGTGTGCCGCAAAAACGTCCCCTCCCCCGGCCTTTCTTCCCCCTCCTGCGGCTGCTGCTTGAAGGAGGAGGCCAAGCGGGCGGAGGCGGATCCGGGCCTACCGGGTGAGGCGGGCTCTGAGGTCTTGTGTGTGTGTGTGAGAGAGGAGAGGGTTGGAGGAGTGGGAGGGCGCGGGCTGGGAGGCTTTCCGCCTGGCCCCGTGCCCTTCCGAAGTCGGAAGGACGCGAGAGCCGGGCGAAAAGCTTCCCCCGCGAGCCATCGAGGCCTGCGGGAGGCTTCTCCACCTGTCCCCCGCGCCCTTCCCAAATTGGGGGCGGGCGAGGGGGCCAGGAGGAGCGCTTCCCCCAGGCAGCGACTTTGAAGTTGCAAGGCCATTAAATGCTAATCAACGTGGCCATTTGCAACATTCGCACTTGCCTAAAGCAGGCAAGAGTTCTTTCTTCCACCCTGGACATTATTCCACAGATATATACACGTCACTTGCCTAGTTTCTAACAGCTCACCACCTCTGAGGATGCCTGTCATAGATGTGACTGAAACGTCAGGAGAGAATGCTCTGGAACATGGCCATACAGCCTGAAAACCTCACAGCAACCCGGTGATTCTGGCCATGAAAGCCTTTAGCAAAAGCTCTTTGATTTCTGCCAGGATATCTATGTTGTGTTCATTGAAACAGGCCCAGGTTTCACACCGAGTGTATACTTTAAAAAACTTATTAACTATATGTATTACTGTGTTAGAGTGTCATTTTGTTTCATTTTGGTTGGTGGTGTGCCCCGGGATTTTTTAAATGTCAAAAGTGTGTCTCGGCTCAAAAAAGGTTGAGAAACACTGCTCTGATGTAAAAGTAGACCTGAACTATAAAGCTCTGTCCACACTCCAGGCACCTTTAGGGTTTCTCCCCAGAGTGAGTCCCTTCATGTTCCTGAAGGTGATCCCTCTGAGAGAAGCTCTGCCCGCATTCCAGGCATGTAAAGGGTTTCTCCCCGGTGTGAGTCCTTTGATGTGAACGTAGATCCGAACTACGAGAGAAGCTCTGTCCACACTCCAGGCACCTTTAGGGTTTCTCCCCAGAGTGAATCCCTTCATGTTCCTGAAGGTGATCCCTCTGAGAGAAGCTCTGCCCGCATCCAGGCATGTAAAGGGTTTCTCCCCGGTGTGAGTCCTTTGATGTGAACGTAGGTCCGAACTACGAGAGAAGCTCTGTCCACACTCCAGGCACCTTTAGGGTTTCTCCCCAGAGTGAGTCCCTTCATGTTCCTGAAGGTGATCCCTCTGAGAGAAGCTCTGCCCGCATTCCAGGCATGCAAAGGGTTTCTCCTCGGTGTGAGTCCTTTGATGTGAACGTAGATCCGAACTACGAGAGAAGCTCTGTCCACACTCCAGGCATTTATAGGGTTTCTCCCCAGTGTGAGTCCTTTCATGGGAACGTAGGTTTCCACTCTCAGTGAAGCTCCTCCCACACTCCAGGCATGTATAGGGCTTCTCTCCAGTGTGAGTACGTTGATGTGAACGTAGGCTTCCACTCTCAGTGAAGCACTTTCCACACTCCAGGCATGTATAGGGCTTCTCTCCAGTGTGAATCCTTTCATGTTGCTGCAGATGATCCCTCCGAGGAAAACCCTTTCCACACTGCAGGCATGTATAGGGTTTCTCCCCAGTATGAGTCCGTTGATGAGAACGAAGACCTGAACTGTAAGCAAAACTCTGTCCACACTCCGGGCATGTGAAGGGTTTCTCTCCAGTGTGAGTCCGTTCATGCGAATGTAGGCTTCTCTTGTCACTGAAACTCTTTCCGCACTCCAGGCATGTATAGGGTTTCACCCCCGTGTGAGTCCTTTGATGGGAACGTAGGCCTGAACTATGAGCAAACCTCTGCCCACACTCCAGGCAAGGATAGGGTTTTTCCCCAGTATGGATCCGATGATGTGAACGTAGACTTGAACTATGAGTGAAGCTCTGTCCGCACTCCAGGCATGTGTACGTTTTTTCTCCAGTGTGAGTCCGTTGATGTGAACGTAGACCTGAACTATATGTGAAACTCTGTCCACACTCGAGGCATGTGTAGGGCTTCTCTCCAGTGTGAGTCCGTTGATGCGAACGTAGGCTTCCATTCTCAGTGAAGCTCTTTCCGCACTCCACGCATGTATAGGGTTTCTCCCCCGTGTGAGTCCTTTGGTGTTTATGTAGAACTGAATTCTCAGCAAAGCTCTTTCCACACTCCAGGCATTTATAGGGTTTCTCCCCAATGTGGATCCACTGATGTGAACGTAGTTTTGAACTCTGAGTGAAGCTCTGTCCGCACTCCAGGCATGTATAGGGCTTCTCTCCAGTGTGAGTCAGTTGATGTAAACGTAGACTTCCACTCTCTGTGAAGCTCTTTCCGCACTCCAGGCACCTATAGGGTTTCTCCCCAGTGTGAGTCCTTTCATGTTGCTGCAGATGATGGCTTCGAGTGAAGCTCTTTCCACACTCCAGGCATGTATAGGGCTTCTCCCCTGTGTGAGTCCGCTGATGTGAACGCAGACCTGAACTCTGAATAAAGCTCTTTCCACACTCCAGGCACGTAAAGGGTTTTTCCCCAGTGTGAATCCGTCGATGTGTACGCAGACCCGAGCTCTGAATAAAGCCCCGCCCACACTCCAGGCACGTAAAGGGCTTCTCCCCAGTGTGAATCCGTTGGTGTGAACGTAGACCTGAACTCTGAATAAAACTCTGTCCACACTCCAGGCACGTGTAGGGTTTCTCCCCAGTGTGAGTCCGTTCATGTTTACGTAGAGCTGAACTATGAGTGAAGCTCTGGCCACACTCCAGGCATGTATACGGTTTTTCCCCAGTGTGAGTCCGTTGATGTGAACGTAGACCTGAACTATAGGAGAAATTCTGGCCACACTCCAGGCATGTATAGGGCTTCTCCCCAGTGTGTGTCCGTTGATGTGAACGTAGGCTTCCACTCTCAGTGAAGCTCTTTCCGCACTCCAGGCACGTATAGGGTTTCTCTCCAGTGTGAGTCCTTTCATGTTTAAGTAGAACTGAATTCTGGGGAAAGGTCTTTCCACACTCCAGGCATTTATAGGGTTTCTCCCCACTGAGGATCCATTCATGTGAATGTAGTTTTGAACTCTGAGTGAAGCTGTGCTCGCACTCCAGGCATGCATAGGGCTTCTCTCCATTGTGGATCCTTTCATGTTGCTGCAGGTGATCCCTCTGAGTGAAACTCTTTCCACACTCCAGGCATTTAGATGCGTTCTCCGTCATGTCAACAGTGATGTGGGTGTTTGATTGCAACATGGGGACTTTTCTTTTTTCCTTTGTAATCTGTGAGATCAGGAGTTCAGCAAGCCCATCACCTTGAGAGGGTTTCTTCTTCCGATGCTATTGGTGTCCTTGCTGCACCCGAGCGGTGGCTCCAGAGAATCCTCGTTTCCCCTGGTCAAGAAAGAAGCAAAGGGTCAAGGGCGACAGCCAGAAACCTCCCTTACCTCCAAGACCTCTCCCCTTTCCCTTGAAAGCTCATGTTGAAAACTGAAATATTAGGAAATGCAGGCCTCGAGGTCTCAAGAGAATACACAAATTCCAGCAAAGGCAACCACAGATCCTTAAAAAAGAATGAATCTAGAAAGAAGGAAAGAAAGAAAGAAAGAAAGAAGGAAGGAAGGAAAGAAGGAAAGGAGGGAGGAGAAAGAAATGAGTGACAGAAGAAAAAGGAAGATAAACCGGAGCAGCTCCAGCAATGAACTAAAAACAGAGTCTCTCCCGCGAGCTTCTCTTTAGAATGAAGTTGAAAACATAACGATTCAAGGAACCTATTAGTGAAACAATGTACAAGGCAGTTCACAAAAGTATGGAAGAAACCTCGTGTTGCTTCCACACTGGATTTTAATGTGAAATAAATCCAAAGTAACAAGATAGACTCTCCTTAGATGCACTCAAGAATAAAGAAGCCTACATTACAGAAGTTCATAAACAATTACGTGACATTAAGACATATCAACCCATAGCCAGTGATCCTACAAAACACATACAAAAACTGGTCCGCATCGCATGTAATGAAGGCAAATCATTAGGATACATTTCAGACACAGCAGCAGATTAGTTACAAACCACAACACCTAAAGTACCAGCCTTTTATATTCTCCCAAAAATACATAAAGGAGGCCAATCGTGGCTGGAAGTAATTCCAATAGGAAAATAGATTGATGGGTTTATTTATTTATTTATTTGTCACGTTTTTATACCGCCCCTCTCAGCCCGAAGACGACTCGGGACGGTTTACACAGGCAGTCTCTGCCCTCAATAAACCACAGCAACAAGACAAATTCTTCCCCCCAAAAAACATAACACATATAATAACAATTTAACAATTAAAAACATACAATTGCAGCCTCAGCGTCATGTTGAAATCAGTTTCCATCGCATCGTCGTCATTCCATATATCCAATTAAGCCTTATATTTCATCAACAAATGCCTGCTCAAATAGCCAGGTCTTGACTTTCTTGCGAAACGTCAGGAGGGAAGGGGTTTCTTCAGCCATTTGTTTAAAAATCCCATTCTTTCATAAAAGACGCCACTCATCTAATTAATCAGATAGAACATCTTAAAGTTAGTGAACAAAGTGTGCTTACTACTATGGGCGTGACCTCGCTTTATACAAATACACCACTAGGTGAGGCTAGAGAGATCTTATGGGAAGTTTTAGAGACAAGGGAGATAGATAGATATTTATTTACGGTCAAGGACCAACGTCACATTGTACAGAAAATAAAACAATATAAATGTTAAAACTCTAGCCTATTGTGTTTCCGCGTTCAATTTAATATGCTGGTTCCTCGTAGCTAGAACGGCCATGAGATATTTGGCCACCAGGTTGGTTGTCTCCTTGTGTTTGTCGTCGAGCAGCCAGTATAGGTAGAATTCCTCAGATCTGCCAGGTAAGCGGGACAGTATTGGCGAGATTAAGGAGAGGCGGGCATCCACATACAGAGGGCAGTAAAAGAACACATGCTCTATAGATTCAACCACCCCTGCGTCGCAGGGGCATATACGTTCATGATAGGGTGTTTTTGTGTACCTGCCCAGTAGCACAGCTGTTGGCAGAGCATTAACTCGGGCCAGAGTGAACACTTTCCTGTGTTTCGGGTTTGTTAGATTTGTTAAATAATTTTGTGTAGCAAAGGGTACATTAGTACTGCATTTAAATAGTGGCTGGTATCTGGCACAGGCTAGGTGTTTTTGGTAATCTATATCCATTGTTCTGCGCCTTACTGCTACTCTAGCATTCGTATATCCCAGGAGGTCTAGTTCTTCTTCCTGTAACCCTGATAGTTTGAGGTTTCTGAGAATCGTGTTTTTCCATGTGGACCTAAAAGAGTCTGTCAGGGTTAAAGGGGCCAGTCCTTTGGGTAAGTGTTTTAACTTTAGCCAGAAGTTTAGTGTCAGAGTCTGGACTCGTGCCTCCATGGAAGGTAAGCCCGCTTCTAGGCGTAGGGTGTTATTCGGGACACAGCATGGAGTTGCTAGGATACTTCTCAGGAATTTGGTTTGGACTTTTCGAAAGTGTCCAATTTTTTGAAGGCACATACCTGTGCGCCGTACAGAAGTTGGGCAATTATTTTCACTGCAAACACTTTTGTGACAGCTGGGATATATTGGCCTCCCTTGGTGAAATAAAAATTCTTAATGGCTCTGCAAGCTCTTTGCACGTTGTCTGTTGCAGATTTTATCTGTTCGTTCCACCGACCCGAGGAATGGAATGTGATCCCCAAGTATTTGTATTTGTCTACTTGTTCGATGGGTAATCCATTGATAGTCCATTTTGGTCTGATTTTTCGTCTGGTAAAAATCATTATTTTGGTTTTACTGTAGTTTATAGTTAGGGAGTCTTTATCACAGTATCTTTGGAGTTCTAGTAATAGCCTTTTAGACCAATTTGTGAGTATGATACTATAGCGCGTCATCTGCATATAGCAGCATGGAGATTGGTCTGCAGGCTAGACGCGGGGGGTGGAAATGATCCCCCTTCAAAGCTTTTACCATAGAATTTATATATAGATTAAATAAGGTGGGGGCCAGAATACATCCCTGCCTAACGCCTCTGTTGGTAGGAACTATTCCAGAGTAGTGGCCAGTCTGGGAACATCTTACTCTGAGTGAGGTGTTGTGGTATAGCCCTTGTATTAAGATTAAGAGTCTTCTGTCTATTGATGAGCACTCTAGTTTCTTCCATAGTTTGTCACTCGGGATCAGATCAAACGCAGATTTGAAATCAATGAAAGCTGTGTATAATGCTCCTCTCCGGGGCAGAGTATTTTTCTGCTAGATGCTGTAGGATTAGACATTGATCCAGGGTAGAACGTCCTTCTCTGAACCCAGCTTGTTCATCCTCGAGAATGTTCTCTTGGTCTATCCAGTCCGTCAGCTTTAGATGTAAGTGAGAAGCATAAAGTTTGCTAACAATGCTTAGCAAACTGATTGGTCTGTAGTTTGCTGGGTTGGAACGTTCTCCTTTTTGTATATCGGGATAATTGTGGCTATTCCCCATTCTGTAGGGAATGTGGCTGTCTGGTCTATCCTGGTAAACAGACGTGCCAAGACTGGTATCCACCAGTCCTTGTTTGTCTTTAGAAGTTCTGCCGTTATATTGTCACAGCCAGGGGCCTTACCAGGCTTTAATCTATTAATTAAATTCTTGATCTCTGATTCATTTACCCGGGGCCAACTGGATGTTGAATCTATGTCCGGATTGCCCTTCCTCGTAGTAACCGTGCTGGACATATATACATTTTTAAAGTGTTCTTCCCATGAGTGTGCTGTAATGTGGCAGCCTACGCTGAGGGCACCATGTCTGATATCTCCTGCAACGATTTTCCAGAACAGAGCTGAATTATTGGACTTTGCAGCTGCAATTAATTTATCCCAGTCACTCTTCTGGGCTTGTGACTTCTTTTGTTTAATTACTGCTTTATATCTTGCTTTTATGGTAAACCAATCCTGAGGTATCTGACATAAGTTCTTGCTTCTGTATGTTTTATATATCTTCATCATGTCTTTTTAAGGGCTTTGCATTCACTGTCAAACCAAGGTTTATGTGTGTGTACTTTCCTATTCATATTATTGCAGTGCTTGGCAGTCAATAACTGTTGTAATTGTGCAATCACATTTTGGTAGAGTGGCATCACGTCGTCTGGTTGGGTAGTTAGAAGTATTTGTGAGTGTATTTGAAGAAGAGCATCAGATTGCAGGGCGTTCTTAACTGCCATATCTAAATTGTGTGTCCATTTTGCTCTGATAGTCCTTGGTCCCTCTTGTGTTTTGCAGGAGGGAGTTTGTTCCAAATAAGTATTTCTGTCACAGGTCTTTAGGTTGAGTGCTAAAGGTAGATGGTCACTGGTCAGCTGTTTGTCAACCCTAAAGTTTTCGATTAGATCCAGTCCTCTATAGGAAACTAATATATAGTCAATTGTTGAGGCTCGTGAGCCTGACATATAGGTAAATTCCCTGGCTTGTCACCAGTCACAGAGCCGTTCAAGATTACAAGATCTAAATTATTGGACATATGTAGTAAGCATAGCCCGCGTAGTTGTGACCTGCGTCCTTAGATTCTCTCTCTGGTATTGGATGGGCGGTATCAGATTTTAAATGGTTTTGGTGGAAAAAGTCGAAGAGGTCAGAGTCATTGTGACCCAGCCTGGCATTGAAATCGCCCACTACTATCACAAGTGCATCGGGATATGTGGTTGCCCATTTATCAATGTATTCCTCAAGCTTTTGCCAATCTAGTTTGACTAAACTTCTAATTTTCCTAGATGGGAGATAAACATTAAATAGTAAGTATTTGGTAGAGTTAAATGTGATAAGAGTAGCAAGGGCTAACTGCAGCAAGGGTTCTAGCTTAGTAACTTTGGTCTTCAGTTTTGTGGATACAAACAGGTTGATTCCTCCACATGCCCTGCCTCTTTTGGTTTTAGTTTTGGCATTAAGTGAGTGCGATTCGTAGTTATGCAACTCTATGTTATCAAGTGCCCAGGTCTCTTGCACCAAAATGAGGTCAAATTTTTGAATGTATCCTAGAAATTCAGGTTCAGCCTGCTTACTCCGCCAACCCGCAATATTCCAGGAAAGGATGGATAAGTGAGCTTGTTGTTGGGGAGGTATGCCTATGGGCCAATTATATCATCCTGTCCTGTTGGTTTCAGCCAGACTTTTCTGTTTAGGACCTTCTGCAATTGTGATGTTATCCATTTCTGATGTTATTCTACTCACATTTGAGCTCCACGATTTGCTGATCTTAATTACGGGGTAAAGGGAACACGTTCCATGGGTGGAGAGTTAGCCAACTCTTCTTTCCCAAGGTATCTCATGTCAGTCCAAGTGTCTATGTCCTTTGCATGACTTTTGTTGGTGTTGCTAACTTTTGGACTACAGTTCTCAATCTGCAGATTTTTGGAATGATTTGTTACTGTGACTTCTCTCTTATCCAGCTCCAGTAGACTGCTGGGTTTTGATCGATCTTCAAAAAATCTAGTAAGGATCAGGTTCAATCTAGCAAAAAAGTTCTTGGTTTGATAAATGAAATGAGCTATGTCTTGATCCTTAAAGGTTACAAGGGCGTGTACCTTAGTGTTATTGTAGTCCAAATATTCAATGTCTAATATATCTGATTTCATCACTGCCCCTGGTAGGACCTCACCTATGACGTCAAGTAGATGTTCCATGTGTGTCTTATCTGTTATAGGTTTCCCTATCCTAGGATAATTTAGGAACACCAATTTATTTGGGATCAAAGTTAATTTTGGGTTCCACCCTGGTTTAAGGGTCTTTTGCGTCCCTCTCTTTCCCCGTGTGGGGTATTGCATTGTTGACTTTGTGTCAACCCGTCCTGCTACAGAGTTATTGCGTTGTTGTTGACTTTTTTCGTTAGATTCACTTTCTTCAACTTCTATTTGATCTTTCTCTGGGCTTTTGGTTAAGTGCTTGGTTGCTGGGCTTTTATAGTTTTCTTTTTCGTCCTGTTGCTTCTTTTGCTTTTGGTGCCTTTTTGTTGCTCCTTGTTGACTTGGGTTTATTCTGTCCTTCAAGCAGCTTCCAGAGTTTGAGGAGGTCTTTCTTTTGGCCCCAGGGCCAAATTGTCTCTGTTTTTCCCACAGCATTTGATGTTTTTGCTTTTCTTTCCTTGCTTGGGAGGTTCTTTCTGTGGCTGCTTCTGCTTACCTGCAGGCATCTTCTCTGTTGGTGTTGGTGTTGAGAGCTGGCTGTCTTTTCCCTTTAGCTTGTGGTCTATTTCGATAATGGCTTCAGTAATAGCTGTTAACATTCTATTACTGCTGGCTAAAAAAGTTTTCATAAATCCCAATTCACTTGCTATATTGGAGATCTTATCCTCAAGCTGCCTGCTCAGCATTCTATAATCTGGGGTTGGTTTTGGTGTGCATTCCACGCTGAGTTTGGGAGCAATGTCATACTTTTTTCCCGTCTGGGGGGTTAATTCTGATCCTGACTCGGTCGAGATGTCCTTCTCCAGTTCTTCTGACTCCCCTGCATGCATGGATTGTAAGCTGCTGTTACTGCTGCTGTACCTTCTATCAGGTGCTGCAGATCCACTCCACGCCAGTTCGTCTGCCAGATTTGGTGAATTCATCTGTATCGGAGAAATTGTGACTACATCCCTCAGGTCAATTGTCCAATCTAATGCTGTAGGGCTTGAGCAAATCTCCTTCTCCGCCTTCTCATTCGCCTCCTCCGTTTTCTTATCATGGCTGAAAAACTGTGTGATCTTTGCTTGTGTTGGTTCTTCCCCCCCTTTTCCTTCCTTCTCCGGGTGTTGTCTGCAGCCTGCGCTTCGAGAGGGAGTGAGAGCTGCTTGTAAATGCTCCTTGTAGACACCATCTTAAAGAGATATGATGGTCTTTTCTCTTCTGGGGGGAATACAGCAAGGAGGTCTGTGTTGTTTTGTTATTTTTGCAGCTAGTAAGTTTAGATATTAAATAATGATTCCAGTTGATGCAACCACCGGTCTTTAAGTTGGAAAACCGAGCTCTCTCTGAGCTTACTCTCTGCTTGTAACTGGGAGAAAGGAGTCTTAAAACGCTGTCTGTAGATGTGGAATTCCCTTTGGTAGTTCTTCTATAAATTTCCACAGTTCAAAGCTGATAAGCATGAAGCCTCCAGTCCTCCCACGTTTCAAACAATGATAAGCAATGAAAATGAGTCCAGGAAAAGGGAGAACTTAAGCCAAATATAGTAATAATGTGGGAGCTTTCTCACCATGCGTCCGCTCCCGTCGAGCTCCTCCTCCCTCCTCTAGAGACAAGGGAGAATCTCAGTCCGCCTACACAATTTCTACTACAACTCCTAGATATAATTTTTGAAAAGAGTTATTTTAGGTTTGAGGACCAATATTACATGGGGACATCGGGGGTTTCAATGGGAAATAGTGCTGCCCCACAGATTGCAAGCATTTTCATGATGCCCCTTGAAAACAAGTTCTTATGGCAAGAAAGAAATAACCCTTAAAAAAAACATTTTATTTTTTGGTCGTTATATTGATGATATATTCTCCATATTGGACACAGCACATGTGGCAGAACAGTTCTGTAAATGGATGGAGACATGGCACCCACAGACCAAGTTCTCCACTACCATTAGCACAGAGAAAGTACTTTTTTGGATGTTACAATAATTATATCTGGGGGAATCTCTTAAAGTCACTAACTATAGAAAACCAACAGATTGCAATGCTATGTTACATTATTCCAGCTTCCATCATGTAAGTCTAAAAAACAACCTACCTTGTTCTCAATCGATTTGGTGGAAAAGAAATTGCACACAAGAGGAGGACTTCAATAGAGGTAAATCTACATTGTAAAGACTTCCTTGAAAGAGGTTTCCCTGCTTCCGTAGTGAAAAGGGCAGTTAACAAATCAAGATCTATTCAGAGGCACCGTTTATTGCCACCAAAAGATAAGGCACCCTCTTCGAGAATAAATTGCCCGCTTACAGACATGAAAGGCTCGTCTCAATTACAGAGAGTCATTAAACGCCACTGGCATATTCTGAGAAATTTATCTAATTGTCAAAACTTGTCAAGATTCCCTTTTAAAAGAACAAGCAATTTGAGGGACCTGCTTGTGCATTCGGACGTCAAAGCTCAAACCCATGGTTTAAACCAGCTTCAATAGGGCACTTCCCACGTGGAAAGGGCTCCTGCTGTAAACAATCCATAAAAATTAAGCATTTCACAACCTTTGGGTCAAGTCAGGAGATTACTTATAATAACACATATAATTTATTTATTTATTTATTATTGAAACTTCTCAACCGCCGACTCCCGGGGGCTCGCGGCGGCTCACAGGAACCAATGGCACAGTGCCGTGGGTTAAAACATAAAACATTTAAAAATACAATTAAAACAATGCAGTACAATTAAAACAATAGAGCAGCAGCAAATATAACTGAGTGGATATACACATGGGCCTACTCTCCGAAGGCCTGCCTAAACAAATAAGTTTTGCAGGCCCGTCTAACCGGGAGTAGGTCCCTCAAGGCTCTGGCTTCAGCCGGGAGGGCGTTCCATAGCGTAGGGGCTATCACAGAGAACAATTTAACAATTAAAAACATACAATTGCAGCCTCAGCGTCATGTTGAAATCAGTTTCCAAGGCATTTTACTACATGAAGTACTAAAAATGTGATTTTTACGTTGACGTATCTCTGCAATAAATACTACATAGGGCAGACAAGCCGTGATCTTGGAATTCGAATTAACGAACGTAAGTCCCAAATAAAAAGGTCTTCTACAGATTCCATCTGTTGAAATGGGGCACAAATTTTATTCATTTGTTTTCTTTGGTCTGGAAAAAGTGGAACCAAGAAATGGAATAGACTTAAGCACACTCCTCTTGAGGAGGGAGGCATGCTGGATAGCACGGATCAGGGCCGAGCAGCTACGTGGCCTTAATGAGAGGATTAACTTTTCCTGTTTCCTTGGAAAATATATAAGTGAGTAGGTTTACACATGGTGTAGAGAAAAAACTACCAGAGTCCACGGAACACTAGGAAGATAGTGAAATAGGCGTGCTAGGTATATTGTGTCTTGTCTTATTTATGTACAATTTCTTCAATTATATATACATTTAATATGGCTTTCTCTCAGCATAAATACTTTTCATTATAATTTAATATTATACTTTTATGAACTTTGAATACCCTGTGCATAGAATATCAAAACCACTTGTGAAATACTGACCATTATGTATGAATACATATGATATTCTTTAAACAAAATGTATAGAATTGCTAAATACAATGACTTTAACTGTGGCATCTCTCCAATTGCTTCTAGATAATTAAATAACATTTAAAATTAAAGCTATATGGAAACTATATGGATGCAAGCCAAGCTAATATAACCCCTTGATGAAGCGCGCTGAAACAACATTTAAAGAATTTACCTGGGGAATATTGTTGGGGACAAGAATGGGCTACATCTATAGAAATACATATAGATACTGTAAATATACAACAAGAAATCTGTGAACATACAGCAAAGAAAATATCCTACGTTGGAAGTAAATAATTCCTTGTTCGTATTCTTTGAATTTATTTTACATTAAAATCCAGTGTGAATTTTAGCCATAGGTTTCTTTTATACTCTTTTGGAACCACTTTGTGCACCACTTGCGTGGAGTAAACTGTTTCCCTAACACAGTACTTGAAGCATTTTGTTTCCAACTTCACCCTAAAGAGAAGCTCGCGGGAGAGGCGCTTTGCTTTTAGGAGGAAGGGGAACTCCTTCCGATTACTGGAGCACCACACTGATTGCAGTGAGCTGGACACACATGTGGCCGAAGGAACGGGATGCAGGCCGGCGGAAAAGAGGGAGCGGTTCTTCCCAATATGAAAGGGTGTCATCCACCGGCATGTCCTAAATGCTGAGAGACACCAAGATTACAGGGCTGCCTCTCTTCCTACAATGGGCCCCTAATTAGACGCCTGCTGCCCCCAAATCCCCGGCCTTTTCCCAAAGGAATCCTGCCACCAATTCAGGCCCCCCCCCCCCCCCATCCAACTAATGGTTGGGATGTTCACGAAGTGAGTCTTTGCTGAGCAAAGTCCCCTTTGGCCATTCTCTCCCTCGGATGAACCCCAGGATGGGATGCTGAGGTGCCAGTACTGTGGCCGTACCACGAGATGCGCCCGAGGCACCGGGCTGTCCTCTTTTATGGATTTGTTTCAGTTTGTTCAGCCCAGGGATGTGGATAGGAACCTTGGAGCTGTAAGGGCGGGCGGCCGACCCCATGTGCCCGAGACCCTTGCCCTTCCTGGCTTACTAAATGAGCCAGAGGGAGAGTGGCCGAATGGATTGCAAGGCAGGGCACAATTCCAACATCCCCGAAAAAGGCCGTCGTAAGACCAATTTAGAAAAAATTGCCCCTGGATCCTTCAGTGTTGAACAGCTACGGGTCTGTTTCCTATTTTCTCTTTTCGGGCCTGGTTCTACAGCGGGTGGTGGCTACTCAATTCCAGGGATTCTCGGATGGAACCGATTATTCTGACTTGGTCATGTGACAGAGAAAGCTTTGGTTGTGTTGGTGGATGACCTCCACAGAGAACTAGGCAGGGGGAGGGTGTCCCTGCCGGTCATCCTGGTCCTCTCAGCAGCCTAAGAACATAAGAACATAAGAAGAGCCGTCTGTCTGGGATGGGACTTCAGGGCATCTCCCATTGCAGTGGCTGCAGTTGTCGGGGTTCCTGGAGGACCGGACCTGCTGACCCCCACAACCAGTTCTGGGAAATCCTGCCTACCTCGGACTCCGAGGTGACCATTGGCTTTCAGTAACTACCGATACACTTGGTATCCATGAATCTGTCCCCTGCCTTCAGTTGTTCAGGCTGACAGCTGTCAAACCTCTTCTGGGTGGATACCATCGCCTGGAGTCTTTGGGATGGGACTTGAGGGCACTGTACGCAGATGGCACACAACTCTTTAACGCATTCCCACCCAAACCCAAGGAAGCTCCCCAGATCCTGGACCACTGCCGGACCGCTGCGATGGGCTGGGTGACGGGTAACAAACTGATGCTTAATCCAGGCAAGACAGAGGTCCTCCTGGTCAGTCAGGAGGCCAATCGGGGCAGAGGGTGGCAACCTAGGCTTGATGGGTCACACTTCCCCTGAGGACACATATCTGCAGTTTGGGGGTCCTCCTGGACTCAGCGCTGACCTTGGGGGCCCGGGTGTTGGCGGTGGCCAGGAGGGTCTTGCACCATTAATAATGGCAATAACAATGAAGCTTTATTTCTAGGCTGCCCTCCGTCCCCAGGAGGACGCAAGGCGGCAGTGTGCACACGGCAAGGCCAACACGCAATGCCTCAAAACAGAGGAAACAGAAAAAGCAAAATAATACAAAACAATTGAGAGTAACAGCAGAAAACTTAAAACAAATGAATTAAGTCTCAAAATAAAACAAAAACAAGGACAATCCATTAAGATATAAAAACTAAAACATACATAAAAATTAAAATGCGTACCCTAAAACAAATTACGAGATATTGTATTAAAAATGGCTGACAACGGTGTTTCATTTGAGACGCATCATAACAACCCTCTAATACGTGTAGATGAGCCAGGAGCCCTGATCCTCCTCCTCCTCTCCACACGCTAAAGGGCGTGGTGTGTGTTTTGGGAAGGAGAGGAGGGGGGCATTTTTATTTCTGTAGGGGGGGGGCGTTCCGGAGAGAAGGAGCGATCCATTGGCCTCTCAAGCCCAGTTTAGGTGGTTCCGCTCAGCTCGGAGGAGGTGACACGGTTCACTGATTCTTCTTCCATCGTGAAACATCCAATTCATGATGGAAAAAGGACACGAAGGGAAACTGCCTTTCCTAGATGTCCTCGTCACCCGCAAATCAGACCAACAATTGGGTCACACAGACTGCAGAAAACCTACACACACGTGTAGATGCCGACACAAAAACCACAACCATCACCCGAGTCAAAAGAGAAGCGGCATTTAAAGCCCTGGCAGACCGTGCAAAAGGAATCTGCGGAGCCCCCCCCCCCCCCCCAAGGGGACCGAAGCACTTAAACCGGGCTTCTCAGGCCAATGGAGACTCCGCCTCAGGCATCGGAAGAGCTGCCAGGCCGAGAAGAAGCCACGAGGAAAGGGTCCTTGCCAGGCATCAAGGGAACCACTGACCCCCGCACAGGGACGCTGGTGAAGAAACGCAACGTACAAACCACCTACGGACCCTCCAGGAAATCCAGCCCATGCTCCGTTCAGCCAAGGACACGAGGGGTCCTCTCGCCTCTGCAGGAGCCGGCCGTATCCCACGCAGCTGTGGACAAGGGGTCTCCGCAGGGAGGGACCCCCAAACGCAGCAGCAGCAGCAGCAGCATCGCCCAGGCACGCATCCAGGGACAGGAAAGGCACTGCGGAGCGCTTCAACCAGAGAAGCCAGCCAGAGCAGAGCGCCTGAGGAACCCACCCGGGCCCTGCCTGTGGTTATTGGAGGGCACGCAAAAGCCGGGCCACGCTCACAACCACCGCGTCAGGCGACACAGAGAAGTCGTTGACACCTACAAGAAGCAGGTGGACACTTTCAGCAGAAAGGCAGAAGAGGTCGGAGCAACTTTATCTGCAAAGAACCCAGCAAACTCTTCGCAACAAACTGTGGTCAAGTCAAGCCCCCCCTCGCCCCCCCCAGGTGGGCAGGGTTTGAACCCCCCCCCCGACCACTGAAAACGGATCTCTCGGGAGGCTCTTTGCGGAGGCAAGGTTGCCGACAATAAACGATTTTCCTGCCGCCTTCTACGTCCTTCTGGGAGAGAGGGCGGTCCAGAAGTACTCTTACTAGTAGTAGTAGTTGTTATTGTTGTTGTTGTTATAGTCATTGCAGCAGAACAGGCTTTAAAACGAGCTCTAGGCCGCGTGCTCCATCGGAGTCGCTGCGGCTTTTACGCCAACGCTGCTCTGTTTTCCATTTCACCTGCTTCACCACCAATATTTATTTATGTAAACCATCCATATTCCGCCCTGCTCGCCCCAAACGGGACTCAGGGCAGCGCGCAACACACAACCGCAGCCGTGCAATGTCGGAACACAAAACCACAAACACACATACGCATAAACGTCACTTACGCCTACTTTAAAGCAACCATGCGAAGACACCACTCTTGTTTGGCCTCACGGCACTGACCCAAAGGCTTGGCCCCACAGCCAGGCCTTCACCAACCTCATGAAGGGCCGGAGGGAGGGGGCTGATCTAGTCCCACCAGGAAGGGGGTCCCACGGCCGGGGGTCCCCACCAAACGCACCTGTGACAAGGGCAGGACTGAGAGCAGGGCCTCCCCAGGAAATCTCAGTTTCCGCAGGGGTCCGTCAAGGGAGATGAACCGGGCCGGGTCCGTTGGAGAGGGGCGTGATAGGCCAAAGCCAGCACTCTGGATTGTGCAAACGGCAGCAAAGAGGCAGCCGGTGGAGCTGGTGCAACGCGGGAGTTGCGTGCTCCTCCCTGCGTGCCTCCCCAGTTAGTAACCTGGCTGCCTGTCCTTGGGCTACTTGGACCTGGCAGTCGTCTCTCCTGGACGTAACACGAGCGGGGGCCGCCGATGCCTCCTTTCTGGCTTGGCTCTGCTTTGTGGAAGAAAGGCTCGAGTGCAGTTGTGTCCGCTTGCGCCCTTGTGTTTCGCTTGTGCGTTGTCGTGGTCTGCTTCAGGGAGGTGCCCCGAGTCCCTTTGGGAGGTGGTGTCGGGGTAGAAAGAAAGGTGATGGTGATGAACGCGTCACCTCTGTGATGGAGGCCCCCCCCCCCCGGGGCTGGCGCAGTGGGTTAAACCCCCGTGCCGGCAGGGCTGGAGACCGACAGGTCACAGGTTTGACTCCGGGGAGAGTGTGGATGAGCTCTCTCTGTCAGCTCCAGCTCCCCATGCAGAGGGGACGTGAGAGAAGCCTCCCGTAAGCGTGGTTAAAGCACCCAGACACCCGGGCAGCGTCCCCTGGGCAGGGTCCCCGCAGGCGGCCAGGTCTCTCTCGCAGCAAAAAGCCCCCTGCGGTGCCAACGCCTGGCGGAGCTCCAGCGGGATCTCCTGCCCAAGTGGCAGGAAAGCCCTCAAGGGCCGCCAGGGTGAGAGGATCCACCACACACACCCCCCGGCCAGCCCCCTCCTGCGCCCCCCCCGCCGAAGCCCCGGCCGAAGCCCCAGAGGCCCTCCCTCCCGCCCTCCCTCCCTCCGCGTGGCCGGCTCCTGCTCAGAGGACACGGGGCCCGCGCCCAGCCTTTCCGCCTTGTGCTTCTGGATCCGTTGCACCTGCTCCCTGGGTCTGCTTCTGGGACCCAAAACCAAAATGAGAAAGAATACGGTCTCTTGTCATTATACGGAGTGCGCGTGCGTGCGTGCGCGCCAGGCCTGGGCAAAGTGGGGCCCTCAACCCCCAGAGTTCCCCACAGCCTGGGGGGCCCAAGCCTGCCCATGCAGGGTGCACATCATGCCGGCTCATTGGCGATGGGAGGAGCGCCACCAGTCAGTGGGTTGTGGTGTGTGTTTGCAGGCGGCCTGGCCGCTGTGTTCCAGAAGCAGCAGCAGCACTCTCTCCTGGCGTTTCGCCCGCACCTCTGGAAGGCAGCCTGCCTGCCTGCCTGCCTGCCTGCCTGCCTGCCTGCCTGCCTGCCTGCCTGCCTGCCTGCCTGCCTGCCTGCCTGCGGAGGTGGTGGTGGTGCCTGGGGGAAGCTAGGAGTGAATCTCTCTCTCTCTCTGTGGAATGATGTCCAGGGCGGGAAATGAGCCCTTGGCCCTTGGAGGAAGGCGTGGCTGTTTCCGCGCAGAGCCAAGCCAGGGGGGGGGCGGAGGGCACGTGGGCATCTTCCACAGGGAGGGAGGGAGCGAGGGAGAAAGAACCCCGCACAGGAGGGGCCCCCACCTGGCTCCCGGCGTGGGGGGGTGGGTGGGTGGGCGGAAGCCCCTCTGGCATCATCATCGTCATCGCAACAATGAGCCTGGCCCAGAGACAGGGGGGCTCCCGGCAAGAAGCAGCCGGGCCAGCTAAGCACCCCACAGCACAGGGTCTCTTCAGGCCGGCAGGCAGGCAGGCGGAAGGACGGAAGGCGCGCCTCCAAACCTGGGGGCCGTCCGGAGCCCCCGCGGGTGGGGGGGCGCCCTGCGGGCGGAGGGGGGCGGGGCGCCGGTGCAGGCGGCCAGCCAATCGCCAGGAGCCAGTGCTCGTGAAGGGGGCGGGGGACGGGGCACCCCCCCTCCGGCCAGAAGAGCTCCCCGGCGCTCCCTCCCTCCCCAGCGGGCCGCCCGCCCCCCCCCCCTCCCCTCGCCAGCGCCTCCCAGGAGAGAGCGCCGCCGCCGCCGCCGCTTCCGGAAGAGGGGCCCGGGAGGCTGGGAGCAAGCGGGGCCCCGGCGGCCGGGAAGGCAGGCCTTCCTCCCTCCCTCCCTCCCTCCGACAAGGCCACCAGAGAGGTCCTCGGACTGGGAGTGCTGCGGCCAGGGCGGCCCTTCCTCCAGCCAGCCAGCGGGCGGGCGGGCGGGCGGGCGGGCGCTCCCCTGCCTGCCTCCCTGCCTCCGGGTCCAGGAGGTCCCGGCTTGGAACCAGGCAGGCCTCCCTTGCCCCCAGTGTTGGACTACAACTCCCGGCGTTCCTCCCCCTCGCAGCCCCGCCTCCCCAACGAGGCCCCGCCCGCCCGCCGGCCCGCCCGCCGGGGGCCCCTGGCTCACCTCTCTCTCTCTCTCTCCGCCGCTCCCTCCCGGCCTTCCTGCTCTCCAAACTGGCGGGGGCCCGCCCCCTCTCCCTCTCCCTCCTAACCCCGGCCTTGGCTGGCTGGCTGGCTGGCTCCCTCCCTCCGGCTGGGATTGGTGGATGGCGGGGCGGGACGGAGGAGGCCCCGCCCCCTTGGCTGAGGGAGGGAGGGGCGGAGGGAGGGCGGGGCTCCTTCCCGGGCCCAGCCAATGGGAGGGCGGGGGCGGGCCTGAGGGACCGGCGGGTGGGTGGGCGGGCCTGCCCTGCCTCCCTCCCTCCGCCATTCTGGAGTCAAGGAGAGAAGGCAGGAGGGGAGCCAGGCCGGTGAGCCAGTGGGGGAGGGGGCGGCGGCGGCGGCGGGGCTTCTCTGCGGGAGGGAGGGAGGCCCGGCTCCTCCACCCCCAGGTGTGTGCTGGGTGTGCTTCCGCCACCACGCCCCCGCGGGACCCCTCCCCCCCTCCCTGCCCAGGCCGTGACTGCTGCGCAGAGCTGCGTGCGCGTCCCTGTGGCGGGGGGGGAGGGGGGAGCCCGCTCCGGCGCCTCAGGCGGACCAGCAGGCCCCCCCTCCCTCCCCCCCCCTGGGTTCCTGGTTCAGAATAACAACCACCACGACCACGTCGCGTGACGCGCCCCTGCACCTCCGCCCAGCCAGCCAGCCAGCCAGCGCGCGAGGGCGTGTCCCCGTCGCCCCAGAAGGCGCCCCCTCCCTCCTCCTCCGGCCTTGGACGAGGCTCCCGAGGAGGGAGGGAGGGAGGGCTGCCCCCCCCCCCCCAGAGGCGCCTCGGGTCCGAAGGGCCGCCGGGCCACTCCTCCCGTGCACGCCCGAGGCTGCCCCAGGGCCCCCTTGGCGCTCTCCGCCGGGCCCTTCTGCGGCTGTGCCCGTGGGGCGTGCCCTCGGAGCCTGGGCAAGGGGCCCCTCGCACAGAAGCAGTGGCCTGGCCCTCCGGACCCGAGGCTCCTCCGCCCGCGAGCCGGACCCTCCCCCTCCTCCACCTGCTCGGGTGGGAGGTGGGCTCCGAGCACCGGGCCCGGGCCCAGCGGGGCCTTCCTCCGGGTGTTTTGGGCTTCAACAACGCCTCGCGGCCTCAGGCCCTTCCAAAGGACGTGCATTCTCCAAAGGAAGGGGCCCCGGGCCGTGAGGCATTGTGGGAGTCGGAGCCCAAAACACCTGGAAGAAGGCCCCGCTTGGCCGGTGGTGGGCCTGGCCGGGTGAGACGAGCGGCCCCTGCCCGGGGTTGGGACCAGGGCCCTCCCCCTCCCCTGGGGGCGGTGGCCGCAAGGCTCGGGAGCCCGCTCGGCCCCTTGGCGCTCTCCGCCGGGCCCTTCTGCGCTTGTGGCCTGCCTGGCGGGGAGGGGGGGCTACGATGCCCCCGCCACATTGCTCCCCACTCGACAGACGTTGGACGTAAGGACAGGCGTGGAGGGTGGTGACTCGCAGCAGCAGCAGCAGCCCCCCGCAGCAGCCAAGCGGCGATGGACGGAGCTGCAGCAGCGCCCACCCCCCCCCCCCCAGCAAAGAGCAGGAGCCCCCCCCCCCCCCCTCCCCTCTGGCAGGAAGGCGGAGAAGAAGGAGGCGCAGCACGCCCCGGCAGAGAGAGGGCGCACACGCAGGCGCCCACCACTCACTCAACGCCTTGGCGCAATGCAATGCCATGGCACGCTGGTGACCCCGAGGCAAGGGCCTCCCTCCCTCCCTCCCTCCGTGGCCCTGGGGGCCGGGGGCCGGTGCTTCACCTGCAGCCGGAGAAAGAAGAAGAAGAAGGGCTTCTGCCGCTCGGGGGGGGGGGGCGCCGCCTTTGCTCTGCTGCTGCTCCCCCCCCTCCCGCCTTCCTTCCCCTTTCGCTCTCCCAAAGAAGAGGCGTGGACTCGGGCAGGGAGGGGCCGGCCACGTTGCCGCCACTTCCTACAACAACAACACTTTCCGTGTATGCTGCCCCCCCCCCTCTCCCCCTGAGGGGACTCACTCGCTCGCACCCTCGCTCGGGGCAAGTTCCGGCAGGCGCAAAGGCAGACCTTCGGCGCCTAGAAACAACTTAAGAACATAAGAACATAAGAAGAGCCATGCTGAATCGGGCCTCAGCCCATCTAGTCCAGCATTCTGTGTCACACAGTGGCCCACCAGTTGTACACGGGGATCTCTAGCAGAAGGGAGGGCAAGACCCTCACCTGCTCCCGACCCCCACAACCAGTACCCAGGGAAATCCTGCCTACCTCAACAAACTCCGGGGTGGCACTTGAATGTCCTTTTCCGTAACTACCGATACACTTGGTATCCATGAATCTGTCTAATCCTGCCTTGAAGCTGTCCAGGCTGACCGCTGTCACAACCTCCTCTGGAAGTGAGTTCCATAACCCAATGACCCTTTCTCTGGGTGAAGAAATATTTCCCTTTATTAGTCCTAACTTTCCTACCTTGGAGCTTCAGGGAGTGCCCTCTAGTCCTAGTGTTGTGTGACAGAGAAAATATTTTTTCTCTATTCACCTTTTCTATCCCATGCATGATTTTATACACTTCGATCAAGTCACCTCTTAAACGCCGTCTTTCAAGGCTGAAAAGACCAAGGCGTTGCAACCTGGTTTCATAAGGGAGCCGCTCCATCCCTTGGATCATTCTTGTTGCCCTTTTCTGTACCTTTTCCAGTTCCGTTATATCCTTCTTGAGGTGCGGAGACCAGAATTGTACACAGTACTCCAGATGTGGCCTCACCATAGATTTGTAGAGAGGCAATACAACATTTGCTGACCTATTTTCGATTCCCTTCCTGATCATGCCAAGCATAGAATTTGCTTTTTTCACTGCTGCTGCGCACTGGGTTGACATCTTCATTGAGCTGTCCACCAAGACCCCAAGATCCCTTTCCTGGTTTGTCTCAGAAAGCTTTGATCCCATCAGTTGATAAGTGTATTTGGGGTGCATGACTTTACACTTGTTTAGGTTAAAATGCATTTGCCACTTTGTTGCCCATTCACTCAATTTCGAGAGATCTTTCTGGAGCTCTTTACAATCAGTTTCATTTTTAACTACCCTGAACAATTTAGTTCTTCTTCTTGCCTTTTCTTCACGAGCGAAGATCCTTAGGAAGGACTCGTCCCACGCTTTCCACAAGCGCGTTCATGACTAAAAATCTGAGATAGGCAAGTTCGGTTGCAGAAAGCACAGCAGAACGTCTCCTTGGGTGATGTTGTTAACAAAGTTGCAGTTCTTTCTGCGTTGTCGTTTCTCTTCGAGACCCATTCGGCGTGTCTTCTCGAAAGAGGCCGCAGCATTGTGGAGAGTGCGTCTCCATGCCTCCCGATGTGAGGCCAGGTTGGACCATTGTTGGCGATCAATCTGGCCGAGCCTGAGACGTTGTTTCAGGGAGTCCTTGTATCTCTTTTTGGGGGCGCCTCTCTTGCGCTGACCCATGGCAAGTTCACCGTAGAGTATTATCTTTGGGAGGCGATGGTCCTCCATCCCAGAGACCTCATGCCCTGCCCAGCGCAGCTATGTTCTCAAGAGCATGGCCTCAATGCTGGTGACCCCTGCTTGCTCAAGGACAGCAACATTTGTCACATAGTCGGTCCAGTGTATGTTTAGGATTGTGCGAAGACAGCGCTGGCGAAAGCGTTCAAGGAGTCGTAGGTTTTGGCGATCGGTGACCCATGTTTCAGACCCATAGAGGAGAATGGACAGGACGATAGCTCTGCACACACTGATTTTGGTGCTTTGCCTCAGGTGCTTGTTGCTCCTGACTCTTTTGTGAAGTCTTCCGAATGCACTCTATGCCTTTGCTAATCTGTGATCTCTCTCTCTTTGTCAATCTTGGCGTCTGAAGAGATGATGCTTCCCAGGGAGGTGAACTGCTGAACAGACTTGAGCACAGATGTGCCTAGGCTGACGTGGGGGTGATGGTGTTCTTCCTGTGGTGCGGGCTGGTAGAGGACTTCCGTTTCCTTCAGGCTGACTTCCAGCCCAAACAGCTCTGCAGCTGTTGGAAAGCAGGATGTGAGGTGCTGCAGGGCTGCTTCTGAATGGGCGACAAGGGCAGCATCGTCAGCAAAGAGCAGTTCACGGACTAGAGAGTTTAGAGTCTTAGTGCGAGCCCTCAGGCGGCTTAAGTTGAACAAGCTGCCATCAGTACGATAGCGTATATAAATGCCGTCTTCTTCGTGGTCTGCTGTAGCCCTTTGGAGCATCATGCTGAAGAAGATTGTAAATAGGGTCGCTGCAAGAACACAACCTTGCTTCGCTCCGTTAGTTATGAGAAAGGGCTCCGAGAGAGCATCGCCGTATCTGACTTGACCGCGCTGGCCCTCATGTCGCAGGATAATCATTTTGAGGAATTTGGGGGGACATCCTAGTCATTCCAGGATCTGCCACAGACCTTTTCTGCTCACAGTGTTGAAGGCTTTGGTGATGTCAACAAATGTGACATAGAGTCCTTTGTTCTGCTCTCGACATTTCTCTTGCAGTTGTCTCAGGGCAAAAACCGTATCTGTGGTGCTCATATGAGCTCTGAAGCCGCATTGGCTTTCCGGGAGAAGTTCTTCTGCAATGGCAGGAACTCATCTGCCCAGGAGTCTCCTTGCAAGGATTTTTCCAGCAACGGAGAGCAGTGTCATACCTCGATAGTTTGAGCCATCGGGCTTTGTTCCCTTTTTCTTATACAGGGTGATGATAACTGCATCTTGGAGATCTGATGGCAGTTCACCTTTTTCCCAGCAACTCACAAGGAGCTGGTGGAAGTTAGCATGCAGTACATGACCTCCCTGTTTCCAAGCTTCAGGTGGGATTCCATCGATCCCGGCTGCCTGGCCATTTTTCACCTGCTGAGTGGCCTCAAGGGTCTCTTCCAGAGTGGGAGCTGCTGTGTCCAGTTCATTTTTCATTGGTTGTTGGATCATGTGTTGGATAGCTGAGCCTTGGACTACTCGGTTGGCACTGAAGAGACTCTGAAAATGTTCAGCCCATCGCTACAGGATGGAGGCTTTATCAGTGTTTGACCATCTGTACCGTATAAGGCAGGCCTGTCCAAGAGGCGGCCCATGGCCCGTACACGGCCCGCCAGCTCCTTGGACGCGACCCCCCTACCCTCCTGGAAGAAATAATTAAAAATTAAAAATTTGGGAAAAATTTTTTGGAAAAATTCGGGGGGCTCGCGGGCATGCAGCGGCGAGGCGCCCTCCGCCATGTCGCTGACTGCTGCAGTGGCCGCACCGGGAGCTTACCTTCCTCTAAGCTCCCGGTGCGGCCGCTGCAGCAGCCAGCAACATGGCGGAGGGTGCCTCGCCGCTGCCGCGCATGCCCGGCATCCTGCGCCGGCCGCCCCTTTTCGGCACGGCTCTGGCAGCAATGGAGAGGTCTACGGGAGGGAGGGGAGGCCTGGCGCAGCTCCCTTCCCCTGCTGCCCGGATCGGAAAGGGAGCCGTGGCAGGTCTCCCCTCCCTCCCGTAGGCTTCTCCATTGCTATCAGGGCTGTGCCGATCCGAGCTGCTCTGGCGGCGATGGAAAGGCCTGCAGGGGAGGCGAGGCCTGGCGCAGCTCCCTTCCCTGCCGCCCGGATCGGAAGGAAGCTGCGCCAGGCCCCCTCCCGTAGGCCTCTCCAGAGCCGCCCGGATCGGCACGGCTCCGGCAGCAATGGAGAGACCTACGGGAGGGGGAGGGGAGGCCTGGCGTGCCTCCCTTCCCCCCGCTGCCCGGATCGGAAGGGAGCCGTGCCAGGCCTCGCCCCCGTAGGCCTTTCCATCGCTGCCAGAGCCCCGCCCGGATCAGCACAGCTCTGGCAGCAATGGAGAGGCCTACGGGAGGGAGGGGAGGCCTGGCACGGCTCCCTTTCCGATCCGGCAGCGGGGAAGGGAGATGCGCCAGGCCTCCCTCCTCCCGTAGGCCTCTCCATTGCTGCCAGAGCTGTGCCCATCCGGCGATGGAGAGGCCTGCAGGGAGGCGAGGCCTGGCGCAGCTCCCTTCCCCCGCTGCCCGGATCGGAAAGGAAGCTGCGCCAGGCCCCCCCCCCCTCCCGTAGGCCTCTCCAGAGCCGCCCGGATCGGCACGGCTCCGGCAGCAATGGAGAGACCTACGGGAGGGGGAGGGGAGGCCTGGCGTGCCTCCCTTCCCCTGCTGCCCGGATCGGAAGGGAGCCGCGCCAGGCCTCGCCCCCCTCCCGTAGGCCTTTCCAGAGCCGCCCGGATGGGCACAGCTCTGGCAGCAATGGAGAGGCCTACGGGGGGGGGGAGGCCTGGCACGGCTCCCTTTCCGATCCGAGCGGCAGGGAAAGAGAGTCACGCCAGGCCTCCCCTCCCCCCCGTAGGCCTCTCCATTGCTGCCAGAGCTGTGCCCATCCGGCGATGGAGAGGCCTGCAGGGGAGGAGAGGCCTGGCGCAGCTCTCTTCCACCGCCGCCCGGATCGGAAAGGAAGCTGCGCCAGGCCTTGCGCCCCCCTCCCGCAGGCCTCTCCAGAGCCGCCCGGATCGGCACAGCTCTGGCAGCAATGGAGAGGCCTACGGGAGGGAGGGGGCGAGGCCTGGCACAGCTCCCTTTCCGATCCGGGCGGCGGGGGAAGGGAGCTGCGCCAGGCCTCCCCTCCCCTGCAGGCCTCTCCATCGCCGGATCGGGGCCCGATGGCCAAACGTTAAGTTGAAAATCTAGCGACGGGTAAATCCAGGGGTACGCAGTGTCGCGGTTCCAATAATCAATGTAGAGTAACTCTGTAGTGTTAAGTATAAGCATACTTAATAGTATCACAGCATGAAATAATCCACCTGAATGGTGTAGGACCGCAAATTCGGTAAAAGCTCACACTGCGGTCCTACACCATTGAGGTGGATTATTTCATGCTGTGATATCAGCGTTGCTATTAAGCATTTTCATTAATTACAATTGGTAAGTGTATGTTCAACCTCCTACCCTATGTTACTTGCCTGCTATTATTTCAGGAAACTATTAAGTATGCTTATATTACAGAAATATTATCGCTTGCATGTCAACCCATATGGGGCCGCCCTGACGAAGAGAAATTCGAAACGGGTTGGTTGCCGGACACGGATATACCCGTAGGTGGACATCCCATTGATCTTTACACTACAGAGTTACTCTACATTGGTTATTGGAACCGCGACACTGCGTACCCCTGGATTTACCCGTCGCTAGATTTTCAACTTAAGGTTTGGCCATCGGGCCCAGGATTATAATTTTCTTTGATGATTGACTTCACTACCGGGACACAAATATCATTGTGATATATACTTGACTTTGTGTTATATTATCCAGCCGACGGGTACTGTGAGTAATGCGGATTTGATTGTTTATTGTGCTGATACTCTGTTTCCATGCGCCTTTAGACGAACCATATGATTTATACATTGTTGAATGATTACATGATATACTTATTTGAAAGTTACAATATACATATATGAAATTCATCCTTTCCTGATTCTTGAGTTATTAGTGTGTAAGTAGGCAGTAACTGTATTTTTGCTGGATTATGATCTTTTGACACACCGCCTGGCCGCGGTGGGAGTGAGGGGGTCAGCTCTAGATTGGCTGTCCTCTTTTCTCCACAATCGGAGGCAGCGAGTGAAGTGGGGTGAGTTGGTCTCCAAGGGGTCCCCCCTGGTTTGTGGGATCCCTCAGGGGGCCATTCTTTCCCCTTTGTTCTTTAACATCTACATGCAACCTCTTGCTCAGCTGGTATGAAGCTTCGGACTGGAGTGTCACCAGTACGCTGATGACACCCAGCTCATTCTGAGGAAGGAGGGCCTGCCTGACTTGGTACCCGATAATTTCC
Source organism: Anolis apletophallus (assembly GCA_030556195.1). Classification (NCBI taxonomy): domain Eukaryota; kingdom Metazoa; phylum Chordata; class Lepidosauria; order Squamata; family Anolidae; genus Anolis; species Anolis apletophallus. The sequence goes on from JARBWK010000005.1 coordinate 126,637, forward strand.
ATCAGTGCCTTGAAGCCGTTACTGGATGGTTGCGTGCCAACAGGTTGAGGGTGACCCCATTGAAGACAGAAATCCTATGGCTGGGCCGCCCGAGCAGTGCCTACCCTGGATGGCGAGGCGTTATGCCCGTCATCGTTGGTAAAGAGCCTGGGAGTCCTTTTGGACCCTCTGCTGACGATGGAGGCTCAAATCTCTGCTATCAGCAGAGCAGCATTCTTCCATCTGCGTCAGGCTAGGCGGCTGGCTCCCTATCTGTCTCGGAGCGACTTCGCTATGGTGATCCAGGCGACGGTCATCTCAAGCTTAGATTACTGCAACGCTCTTTACATTGGCCTGCCTCTGATGGTGGTCTGTAAGCTCAAGCTAGTGCAATATGCTGCAGCGCAGCTGCTCGCTGGGGAGCCGGCGAGCTGCCATATAACTCCGGTCCTTCAGCAGCTGCACTGGCTTCCGATCGAGCGCCGGATCAGCTTCAAAGTGCTAGTTCTTACTTTCAAGGCCTTATATGGTCTGGGGCCAGTGTATGTAAGGGATTGCCTTATCTATATATATATATATATAAAGAGCTGTCATCCTAAGTAGCCTATAGATAGCAAAACCACACAAGGCAGACACACCAAATCAGCCCACATACACACAAAACCCCACAAGGTATGTTTACCACCCAAAAAATAAAAAAAATAAACAACACAACCAAAAATACAAAAAACAATTGGACTACAACTCCCATGATCCCCCACGCCACCCCCCTCTGGCAGTTTAGAGTGTCAGAATGTTGGTGATGCTGGCCAATTAGAGGCATTATGCAAATACTCCCTCAGTTAGAATGTAGAGGCTGGGAGCCACCCCCCTCTGGCAGTTCAGAGTGTCTGAATGTTGGTGGTGCCGGGCCACCACACCAAGAGAGGCCACGGCTTTGCTGAAGACAGCGGGCCTTCCTCCTCCTCTTAGCTCTTCATCAGCCAGCACCGTCGCAGGGGAATCGCTGGCGCTGGCTGAGGAAGACCAAAAAGGAGGAAGGGGGCCTGCTGTCTTCGGCGAAGCCGTGGCCTCTGGAGGCCTCTGCTGCAGCAAATGAGGACAGTGCCCCTCCCACCTCCTCCCGGCCTCCTCCTTAACCCCCCCCCCCAAAGGAACGAAAGAAGGAAGGAAGGTAGGAAAAACCCAAGGAAGGAAGAAGACAATAAGAAAAAAAGGAAACAGGGAAGGAGGGAAGGAAGGACGGAAAGAAAGAAGGAAAGAGGTAACGCAGGAAGGAGAAACAGAAAACCCCATATTGCCCTACGAGATCACTGCGGTCAGAAGACGCCAACTTGCTGGAAATCCCCTCTGCCAAGAGACTCGGGCTAACTGCAACCCGCAGGAGAGCGTTCTCTGCGATTGCTCCAACTTTGTGGAACGCTCTCCCGGCCGAGACACGAGCCCTCCAAAACCTTATGGCCTTCAGGCGGTCTTGTAAGACATTCCTTCTTCAGCAGGCTTTCGGCCTATAAGACGCCTCAGCACTCAGTTTGTCTGTTATCTGCTGTGGATATTGTATTACGTTGTGCGCTGTACCTCGTACAGCATACTGTGTTTTTAACCTTTGATATTTTAGAGTATGTAACAGTGTTCTAGCTGTGTTGCTATTGTATTTCGTCTTGTTGTGAGCCGCCCCAAGCCTCCCGGGAGTGGCGGGCTGGAAATTTGAGAAGAAAAATAAATAAAAATAAAATAGAACAGACAGGCCATAAAAGGCAATCCAAGAGGTAGAAGCTGGTGAAGGGACTCGCAAAAGGTAGGGAAGGAATGGAGGGAGGGAGGCAAGGGGAGAAAGAACTGATACAGAAAGGGGAGGGATGGCAGGAAGGAAGGAGGGAGGGAAAGGAAAGGAGGAAGGGAGGGAGAAGAGCCAGGAGGACAGAGAGAAGAGAAAAGCTGAGGGATGAGGGGGGGAGGGAAGACAAGTATAAAAGGCAGGAAGGGATGTTACTGTTGGTCTTTGCCACATGCAGACACTTATGTACATACAGACATGCACACATATATAGATGCACTGAAATATACACATGCACACATACATACACACTTCTGTACTTACACACATCTACACGCATATACATATACAAAAACACACATACATATACACATATACATAAGTACACACACACATATGTACACATAGACACAAATCCATATATATACATACACACACACACAAAACATATATAGACTGGGACACAGGAAAGAGAAAACGCCACAGCAGCGCGTGGCCGGGTTCAGCTAGTCCCATATCGACCCCAGAGATCACTGCCTTCCGAGGAGCAAAATCTCTTGGAAATTCCTAGTTTGAAAAACGATTGCCTGACGGCAACCAGACGAAAGGCCTTCACAGTCATTGCCCCTACCTTATGGGGTGCCCTTCCTTCCGAGGGTCGGGCACTGCAGGATCCGACGGCCTTTTGCAGGGCTTGCAGAACCTCCCTTTTTCAGCAGGCGTTTGAGCTTTGAATTTTGATGGAAAGATTTTAATCCTATTTACTGTTTGAATGGTTGTCTACCTTTTTATGTAAACCGCCCCGAGCCTTTGGGAGTGGCGGCGTATACGTTGAAGTTAGAAGATAGATAGATAGATAGATAGATAGATAGATAGGTGCCCGTTCTTCCTCAGGTTGGGCTTTATGGTATGGGTCTCTGCAAAGGCATTCCTAGGAAGGGCCCTGTATGGAAAGCCTCTTTTTTCTGGCTCTCCTTCCACTGCCGAAAATCATCCCTTGGACGAGGATAAGGAAGCAAAGGGGAAAGTGGGCAAAGGTCAAAGGGCGGCACTGAGGAAAACGGCATTGCGGATGGAGCTACGCTTAATAGTAAAACTTTGCCTCTATCCCACCCCATCTCCCCGGGAGGACTCCCCGGAGCAGCTTACAACCATGTGAACAATGCAAACAATAAACAGTGATAGCATAAACAAACAACTACAATTAAACCGACAGAATAACAACATGAAGTGAATATAAAGTGAAAGCACGCATATTAAACCAGGTGCCCCATCCCGCAGTCAACCGCGTTCGAATGTGTCGGCCTAAGGGTTGGTGACCGGGACAGGATAGGGATTCTGCTAGTGTACCGACCACCCCGCTGCACTACAGCCTGCCTACCTGAGCTAGCCGGAGTGGTCTCGGGTCTGGCCGTGGAGTCCCAACGGCTTATTGTGCTGGGGGACTTCAACGTCCATGCCAAGACCACTCTATCAGGAGGACTTCATGGCCGCCATGGCAACCATGGGCCTGTCCCAGCTAATATTGGGTCCCACCCATAGTGCAGGACACACGTTAGATCTGGTTTTCTGCCAGGGATGGGAAGAAGGTGGCGGAGTGGAGGAATTGACCACCATTCCTTTGCCATGGACCGACCACCACCTGATCAGGTTTAGATTTACTGTGCCAGTCCACCTCCGCAGTGGTGGTGGGCCCATTAGAATGGTCTGCCCAAGGAGACTTATGGATCCGAATGGATTCCTGACGGCTCTTGGGGACTTTCCCGCCTCCTCGGTAAGTGACCCTGTCGAGGCTCTTGTGTCTCTCTGGGACAGGGAGATGGCAAGGGCTATTGACACAATCGCTCCAGAACGCCCCCTCTTGAGTAACCGAGCTAAACCAGCTCCTTGGTTTACGGAGGAGCTGGCAGCGATGAAGCGAAAAAAGAGGAGGCTAGAGTGCGTGTGGCGTCGGAAGCGGAGCAGATCAGCCCATGCGCGTCTGGTCTCTTATCTGAGGACCTACGATGCAGCAACGAAGGCCGCACAGAATACATCCATTGTGGCCAAGGTGGCTGCTGCCAAGAACCGGCTAGCGGAACTGTTCCGGGTTGTTAAAGGACTATTAAATCCGCCACAGGGCGAGATCCCTGACAGCTCGGCGGTACGCTGTGAAGAATTTGCTCGGGCCTTTGCGGATAAAGTGGCGCTGATCCGTTCTGATTTCGATACTACTTTAATGGCAGTCTCTGGGGATGTGACACGAGCACCTGCTTGTCCGGTTTTAATGGATTCGTTTCAATTGGTTCAGCTCGAGGATGTGGACAAGATCCTTGGAGAGGCGAGGCCCACCACATGGATCCTAGACCCCTGCCCATCCTGGCTGATCAAAGAAGCCAGAGGGGGTTTGGCAGAGTGGGTGAAGGTGGTGGTCAGTGCCTCCTTACAGGAGGGCAAAATTCCAGCCAGCTTAAAGCAAGCTGTTATAAAACCGCTGTTGAAGAAACCATCACTGGACCCCACTCAATTAGTCAACTTTCGGCCAGTTTCCAATCTCCCCTATTTGGACAAAGTCCTGGAACTCCTTCCCACCTGTTACTAAGGAGGCTGTCCAGACTTTGAACCGGTGCTTGGCCGCTGTGTCGGACTGGATGAGGGCTAGCAAATTGAAACTTAATCCAGACAAGACAGAGGTCCTCCTGGTCAGTCGCAAGGCCGAACAGGGCATAGGGTTACAGCCTGTGTTGGATGGGGTTGCACTCCCCCTGAAGGCGCAGGTTCGCAGCCTGGGTTGTGTCAGCTCCACTGTTGTGTCAGCTCCACTGTTGTGTCAGCTCCACTGGCTCCTGTCCAATTCCGAGCTCAATTCAAAGTGCTGGTTTTGACCTTTAAAGCTCTATACGGTTCTGGCCCAGCTTACTTGTCCGAACGCATCAACCTCTACGTCCCACCTCGTAATTTAAGATCATCCGGGGAGGCCCTGCTCTCGCTCCCGCCGACTTCTCAAACGCGGTTGGTGGGGACGAGAGAGAGGGTCTTCTCGGTGGTGGCTCCCCATCTGTGGAACGCACTTCCAAGTGACATACGATCAACCCCATCCCTCCCGGCATTCAGGAAAAAAGTGAAATCTTGGCTATGGGACCAGGCGTTTGCACATTAGCACAATACAGCACTTTGGATTGATTGTAATGGCAAGTTGATGGATATGGCTCAATGCTCCTATTATGGACAGAACACTGTTTTTAACTTAAGTGAATGTATATGATGTATTAATGTTAATTGTATTTTAATGTATTTTAATGCTCAATGTTTTTGGTTTTATATTGTATTTATATTGTGTTTCGGCATCGAATTGTTGCCTTTGTTAGGCCGCTCTGAGTCCCCCTCCCTGGGGGGTTGAGAAGAGCGGGGTAGAAATGGTGGAAATAAATAAATAAATAAATAAATTGACACCAAATGGTTCTCCATAAAGTAAACCGTAATTATGTTCAATGTATTGTCAAAGGCTCTCATGGCTGGAAGGCCGCAGTTTGAGGATGGCTGGTCCAGAGCGTATGTGGTTGCCCTCTCAACTCCCAAGACTCTTGTCTGCGTCACCAGGCTGAACAATCTGAAACGAATCCATAAAAATAGTACAGGCAGGCACCTCGGGCACATCTATGGGTGCTGCCACAATACTGGAGTCTCGGCGCCCCGTCCCAGGGCTCCTCCGAGGGGCGAATGGCCCAACGGGGACATTGTTCAGCGCAAAAAAGAATGAAGGACTGCGGCAGCTCCTCCTGGTCGCCAGACGCTGGAATGTTAAATTGCCTCGATGCCTGTGGCCGCTCTCTATGGCCACTCCTAAAGGAAGACACGGAACGCCATCCGGATATCACTAGGAATCTTTGCTATAGGATACTAACATGCAAGAAGCCAGGAGTGCCGTTACAAGACGGGGCACTCCCTTATATACCTTCCTCCACATTTGCAGAAGTAACCCCCGTGCAAACCCCAAAGCCCACAAAAATCTTCACTTCCCATGCAGGCAGTGCCAGGTGCGCTATCTCTTGATGATGTCAGTGGCCTTGAGTTTGGCTGCTGGAACCCAAGCACCACATCTCAGACTCTGACATGTGTGTGTGTGTGTGTGTATATATATGTTGTATGTCAAATGACATTGAATGTTTGCCATGTTGCTGTATTAAACTGTGATTATGCTATATGTTTTTATGTGAACCGCCCCGAGCCCGCCGGAAGGAGCGATATATAAGAACGAATAATAAATACATAAATAAATAATGTATATCTGCATGGTGATCTGCGGTGGGGTGAGGAAAAGGGGGCGGAATATAAACAATGCAAATAAATAAATAAAGACACTTTGTGAACATGTCGTGAATGATTTTCCAATAACTTTAAAGCATAGGTTCTTTTTACTGCGACTTCCAGCGTGAGAGGGAAGGCCAGATTACAGAAAACACCTAGACAAAGAATGACATTAGGCATACAGATTCTCTGCAACTAAATTGGATGTACAGCAATTTACATTTACATTGGACTAACAAACAGACCAAGGAGAATTACATTTTCACTCGTCATTCCCACCACATGTACACGCACGCATTCATCCTCAGGCCTTCAGATATTCGTATCCTTCTCTCCCTCCCTCCTTGGAGAAGCGCCTGTCGGGCCAGACACTGCTGTCCTGCAGCCTTTCCAACGCATAGTTCCAAAATTTCCATAACGCCATAACTTCAAAACACCAAAATGCATGCTTTCCCTGAGCACAATGCCAAGACCAGATCTCTGATTTCCATACAGCAGAACCTGGCTCCCTGCACAACATCTCAGGCTCCAAAAGCGCACTTCTTCCTCTCTCCTTGACAGAGAAGCCCCAAAGTGACCAGGCGGCTCCCGTGCACATCTGACGCTGCCCACAGGCACACTCTCATCTCTGTCCTTCCCATGGAGCAGAGCATGGCGGGTGAACCAGACTCCTCAGGTCTGCCACACTTTGAGCATTATTAGATTGAGTCTTTTATAGCAATATTCTGCTGACGTCGCCCCAAAGTTGTGAATGGATGGCAGGCGCCTCCCGCCCTGGATCCACCTCCGTTTCCTGGCCAGATGTTGACTCTTCTTGGTTGGTGTTGACAAACACAAGGCGTGTGCTGACTTCCTCCTTCGCATGAGGAGCGTTGCCAACCTTTCCTCAACTTGGAAGAACCTTTGCCACCGTCCTTTCCAGAGCTTACTTTTCAATTCTCATTAGCAACTTTTAATTACAGTCCAATTGCAGGCCTTAATATTTTACTGGTGCTTCCAAAGTATTAACTCATCCATCCATCCATCCTTCCGTTCTTTCTCTCATTCCCACACGTCATACTAATTTCATATTAATTTCAACTCTACAATGATATTTTCGTGACAAACATCCCAACAATCCTCAATGTGGGTTTGAATGTGTTGATTGGGGAGGCAGGGTCTGGATTGGTGGCCGGATTCCTTTGGGGAAAGGCGGGGGGTTTGGTGGCAGCGCGCGCCTAATTTGGGAAGCTCGGGATGCGGACCTGGGCCCCATGGAGGGAAGGGAGGCAGCCCTGCAGTCTCGTGTGTCCCTCGGCATTCAGCACATCCTGGTCATTCGGAGAAACCTATTATCCAGCCAATGGCACCCTTTAATATTGGAAAGAACCGCTCCTTCCTTCCTGCCGGCCTGCCTCCCGTCCCTTTGGCCTCATTTGTGTTCGGCCCTCTGAAATCAATGTCATGCTCCAATAATGGGAAGGAGTTACTCTTTCTTCTGTCATTCATTCCTCCCTCCTTTTCTTCTTTCTTTCTAGATTCATTCCTTTTCCAGAATCTGTGGTTGCCTTTGCCGGAATCTGTGTGTTGAGACCCCGAGGCCTGCATTTCTCAGTATTTCCATTTTGAACATGAGCTTTGAAGGGAAGGGGGAATCTTGAGGCAATGAAAGTTTCTGGCTGTCGTCCTTGACCCTTTGCTTCTTTCTTGACCAGGGCAAACGAGGATTCTCTGGAGCCACCGCTCGGGTGCAGCAAGGACGCCCGTAACATCGGAAGAAGAAACCCTCTCAAGGTGATGGACTTGCTGAACTCCTGATCTCACAGATTAAAACGGAAAAATGAAGAGATAAGTCCCCGTGTTGCAACCAAACACCCACATCACTGTGGACATGACGGAGAACGCATCTAAATGCCTGGAGTGCGGAAAGAGCTTCACTCGGAGGGATGATCTGCAGCAACATGAAAGGACTCACACCGGAGAGAAACCCTACACGTGCCTGGAGTGTGGACAGAGCTTCACTCATACTTCAGCTCTACGTAAACATCAATGGACTCACACTGGGGAAAAACCCTATACATGCCTGGAGTGCGGAAAGAGCTTCACTGAGAGGGGAAGCCTACGTGCACATCAACGTACTCACACTGGAGAGAAACCCTATACGTGCCTGGAGTGTGGACAGAGCTTCGCTTATAGTACAAGTCAACGTTCACATCAACGTACTCACACGGGAGAGAAACCCTATACGTGCCTGGAGTGCGGAAAGAGTTTCACTCGAAGCAGTAATCTGCAGCAACATGAAAGGACTCACACTGGGGAGAAACCCTATACATGCCTGGAGTGTGGACAGAGCTTCACTCATAGTTCAGCTCTACGTAAACATCAACGGACTCATACTGGGGAGAAACCCTATACATGCCTGAAGTGCGGAAAGAATTTCTCTCAGCAGGCTAACCTACTGCAACATGAAAGGACCCACACTGGGGAGAAACCCTATACGTGCCTGGAGTGCGGAAAGAGTTTCCCTCAAAGCCATCATCTGCAGCAACATGAAAGGATTCACACCGGAGAGAAACCCTATACATGCCTGGAGTGTGGACAGAGCTTCACTCGTAGTTCAGCTCTACGTAAACATCAATGGACCCACACTGGGGAAAAACCCTATATGTGCCTGGAGTGCGGACAGAGCTTCACTGAGAGAGGAAGCCTACGTGCACATCAACGTACTCACACTGGAGAGAAACCCTATACGTGCCTGGAGTGTGGACAGAGCTTCGCTTATAGTACAAATCTACGTTCACATCAACGTACTCACACTGGGGAGAAACCCTATACGTGCCTGGAGTGTGGAAAGAGTTTCTCTCAAAGCAATAATCTTCAGCAACATGAAAGGACTCACACTGGGGAGAAACCCTATACATGCCTGGAGTGTGGACAGAGCTTCACTCATAGTTCAGCTTTACGTAAACATGAAAGGACTCACACTGGGGAGAAACCCTATACATGCCTGAAGTGCGGAAAGAATTTCTCTCAGCAGGCTAACCTACTGCAACATGAAAGGACTCACACTGGAGAGAAACCCTATACGTGCCTGGAGTGCGGGCAGAGCTTCCCTCATAGTTCAGATCTACGTTTGCATCAACGGACTCACACTGGGGAGAAACCCTATAAATGCCTGGAGTGCGGAAACAGTTTCACTTCTAGTTCAGGCCTACGTTCACATCAACGGACTCACACAGGGGAGAAACCCTATACATGCCTGGAGTGCGGAAAGAGTTTCACTTCTACTTCAGGTCTACGTTTGCATCAACGGACTCACACTGGGGAGAAACCCTATACATGCCTGAAGTGCGGAAACAGTTTCACTTCTAGTTCAGGTCTACATAGACATCAAAGGACTCACACTGGGGAGAAACCCTATACATGCCTGGAATGCAGACAGAGTTTCAGTTATAGTTCAAGTCTACGTTCGCATCAACAGACTCACACTGGAGAGAAACCCTATACATGCCTGGAGTGCGGAAAGAGTTTCTCTCAGCAAGCTCACCTACAGCAACATGAAAGGACTCACACTGGAGAGAAACCCTATACGTGCCTGGAGTGCGGGCAGAGCTTCACTCATAGTTCAGCTGTATGTAAACATCAAAGGACTCACACTGGGAGAAACCCTATACATGCCTGGAATGCAGACAGAGTTTCAGTTATAGTTCAAGTCTACGTTCGCATCAACAGACTCACACTGGAGAGAAACCCTATACATGCCTGGAGTGCGGAAAGAGTTTCTCTCAGCAGGCTAATCTACAGCAACATGAAAGGACTCACACTGGAGAGAAACCCTATACGTGCCTGGAGTGCGGGCAGAGCTTCACTCATAGTTCAGCTCTATGTAAACATCAACGGACTCACACTGGGGAAAAACCCTATTCATGCCTGGGGTGCGGAAAGAATTTCTCTCAGCAGGCTCACCTACAGCGACATGAAAGGACTCACACTGGGGAGAAACCCTATAGATGCCTGGAGTGCGGAAAGAGCTTCACTCAGAGGGATAATCTGCAGCGACATGAAAGGACTCACTCTGGGGGAAAACCCCATCCTTGCCTGGGTGTGTGGACAGAGGTTCACTCATAGTTCAGGTCTACGTTCCCATCAAAGGGCTCACACTGGAGAAAAACCCTATACGTGCCTGGAGTGCGGAAAGAATTCCTCTCAGCAGGCTCACCTACAGCGACCTGAAAGGACTCCCACTGGGGAGAAACCCTATAGATGCCTGGAGTGCGGTCAGAGTTTCACTTCTAGTTCACTTCTACGGTCCCATCAACGGACTCCCACTGGGGAGAAACCCTAGATGTGCCGGAGTGCAGAAAGAGGGCTTATTGGCAGCAACATGGAAGGAGCCGCACGGGAGGGAAACCCTCGACACCCTGGATTGTGGGCAGAGCTTTGTTCAGAGTTGAGGTCTACATTTACACCAGAGGATTCAGACCGAAGAGAAGAATGGCCTTTGACCCCGGAGAGATTTCCTAAGACAGACCTTTGTAAACTTTTCATGTTGGTGGCGCACACTCTAGGCGTGCATTCTTTTGTGACAGAGTATTTCAGTTTCACTAGCAAACCGAACCAGTTAAGCCAACCCCGTCCATAGGGAGACGTTTTCTATCACCTTTATTACTGTATAAACAATTGCTTTGCGGTTTCCTCTGTGGCTGCTCCATGTGTTCATCACAAACATCACTATCAAGAGATTTCATTTCCTTAATTAGAAACGTAAGCATTTCACTGGTAATTACTGCAACCCAAGAAATTGTGAATATAACAGAAGTCAGAACGGGACCGACACTTGATCACACCAACACTCCCCTCCTGTGGTGGTCAAACCTGCCTGGGAGTTTAGCAACAGGTGTTGGATAGCCTTCCGCAGGTGCTTTGGCCGTGTCTTCCTGCCTGGCAGACGGGGGGGGGGGCTGGGGTAGGTGCCTTGTGGGGGGTCTCTCCCAGCGGGGGTGAGGAACCATTTCCCGTGTGATGCCCTTGTGGACTACAGCTGACACACTCGTGTGTCATGGCACACAATTGGGAAGGCTCTGACCTGAGACATACAAACGCCGTGCTTGTTAATGCTGAAAAATGAGGGCACTGCTCGGGGGGATGGGGGGTGAGGCGAAGAAGAAGGGTCGCATTCAACTCACCGTGACGCTATTAGCATGAGTCCCAGGCCTGCCTGTTTGTTTGTTAATGTACTTTGCGTCTCTATCGGACTGCTTTATGGGTGTGCGTTTTTCCTGATTTATCTTTGTGGTAGTAGCCAATGAGCGAGCTGTGTAGCTTTATGGTAAAGGTAAAGGTTTTCCCCTGACATTAAGTCCAGTCGTGTCCGACCCTGGTAGTTGCTGCTCATCTCCACTTCTAAGCTGAAGAGCCGGCGTTGTCCATAGACACCTCCAAGGTCATGTGGTCAATGGAATGACTGCATGGAGCGCCGTTACCTTCCCGCCAGAGCGGTACCTATTGATCTGCTCACATTTGCATGTTTTTGAACTGCTAGGTCGGCAGAAGCTGGGGCTAACAGTGGGAGCTCACACCCCAGATTCCAACCTACCCCCTTTCGATCAGCAAGTCCTGCAGCTCAGCGATGTAACCCACTACGCCACCAGGGACTTTAGCCTTGCGTGAACTGCCCTGAGCCGTAGGGAGTGGCCGTGTATAAATCGAATAAATAAATAAAATAAATATTATGTAATTCCCGTGTTTCTCTTTTTTCAATTAAAAACCCCGTGTTTCCAAACCGGCGTGCAGTTGCCCGTTGTGCAGCAGAAGCCTTGCTAGGTAGGCGCATTCGTTGTGTTGGTAAGTCCTCTGACCACATCGACCACAGAAGGGAGGGATGCGGAGGCCCAACTGACACAGGTCCCTATCCCAACACTCTTGCTACAATGAGCTAAAATACATGTAGTCACTTACAACTGGATTAAATAAGAAGTTTTGTAAAATCTGATATTATCACTATGTGCCGATCCACTGCTGCCACTTGTATCATATGTTGATTTATTGTAGTTTTATGTGTGTGTGTGTGGGTGTGTGTGTGTGTGTGTGTGAGGGTTTTTAAACTGGTTTTACGATGTCGTCCTTTTTATATGTTTTATCATGGTATATTTTATTGCTGTAATCCGCTCTGAGCTTCGGATGGAGCGGTCTATCAAGCTGAAATAATAAATAAATAATAAATAAATAAAATGGTCCCACCTCGTAACTTAGGATCATCCGGGGAGGCCCTGCTCTCGATCCCGCCAGCATCGCCCCCCCCCCCCGCCTGTGGAACGTGCTTCCAAATGAAATACGGCCGACCCGATCCCTCCTGGCGTCCTGGGAGAAATGGACATCGTGGTTCCGGGACCAGGCTTTCGGGCAACAAACATAAAGCAACACTTTGATTGGAAATGGATTGGCAAGGCGATATATTTGAGGATACGGTTTTATTGTTCAATTAATGGTTTGTGTACTGTTTTTAATTAATGGTTTATGTATTTTAATGGTATAATGGTTTTTGTACCTAACGGTTATTGTATTTAATTGTTTACATGCAACGCATCGAATTGCTGCCGATGTAAGCCGCCCCGAGTCCCCCTTCGGGGGGAGAAGAGGCGGGATATAAATACCGGAAATAAATAAATGCATACTGTACATACATTTTCTTAAATAGGTTCATCGCCATGACCGGAGGCCTCGTTTAGTGTGTGTGTGAGAGAGACCTGGGTCCTGGATTTGGCTCTGCGGCAGAGGAGTGTAGATTCTCCCGGGAAAGAAAACCGGTCAGTTTGACATTGGGAACCCGTTGGTGGTTCTCACCATGTCCAGAAGTGTTTCTCTTCTCTTGGCTTTTCTTCGCGAATGAAGATTCAGGAAGGACTCATCCCACGCTTTCTACAAGCGCCTTGATGACTAAGGAGGTTGGCTGTGTCCTTCGAGCCTGTGCAATCGACCTTTCTGGTGGAGCGCAGCGTGCACAGAGCTGGCCTCACCCTTTAAACCAAAGGTTTGTCTGCCGGGGCCTAGCTAGCTTGGACGGTGTCCGTGAGGTCCTCAGGTCGTAGGTTTGGTTCGTGTTTCCTTCTCTTAGATGGTTGGCCTTACAGGGTTAGATGAGCACCATCTGCTTTGTCCCAGCATAGCTTAGATTCTACCTTGCTATGTCCTTGTGTTCTCTGGAATGAGGCCAGAGAGGAAGCTCAGCCTCTCAGGTGATCTCTGGAAGAGGAGGAGTCAAGGGCGGTGACATCAGGTTTTGAGCCAAGACCCCTAAGTGCCCACATGGCAGAAAGGTGAAAGAAAGGCCCATGCAGGTAAAGGGCAACCAAATACAAAATATGGATATAAAGCCAGCCCCGTGGGGCACCACACTCCCCGCCAGATTCCCAAACGTGGGAATATCAAATAACTATAACAAATAACAATATGCATAACCAGCAAACATAACAGAAGTGTGAACACTTCAACATACTCTAACCAGAACTCCCTGAACGGGTCTATCTATAAGGGTAAGCAAACTGTCAGTCAGCAAACTGTCTTTGTGAGAAGCAGATCAAGCAGACTACTTTCAAACAAGGAATAAAACAGAAAATAAATAAAGGAGAAAGAAAGGAGCACTGGTAAGTTCCTGGGGTAAATTTGTTGTTTAGATTCTAGTTTTTTTTTAGCTGCTAGTAGGTCTTTGTTAGCAGCTGCAAAAAGCGGTTGTTTTTCCCTTCCAAGTTGCCTTAAGCACATTCCTTGAAGGGGTGGGGCTTGCTACAGCAGCTCCCAGCCGACTCACATCCTGCCAGGTGGGAGGAGTTAGCCTAGTTTCTGTTTTTTAAATCAGTCAGCAAACTGTCCTTGTGAGAAGCAGATTAAGCAGACTACTTTCAAATAAGGAATAAAACAGAAAATAAATAAAGGAGAAAGAAAGGAGCACTGGTAAGTTCCTGGAGTAAATTTGTTGTTTAGATTCTAGTATTGTTTTAGCTGCTAGTAGGTCTTTGTTAGCAGGCCGCGCGCATATCGGCGCGCGATACAGCATAAACTTGTAACAAGTCGGAAAAGAAATATCCAAAAACTTGTAAAAAATTAAATCAAGTAAATTAAGACCACAACAAACAGTTAATCTACAAAAAAACAGATTAGTAAGAAATGGAGGTAGTCAGCAGTGGGAGGGGGGTTTCCCAGTGTTTTGCATTGAGTGTCACATGTATGACTATCTGCCTGCCGGGCAGAAGTCTTGGGTGTGCGTTCGCTGCAGTGAGCTCCTGGCCCTCAGGTAACGTGTTTCTTCCCTTGAAGCCAAGGTAGCAGACCTGGAGAAGCACAGAGAGGAAGTGAGGCTGGAGGATAAGATCCCCAGAGATGCAATAGGAGCATCCCACTCCGTGCTGAGCAGCCCTCCAGCTGCCTTGGAAAATGGGGGTCTTGGGCAGGGAGAACATCAGTCTGAGGAAGAGGGACCGGCTCCCTTAGTTGGGACCCCTTCCTCAGAGGCTGTGCCCATATCTTTGTGCACCGAAGATACTTCTCGACGGGTGGTAGGAGGTGGGCTTCTTGTAGTGGGTGATTCGATTGTCCGGAACATAGAAAGCTGGGTTTGTGATGGACGTGATGACCGCATGGTAAATTGCCTGCCGGGTGCAAAGGTCGCGGACATCACGAGGCATCTAGATAGGCTGGTAGATAGTGCTGGGGTGGAGCCAGTGGTCGTGGTACACGTTGGTACCAATGACATTGGGAAGGCTAAGCGGATGGTCCTGGAAGCCAAATTTAGGTTGCTAGGTAGAAGATTAAGTTCCAGGACCTCAAAGGTAGCATTCTCGGAAGTGCTACCTGTTCCACGCGCAGGGACAGCCAGACAGGCAGAGCTCAGGAGCTTCAATGCGTGGATGAGGCAGTGGTGTCGAGAGGAAGGATTTAGATTTGTTAGGAACTGGGGAACATTTTCAGGAAAGCCAGACCTGTACAAAAGGGACGGGTTACACTTGAACGAAAATGGAACCAGACTGCTGGCGATTAATATTAAAAAGATTTCTGAGCAGCTTTTAAACTGATTCCTAGGGGAAAGTCGACAGGAGCTGGGCAGCTTCCGGTTCGAGAGGGTGAAATGCCAAGTATGGAGGACGAAATCCATACACAAATGGCTGAGTCAACAGAAAAGATAGATAGTAGTAGTCGAGAGGTAGGACATGGTAGGCCTCCTACAAATTCTCACAAACAGCCAAAGTTGAAAGTGCACCAGAGAAATAAATATAAATGTCTGTACGCAAACGCTAGAAGCCTTCGAACAAAGATAGGGGTGGTGGAATATTTGGCAAACTGAAATAATCTTGATAGTATTGGCATAACAGAAACCTGGTGGACGGAGGAAAACAAATGGGACACAAAGATTCCAGGTTATAAACTGTACAGGAAAGACAGGAGAGGGAAAAATGGTGGCGGTGTGGCCCTGTACATAAATGAAGAGCTAGAATCTCATGAATTAGAACTTCAAGAAATTTCAAACTCACCTACAGAAACATTGTGGGTAAAAGTCCCAGGACAAAAAACTAATCTAGCACTAGGGATCTGCTATCGCCCTCCCAACCAAACTCCAGAGGCAGACTGCTATCTGGAAAACGAAGTTAAACAGGCCTCAAAAAGCAATAAAGTAGTCATAATGGGGGACTTCAACTATCCCCGAATAGATTGGCCAAATTCTTGTTCTACGCATGAAAGAGAGACAAGGTTCCTCGACATGCTAGCTGATTATTCCCTTGAGCAGATGGTCATGGAACCAACCAGGGAAAGGGGATCCTGGACTTGGTGCTAACTAATGAACAAGATCTCGTTCAAGATGTCCTTGTAACTGAGCCCATAGGTACCAGTGACCACAACACAATAACCTTCAACGTAAGTTTGGATAGCAAACTGTCAGTGAAAACTAACAGGGAGACCTTAAACTTTCACAAAGGGAACTTCACGAAAATGAGAAAAATTGTAAAGAACAAACTAAAAGGAGCAGTAAAAAAAATCAAATCCCTCCAAAATGCTTGGAAACTGTTTAAAAATACCTTAAAACAGGCCGAACTAAAATGCATTCCAATAAAAAGAAAGAGGCATGGAAAGTCCAAAAGGACACCAGTATGGCTTACAAATGAAGTAAAAGATGTGATTGGAAAGAAGAAAAACTCATTTAAGAAATGGAAGGCTCTTCCTACCGAGGAGAACAGAAAGGAACACAAGCTCTGGCAAACTAAATGCAAAGCAACCGTCAGGAAAGCCAAGAGAGATTTTGAGGCACACATAGCAAAGAATATTAAAAAAATAACAAAAAACTTCTTTAAGTACATCAGAAGCAGGAACCCAACTAGAAAAGCAGTTGGGCCACTCGACGACAATGGTCAGAAAGGGAAAATCAGTGAAGACAAGGAGATTGCTGAGCGGCTAAATGACTTCTTTGCCTCCGTCTTCACACAGGAGGACAGACAACATATGCCTGCAGCTGAGTCAGTTTTTTCAGGGAGGGCATTAAAAGAATTAAAACAGATAGAGATAAACAAGGAGGATGTTCTCACATGCCTTACTAAACTAAATGTCAACAAATCACCAGGTCCAGATGGCATCCACCCCAGAGTTCTTAAGGAACTCAAGTGTGAAATTGCTGAACTTCTAGCTAAGATATATAACCTTTCTCTAAGATCAGGCACTGTACCCAAGGACTGGAGGGAGGCAAATGTAACACCGATCTTCAAGAAAGGATCCAGGGGTGATCCAGGAAATTATAGGCCAGTCAGTTTAACCTCAGTTCCAGGCAAAGTGATGGAAACCATTATTAACGAAAATATTACTAGGCACATAGAAGAACAGGCATTGCTGAAGGAAAATCAACATGGTTTCTCCAAAGGCAAATCATGTCTTACTAACTTGTTAGAATTCTTTGAGGGTGTAAATAAACACATAGATAAAGGGGACCCAGTCGATATTGTTTACCTTGACTTTCAAAAGGCTTTTGACCAAGTCCCTCACCAAAGGCTCCTAAACAAGCTCTTCAGCCATGGAATCAGGGGACAGGTCTTGTCCTGGATTGGAACCTGGCTAAACTGTAGGAAACAAAGGGTGGTAATAAACGGACATTTCTCTGGGTGGAAAGAGGTGAGAAGTGGCGTACCCCAAGGTTCAGTTCTGGGTCCGTTACTTTTTAATTTATTCATTAATGATCTGGATGTATTGCAGACGTGTCTGGGAAGCCTCAAGTTGAGGGGAAGCTGCCTGTGGTGTTGGAGAGTCAACGGCCCGGTAGTTTCGAAGTCCCTATCGCTGGAGCTGGATGCCTTACCGATGGAATTGGTTATCGAGTGGGTGTCTGGAGGGTGTCCTGCAGAAATAGAAGTGGAGGCTTTTCCTGGTGAGATGGTGAGAGAGGAGAACTCGATGGGCTTCAGCGACGACGAGGTCCTGTGTTCGAGAGAGTTGCTGATTGGGCCCTATCCAGTCAACGTGGAGGAGATGTCGGGGCTTCTGCTGAGCTGTGAAGTGTTGGCGTGTTCCGTGGTTGCAGTGCCGGCCGGGGTGATAAGTTCCAGTTTGAGATTTTTGCCTATTGATCCACCCCTGCAGTTGATCCTGGTGGAGGCAAGGCTTTGTCATTCGGGGGGTGGTTGGAATCTGGTGGTGTTTGAACACGTTACTCCGAAGAAGATTCTGGGGCCTGAACTATGGGCGCAAACCCCTGCTGAATTAAGGGGCGAACTTTGCAACGTATTGAACTTGGGGCCTCCGAAAGTTGAACTGCGTTCCAGCGTTTTGGTAATAGCTGAGTTGGATTTGACTTTGGGGGGTGGCATAGTGAAAGAAATGTATATGCTTTGCCTGATTGTGTTTTCTTGGGGAAAGAAAGTGTTCTGGAAGTCAGATGTGACTTGAAGGAAATCACATGTTTAGATGAGACAGGAATTGATGGTGCAGAACTGGGATTGTATGACGCTGGGATTTTGTAATGTCCAAGACTAGTTCGTTTAGATAATATAGAGTCATGTGTCTAATGTACTTCTAAGTATGCTTCTGATTTCCATGGATTGTGTAAATTGCAGATTTAAATATGTAGCTGATTAATCCATGTTTGTTGAGTATGTATATTGCATTGTGTTACAACCCTGTCTTTAGGTTTCTTTAAATGTATTAGTTGGGGATATATATTGTCTTGTATAAGTTGCATTTATTGTTAGTAATGTTAGAGTTGCCTCTGTTTAGCAGAGGAGGATAGTTTTCCTGCACAGATAAGGCTTAGAGGAGATGCCTGCCACATGGAGTGATGGCTTGTTGAGTAGGATTGGGGGAGAATAGGTTTTTTGAAGGAATGATGCTATCTCCTGTTGAATTTGCCAGGAGAAGAGGTGATTTGGGATAGTATGAGTTAAGATGACACAGATGGTTTACGTGAGGGTTATTTATACGTTTAGATGGCCATGGCGTATAAATAACATATTGATTTCAGAAGAATAGAGTACTAGGATTTGTATGGATTTGGATTTCTTTTGTATGGTTAGCTTGGCACAGTTGAATTAGTCCTGTGTAGCTGGTTGATGAAGTCATGGTTGATGTGGTGCATGATGGATGGTGTAGTGGTCAGTACCTCCTGCCATTGCAGTAGAGGAATAAGGTTGTGTGGAGATTTAGATTGAGTTATGGGTTGAGAAGGCACAGATGTGTTTTAGCCGTTTAGAGAGTTGTAGTTTTGTACTTGGTACCTCCTGCTTTTGCAGTGGAAGGTTTTGGGAATTATGGGATTTGGAAACTTGTTTGTGTGATTTTGGTTTGTGCTGTGATGTTGTGCAGTTGATTTATTCCTATGCGATGGGTTGTTAGATTGTTTAGTTAGGGATGTGATAGGTTTTGTAGTGGTCGATGGTTACATAGGAATTGTAGTTTTGTGGGTTAGTACCTCCTGCTATGGCAGTAGAGGGATGAAGGTGTTTAGGGGTTTTGGTAGTGGCGAGAGAGAGGTTATAGAGTCTTGGGACTTAGATTGTGATAGAAGATAGTAAAGTTCACTTTGACTTGTGAGAAAGTGATTTGTGGCCGGTAGTGGAAGGCTGCATGAGTGTGCATTGTGAGATTAAGGTGCACAAGGCCCACATGTTTGGGAAGCTGAGTGTGGGAGCCGAGTGTGTCCTGGTTGATGGTGAATGCGGAATATATGGTTTAGCCCAAAGGGTGTTCAGATAGAGGTTTGGAGTTTTGGACCATGCAGTTGTAGAATGATGGGCATGGCAGTAGAAGTGGTAGCGTGTGAAGAGTGCTTGGAGATGACTAAGGGTAAAGAGTTGGCCTTCAGAAAGCTAGGCATTGGTGGTTTGAGAATGAACCGGAGGGTATGTTTGTGTACGAATGAGGCGTTATTTCTCGAGAGGAGTAGAACTGTTTGGTTATCTGAATGTGTGAGAGTTCAGGATTGTGAAGAAGATGGAAGGGCTTTGTCCCAGTGTATGTTTGACTGGGGAAAGGCTGAGGTGGATTCACTTCGCCTTGTATATGATAGAGCTAGTTATGACTTTGTTTGGTGCTGGGATAGGATTTAGATAATAGAGTTGGATAGCGTTTTGAGTCCTCTTTTCCCACAGGGGGGAGGGGGAGGAGCATTCTGTAATGGTCTGTTGAATAGAGCTAATATTGCTCTTATCTCATACCCTTCCAGCAAGATAATCTCTGCCAGGTGGTGGCCTTGGAGACATGCACAGAGCTGGAAATGTGCCTTAGGTCACACCACACCAGCATGAACAGCACTGGCTCGTATATTGTGGACTCAGGCAGGATATGATGAAATATACACTGGACATTGGGACTGCTGAGTCAGAGGGGACATGATGCAACCTCTGCTGGGCATTGCATGCCATGGGGGTTGGGCCTTTGAGATGATGGACAGGTGATGGGGGTGTGTTCTGTATATAAGCTGTGTTTGTTCCTTGTGATGCCAGTTCTGGCATCAAAGGTATTATACCTGCAATAAATCTCGTTGGATCAAGTTGCTGTGTGCGTGTGGTTGCCGTGTGCGTATGGTCCCTACAGACGATTGTAGCGTTTCTCACAGACAGCTCAATGAAGATGTCAACCCAGTGCGCAGCAGCAGTGAAAAAAGCAAATTCTATGCTTGGCATGAACAGGAAGGGAATCGAAAATAGGTCGGCAAATGTTGTATTGCCTCTCTACAAATCTATGGTAAGGCCACATTTGGAGTACTGTGTACAATTCTGGTCTCCGCACCTTAAGAAGGATATAACGGAACTGGAAAAGGTACAGAAAAGAGCAACAAGAATGATCCAAGGGATGGAGCGGCTCCCTTATGAAACCAGGTTGCAACGCCTTGGTCTTTTCAGCCTTGAAAGACGGCGTTTAAGAGGTGACTTGATCGAAGTGTCTAAAATCATGCATGGGATAGAAAAGGTGAATAAAGAAAAAATATTTTCTTTGTCACAAAACACTAGGACTAGAGGGCACTCCCTGAAGCTCCAAGGTAGGAAAGTTAGGACTAATAAAGGGAAATATTTCTTCACCCAGAGGGTCATTGGGTCATGGAACTCACTTCCAGAGGAGGTTGTGACAGCTGTCAGCCTGGACAGCTTCAAGGCAGGATTGGACAGATTCATGGATACCAAGTGTATCGGTAGTTACTGAAAAGGACATTCAAGTGCCACCTCGGAGTTGGTTGAGGTAGGCAGGATTTCCCTGGGTACTGGTTGTGGGGGGTCGGGAGCAGGTGAGGGTTTTGCCCTCCCTTCTGCTCGAGATCCCCGTGTACAACTGGTGGGCCACTGTGTGATACAGAATGCTGGACTAGATGGGCTGAGATCTGATTCAGCATGGCTCTTCTTATGTTCTTATGTTCTTATGTTCTTATGGTACCGTGTTTCCCCGAAAGTAAGACAGCGTCTTACTTTCTTTCCCCCCCGAAAAGTCCCCCTACGTGTCACGATGCAAGACCCTGGCCGGCCCCTTAATCACACACACAGAGACGGTAATCAGCTAACTACTCTATTGAAGAATAAGATAAAGTTGAAAAGGTAATTGTCCATAAAATATCAAAAGTAATCCAAAGGTAAAAGGTAATGTCCAAAACGGAAACTTGGCATGGAAGTTTCCAAAAGACTTGGCAAGGCTCAGCTCAACAAAAGTGGATCAGGGAACAAAGCAAAGCTGCAAGATCCAAGGCACTCCTTGGCAGGCCACTAGCCCAAACTTAGCTACGTGGTCTTGGCTCGCTACACGTCTGCATAGGATAGACGTGGCCAAGGTACTGAGCATCCGTTCCCATGGATCCTATACTAATCCCCTTGGCGAGGCCCCCGACGCTCTAGGCTTCTCCTCCTCCAATCTGTGCTGCGAGACCGCGGCTGGTCTAGGCTGTGAAACCAGCCCCTTCTGCTAGCCTCAATGTTCCGTCTCCTATCAAAGGTTCGTCCTTGCCTCCCAGCACCTGCTTCCCTATCTTCGTGAGAGTCTGACTCCCTATCAACTTCTCGGGCCTCCTCCTCCGTGGTTTCCCACATTCTTTCTTGCAATCCTCCCCCGGCCGTTCATAATCTTCACTATCACTGCTTACAGAATCCATCTGGCCTTCCAGTTTCTCGTAAGGATCAGGCCAGCCATTATACCACGCCAGGCTCTCTGTGGGGGAAGAAGGCCCAGCTAACTCAAAATCCCCTTCTTCCAGCCCCTCCAAATCCTCCTCAGAATCCACCTCAGCTCCAGCTGGCTCTAATGCAAGTGGGACCCCTGGTGATGCCCCTTGCCCCCCAGGCACGAACGAGAACTGGGTTGCTACACTACGTCTTACTTTCGGGGTACGTCTTATATAAACTAAGACGTACCCCGTCGGCACGCCCACGCCGCCATCACGCCGCCGCAACCGGGCCCATCGGCCGCGGCACACCTCCGCGGCGCAGCTTTCTGGACGAAGGAAGGGAGGGAGAAAAGAGCAAGAGGCGCGGCGAAGCGGTGACGCGTCACTCTGACGCAGTGCCGCTTTGCGACGCCTCTGGGTCTCTTCCCCCTCCCTTCCTTGGACAAAGGAAGGGAGGGGGAAGAGACCCAGAGGCGTGGCAAAACGGCGACGCATCACTCTGACGCAGCACCACTTTGCCACGCCTCTGGGTCTCTTCCCCCTCCCTTCCTTGGACAAAGGAAGGGAGGGGGAAGAGACCCAGAGGCGTGGCAAAGCGCGACGCGTCACTCTGACGCAGCGCCACTTTGCCACGCCTCTGGCTCTCTTCCCCCTCCCTTCCTTTGTCCAAGGAAGGGAGGAGGAAGAGACCCAGAGGCGTGGCAAAGTGGCGACGTGTCACTCTGACGCAGCACCGCTTTGCCACGCCTCTGGCTCTCTTCCCCCTCCCTTCCTTGGAGGCCTGGCAGAAAGGTGCACCGCGGTGTGCCGCGGCTGATGGGCCGGTTGCGGCGGCGGCGAGGCACGGCTTACATTTGGGGTACGGCTTACATTAGCCGACCCCCCTGACACCCCCGATACATCTTACAATCGGGGGTGTCATACTTTCGGGGAAACACGGTAACTTTGCCCTTGGTTGAGAATCTATCCTATACCTTTCGAATCCTTGGCACAACGTAACTTTACTCCATACATGGAAAGCCTCTTGGCGTTTTCTGAAAACTGGGACTCTGGAGTCAGGCCTGTGAGTTTTGTGTATCTCTACTACTTTCTCTTCCATCTCTTTTGCCTGATTTGGTGCAGACTGGAAGCTCCCTGTGTAATCGCTGATCTGTCCATCTATATCATGGTCATACAATTCAGCTAGCAGGGGGTGCGAACTAAGAAGAGCATGAACCACAAAGGAACATGGCAGACGGCCAGAAGCTGCATCCTGACGAAGTTGCAAATGCAGGTAGTGCCTGATGAGGTCTCCTGTCAACTGCGCAGGATCAGAAGGATAAAAGCTCACGTTGAGGGTGAACATCCATGGTGAATTGCGAATCTTATTCTTGATTTGCATTGAAACCTCGAACCAATTCTTCTGACGTGAGTTGCCTTGAAACAACAAGCCAAAATGGTCCTTCACCAGTGGATTAGTATGCCCACGTACTATGTCAAATAATGTTTGACCTTTAGCCTTTTCCTCCGAGTCACAGCTGAATTCTGTCCCATCCAAGAGCATGACTTTACTCTGGACAGCTCCAATCCTCTTGGAAGCCTTTGGAAGCATTCTCTCAATTTTGATTGTAGCTCAGTCTGTACCTCTTTGGACTCTCTTTCTTCCTCCTCTGCTTCTTTCTTCTCTTCCTTTACTTCAGGCACTATTTCTTTATTGTCCTCTTTAGCTAGATAGAGATTTTCATCATCTTCAGCCACTTTAACCTCTAGCAGACTCTCAGTTGTGACTTCGTTGTCCATAACTTTCCCACTGTTTGAGATGTTTAAGCACTGCTGTTCCCTGTTGGGAGATGCATGGTCTTCACCCATTTCCGCAGTGTTGGAGATAGGGCTGAAGTTTGACCTTAAGCAGGTTTGGTCAGGGGCTTGACTGACCAACCTTGGCTGCTGGGCCTTCTCTCTATAGGGGTTGTACTCATGTTCCTGATGAAAGGAGCTACGTGGGTTGTTTTCCTCCAAGGTTCTGGGATGGACGTTGAAGCTCCACTGTCACCGGTGCAGGCATACGTGAGGGAGGAAGACTGCTCCCTGCCCTGGCCATGTCCTGGAGAATGGGGTTAACAGTCCAAGTGGGGGTTGGGTCCACAAGCTGAAGGTCGTTGCTTTCATCCCTTGCTGGTGAGACATCTCTGAGCCAGGAGAACACAATTCTGGGCGGCTTTGGGACCTGAGTGGCGCCATTCGCCCGCTCCAATGTTTCAACGTTCCCTTCTGGAAATTCTTGATTCAGAGCTTGTGACCAGACTTGAGCTTCTATGGCCCTCTTGGACGCTTCTCCATCAACTTTAAGCACTTCCAACTGTAGCATGACTTGCTTCTCTTGCTCTTCTGCGAGTGACCGAACTTGCAGGTTTTGCTGTTCGATGCGCCGTTGCTCTCGTTTGATGGCAGCTTCTTCGGCAGCAACTGCGGCCGCCGAAGAAAGTTTGGCCCTTTCTGCTTGCAGAATGGCCTGGGCCGAGCTTGCTTGGCTGCAGGCATACCTGTGATGTGACCCACTATGCCTTGAACTGGACTTTGAAGCCCCTCCCCCAAGCCCCTCCCCCTCCCCTTTGGCTTTGGAGCTCCCAGCAGCTTCTCCAGGCTTGAGGATGGCAATGAAGGCCAGTGGGCCAAGCCAAGGTGGTGACATTGCCATCCTCAAGCCTGGAGAAGCACAAGAAGCCTGCGCCAGGCCACAATTGCCATCAGCTCTACCAGCAGCTTCTCCAGGCTGAGGAAGGCAGGGCCAAGCCAGTGGTGACACAGCTAGCACAAGGCTGGCTTGACATTGCCATCCTCAAGCCTGGAGAAGCTGCTGGTAGAGCGGAAGCCAGAGGGGTTGGCACCAGGCCACTCCAAGCCCTGCCCCCTCACCCAGCTTCAGCTCTACCAGCAGCTTCTCCAGGCTTGAGGATGGCAATGCCAAGCCAGTGGTGACACAACTAGCACAAGGCTGGCTTGACATTGCCATCCTCAAGCCTGGAGAAGCTGCTGGTAGAGCAGAAGCCACAGGGGGCGGAGCCAGGCTGTTCTAAGCCCCACCGTCTCCACTCTGACTTTGGAGCTCCCAGCAGCTTCTCCAGGCTTGAGGAGGGCAGGTCCAAGCCAGTGGTGGCATAGCTAGCACAAGGCTGGCTTGGCCCTGCCCTCCTCAAGGCTGAAGCAGCTGCTGGGGGTGTGAATCCGGGGGAGGGGCGGGGCTTGGCACAGCCTGGCTCCGCCCCCTCTGAGAAGCACCCCATCCAGCTGGGATCGGCCTCCTTCGGTCCCAGGATCGACTGGTCCATCGCGATAGACTTCCTGGGCAGCCCTGCTCTAAGCATTTAAATAACCATACAGACTATATACTCTTTGATGAATGGCATGAAAAGGCTATGCACAGTGTAATTGAAATCAACAATGCAATGGAAAATGATGCAATTCAATAGAATGCAACTTTAAGAATAAAAGGCAAAAACATGTATACACAGAACTATCGAGGGCAATGCCATTTAACAATAAAGAACCCTGCATGAAAGGCAATGAAAGCAATGCAACGCAAGGCACAAAGGGCAATAAAACCGACCCACTGGAAGCAAAAGAGGCAATGTGATTCAAACAAGACCATAAGGTCCTCTTAGCCTTGGGGACCAATGTTGTGAAGGAGCACAACAAGAGGGGCAGCTCAATGGAAAGGCACCCACAATGCACTAAAACCAGTGCCGCCCCCAAAGGGCAACCCTTTCCTGTCCTTTGGAGCGGCTCTAAGCTGTTGCTGCCGCTGGCAGGGGCTTGTTGCTCCTTGGGAGGCCCCCTCCCTTAGAAATGGGCGATGCTCAGCCTTGGAGGCCAAGCCCTTTGGGGGAGGGGCTCGAAACAGGGCCAATTGGAGAAAGAGGCGGAGCTTGTTTTCAAGATGGCGGCCATCTCAGTTTTTTAAAAAAATAATTTTTATTCGTTTTCCACAGTATTAATACATAACAACACACAAGACAAAAACAAAACATTAAATAAAGACGAGCCGGGGGGGAGAAGAATGTAGAAAGAAGTCTTAACGTGAGCGTGCATTAATGTTTCACCAAAGGCTAAAGAGCGTCCGCTTCCCCTTCTGTGCACCTAAACAAGACAATGTATTGATTCTTCAAAATTAAATCAAGTCTAGAATATTTCTCTCTAACTACCGTGTTTCCCCAAAAGTATGACACCCCCGATTGTAAGACGTATCGGGGGTGTCAGGGGGGTCGGCTAATGTAAGCCGTGCCCCGAATGTAAGCCGTACCTCGTCCCCACGCCCCCGCCGCGGCCGCCTGCCGCCGCAACCGGCCCATCGGCCGCGGCACACCTCTGCAGCACACCTCCTTTCTGCCAGGCCTCAAGGGAGGGGAAGAGAGCCAGAAGCATGGCAAGCGTGCGCTGCGTCAGAGTGACGCGTAGTCGCTTTGCCCTGCTCCCGGCTCTCTTCCCCCCCTCCTTTCCATTCTCCAAGAAAGGGAGGGAGGGGCCGGGGCGGGGCAGAGCGACGACGCGTCACTCTGACGCGTCGTCGCTTTGCCCCGCCCGGCTCTCTTCCCCCTCTTTCCTTTCTCCAAGAAAGGGAGGGAGAAGAGAGCCAGGGGCGGGGCAGAGCGACGACGCGTCACTCTGACGCAGCGGCGCTTTGCCATGCTTCTGGCTTTCTTCCCCCTCCCTTCCTTTGTCCAGAAAGCTGCGCCGCGGAGGTGTGCCGCGGCGGCGTGACGGCGGCGGCGGCGGCGGCGTGGGCGTGGCGATGGGGTACGTCTTAGTTTATATAAGACGTACCCCGAAAGTAAGACGTAGGGGGACTTTTTTGGGGGAAAAGAAAGTAAGACGCTGTCTTACTTTCGGGGAAACACGGTAGCAACTATCTTGAGTTAAAGCAATAATATGTCTTGAATCTTAACCATCCAATCCACCTTTGATGTCTTTGGTATTCTGTTATTGGTGACTGTCACACCTCAAGGGCCTCAGGCGTCACTTTTGCTTGAGCAAAGTCCCAGCCAAGGTAACCAGAGTGACTAGGGATGCAAGCATAACATAGGCCTTTCAAGGTTGTACCATCTCTGCCTCCCTGGTAATGGAAGCGGGCCACGGGAGTAGAAAGCCTGACTCCCCGGCCCAGATGGCACTCGCTAACGAGCACCACATTCCAAGAGGACTGAGTTCACAAAACATACAAAGGATCATCAATCTTAGCTTTTGACGTGCGACGCAGCCAAGGAACACTATAACTGCCCTGTGGACCCCCATGCCGGAGTCTTGTACCAACAATGCGTTTGGGAGAAGATCCTGTGGGATAGGCCAGTCGGGCCTTTCATCAAGCCTGCGCCAGCCAGCCTGCTTCGGGCTGACTTGCTCCGTGTTATCCGTGTTCCTGTTCGTCGTCGAGACCCTGTGTTTGATCCTGAAAGACTTTTTTACCTTTTGAACACTTTGCATTTAAAGCAACCCATCCCAGTCTCGTTTGCTTCAGCTGGGATTCTAAGAGACTCCTTTGCATCTGGCTTGTGTTCCCGTTTTCCTGCCTGTGCTCCTTTGCTGCGGAGCACTCACATCCCTGCTGAATCCTGTATTGGCTGCTAGCTGGAGACACTATTAAGATTGCCTCCAACCTCTTTCCTATACCTACCTATTCTCAATAAAACCCGTTGTACCATAGCTGCTGTGTGGTTTATCCAGGGGGGTCAGGTTGCCAAGGCCTCAGAGGGCGATAGTGACCAATCGGGCCTTTCCATAGATTCATTGTCTGCTAGTGACAGGGTTAAAAGGTCCATTTTCATAATTTCCATGAGTTTTGACCTCCAAATGTCCATGCTTGGTATTCTCGCTACTTTCCATCGTCTCGCGATTATCAACCTAGCAGCAATAATACAATATATAAACCAGTGCTGTCCAACTTCTTCCGGCCCAAGGGCCGGGAGAAGTGTCACTGATCACCTGGGGGGCCGCAGGTGATCAGTGAGCAGGGGGCGTGGCCATTCCCGGGGGCGTGGCCGCTCCCGGGGCGTGGCCGGCCTCCTGCGGCGACCCGCCCATTTTCAGGAGGGTTTCCCTGGGTGACGTTAGGCTGGGTGACGCCTGACGTCACCCAGCCTAACGTCACCCAGGGAAACCCTCCCGCAAGCCTGGATGGCTGGTGGGGAAGCAAGCGAGCGCCGCTCGCTTCCCCACCAGCCTCCAGGCTTCGGGAGGGTTTTCGCCCGGCTCCTGTGTCTCCCTGAGCAGAGGGACACGGGATGGACCGCCAGCCTGGATGGCTGGTGGGAGAAGCGAGGCGCGCCGCCGCTTTTCCCCGCCAGCCCTGGATGCCCGGCTCCTGTGTCTCTCTGAGCAGATGGACACGGGAGTTGGGCGAAAAACTCCCCGCCAGCCTGGATGGCTGGTCCGCCCGCTTTCCCGCCAGCCTTCCAGGTTTGGGGAAGGTTTTTCGCCCGGCACTGGCGTCGTGAGTGCCGGGTGAAAACCCTTCCCCAAACCTGGAAGGCTCGCGGGGGAAGCGAGCACTGCTTCTCGCTTCCCCCGCCAGCCATCCAGGCTGGCGGGGGGTTTTCGCCGCTGCCGTGATGCCTTGGGAGGGAGGGAGGCGCCGCGGGGGACCCCCTCCTTTCCAAGGCATCGGCTCCGGAGAGAGAAGGAAGAAGAGGGCGGTGCAGGGAGGAGGAGCTAGCTCTCTGCCTCCTCCCTGCACCGCCCCTTGTCCCTCTCTCGCTGACGCCGATGCAAACCGGTTTGCATCGGTGCCAGCGAGAGAGGGAAAAAGAGGGCGGTGCAGGGAGGAGGAGCTAGCTCACTTCCTCCTCCCTGCCCCGCCTCCCCCTCCCCCGCCATTTTTTTTAAAATAAAAATAAAAATAAATGGCGGCCGGGGCATAGCGGGGGCCGGAGCCAACAGGCTGGGGCCGTGTACGCCCCAGGGCCGCCAGTTGGACACCCCTGATATAAATAATTTTTCTAAATTTTTCTCCAATTTAAAATCCAGTAGGCCCAATGGTAAATATTCTGGTTTCATTTCAGACTTTATATTCAACGCTAGTTGGATTTCTCTATAGATTTTCCTCCATAATTTTTTTAACTTCTTGCACCCCCACCACATGTGGTAAAAACTACGCACCTCTTTTCTACATTTCCAACACCTATGAACATAGTTTTTACAGTATTCCGCTCTAGTTGAGGGGGTGAGATGCCATCTGTGTTGAATCTTGAAGAGGCTTTCCTTTAGATCAGGGCTGTCCAACTGCCGGCCCTGCAGGTGTTTTGGCCTTCAAATCCCAGAAATCCTAACAGCTGGTAAACTGGCTAGGATTTCTGGGAGTTGAAGTCCAAAACACCTGCAGGGCCGGCAGTTGGACAGCCCTGCTTTAGATCATAGGAATAAGTATAGTTTTGGTGTATCTTCCAGGACTTTCCCCATATTTCTAACTTTATATTATAGCCAAAAAATTTGGCCCATTTAATCATAGTTTTTTTTAACGAATTCTTCTTCTGTATACCATTCAAGGAGGGGGGGGGTTATAGATTATCGGAATTCTCTTTTTCTTTTTTATTATTAATTTGTCCCAAAAGTTCGGTGTTAATCCAAAACCTTTATGTTTATCTTTTTTAAAAATCTCCATTAATTGTTTATACTGGAACCAATGAAAGGAGTTGTCCTTTTCTTTTATCTCTTCTAGTTCTTTCAAGTTCACGTCCTTATTAGCTCTCGCCAGAACTGATTGGTATTTCATCCGTTGAGATTTCCCATATTGTCTCCTAAAAAAAGCCTCTTGAGGAGACAGCCATAAAGGGTTTTTTCACAGAACCTCTCCTTATGTTTCAACCAGGTCTAAAGCAGGGGGCTCTCAAGATATGATTATTGAAATTTCTTTCTATTTCCCCCCTGTCGTACCTTATGCCCCCATGCCATCCGGCTCTGAGGTCGAATCCTTCCAATGCTAGCAACTTCACATTTGGTAAGGAAATCCATTCAGCTGTCCATTCAAGAGCGGCCGCCTCGTAGTACAGTTCCACATCAGGAGCTCCAAAGCCGCCCCTCTTTCTATCACCAACCATGGTTTTCCATTTGAGTCTACGTTTATTTATTTATTTATTTATTTGTTCCATCTTGTATTCCGCTCCTCCCTGCAGGCTCGGGGCGGATAACATCATAAAACTCGACTGGCATGTAACATCCATGTCGCCGTACACTAAAATACAACATAAAATACAACATAGGTCCCGAAATTAAAATAGTGTACATGCTGTAGCATTCCCTGAGCCAGGGTGCTGCTTAGGAAGATGAGTACGTTCGGCTTACTCGCCTAGCCGAAGGCCAGTCTGAACAGGGCGGTCTTGCAGGCCCTGCGGAACGGGATAAGCTCCGTGGCGGCTTGGACATCATCCGGGAGAGAGTTCCAGAGTACCGGAGCCGCCACGGAGAAGGCCCTTTGCCTAGTAGCAGACAGGTGACAGGCGCGGACCGATGGAATCAGGAGCAGATTCGACTCCTCTGAACGTAGTGATCTCGGGGGAATGTATGGGGCAAGGCGGTCCCTCAGGTACGCAGGCCCTAGGCCGTGTAGAGCCTTGAAGGTTAACACCAACACCTTGAAGGCAATTCGGTACTCAATAGGCAGCCAGTGCAGCTGCCGGAGGATGGCGTGATGTGCTCCCTTACCGGCGTTCCGTCAGCAAGCGAGCAGCGGCATTCTGCACTAGCTTGAGTTTCCGAACTGTCGCCAAGGGAAGGCCAACGTAGAGGGCGTTACAGTAGTCTAGTCTACAGTAGTTTCTTTCCTTGCCGGATGAAATTGGCTAAATCTTTTTTCCAGGCTATGAGTAATTTTTTATTATTTAATATTGGAAGATTTTGAAAGAGGAACAAAGCTTTTGGCATCACATTCGTTTTTACTAACGACACCCTGCCCAACCGTGGAAGATTAAGACACTTCCAACTTTCCATATTTTTAAAAATCTCCTTCCACCTCTCTTCGTAGTTGTCTCTTATTAGGTTCAGATTATTTGACGCAAGATTAACACCCAGGTATTTAATCCTATTGGTTACTTCTACATTAGTTTTCTCTTTCAATAGTTCTTTTTCTTTCATATTTAAGTTCTTTGTTAACATCTTGGTTTTTAATTTATTCATTCTAAATCCAGAAACCTCACTAAACGCCTCTATTTTATCAATCCATTTATCGATGTTGTTTATCGGGTCCCCTATAACGCAGACTAAATCGTCTGCATGAGCTCTTATTTTTAAAGAGCAGTTTTTAATTGACAATCCCTTTAGTTCGTTGCCAGATCTTATATTTGGCATCAGGAGCTCAAGGACCATAACAAACAGAAGTGGCCAAAGTGGGCGTCCCTGCCGAGTGCCTTTATGTGTCGGGACTTCTCTTGAAAGTTCACCATCGATACGTATTTTGGCTTTTTGTTTTTTATAAATTGCCGAGACACCATTGATGAAATTATGCCCTAGATCTAGTTCCTTCATTAGCAGTGTTATAATGTCCCAATTTACTCGGTCAAGGGCCTTTTCGGCGTCCACAAAAAGAAAAGCTACTCCTTTTTGAATACTAGACCTATAGTATTCCATCGCATCAATGATGATTCTTACGTTCTCCTTTCCTGTCTTCCAGGCAAAAACCCAGATTGATCTGTCTCTATCCAGTTTAGTAGGAAATTTGTAAGTCTACCTGCGATTATATTAGAATATATTTTATAATCAGTATTGAGCAGCGAAATGGGCCTGTAGTTTCCCGTGTCCGTCTTATCTGCTCCTTCTTTGTGGATTACTGTAATAATTGCTTCTGCCCATGAGTCTGGAATTGCAGAGTGTTCCAGGGCATCATTCATTGTTTTATATAGTTGGGGTGTCAATTCGTCTATGGATGTCTTGTAGTACTTCGCTGTCAGACCGTCAGGTCCGGGGGCCTTGTTGTTTTTTAGTCTTTTAATAGCGTTTTTTATTTCTACTTCAGATATTGGAGTATTTAGCTTTTCTCTTTGTGTTTCGGTGATCTCCCCTATGTTCATTTTACTTATATATGCCTGCACCTTTTCTTTCTTTATATTGTCTGAGGCGTATAGTGTTTTATAGAATATTCTGAATTGTTCTCTAATTTGATTTGCTTCATGGAGGGGTTTCCCATTATGAATTATTTGGGTGATATAATTTTTTTTCTTTCTTTTTGTGATTTTAGACATCAACCATCTCCCGGGCTTGTTGGCATTTTGAAAGTGATGTAGCTTTAAGTATATGAGATCTTTTTCGATATTTCCCAGTTCCAAGGTTTCCTTCTGTTTTAAGAGGGAGTCGATTTGTGATTTTACTGCTTTGTCTTTAGGAGATTTCTTAAGTTTTACCTCTAAGGTTTCCAATTTTTTATTGATTTCATTTTCCTTTTTATATTTACTTTTATTCAGTATACTATTCTGTTGAATAAAACGTCCCCTAATGACTGCTTTTCCTGCATCCCAAACCACTTTATCCGCTGTCCCTTTCCCCAAATTTAAATGAAAATATTCCAATAAAAAAATTTTATACCTCTGGACGTCTTCTTCTTTTTTGAGTAAACCTTCATTCAACCTCCAATTCCTTTGTATTTTTTTCAAGCCTACTTTGAATATCAAAGGACAATGGTCAGAGTGATTTTTGGTAGGATTTTTAGGTTTTTTATATTAAGACATATATTTTCGTCGCCCACATCATGTCGATTTTTGACCAACTCAGAAATCTATTGGGGAAAAAGTATAGTCACGTGGCCCCGCTGGGCCTCTCCTGCAGGGCCGAAGGAGGAAGGAGGCAGCAGGAAGAGAAGGGGGAAGGCTTGCCGCAGTGGTGGTAGGCGGCAGACGGTCAGAAGGGCCCCTCTTTGCCTTGCTTCTTTGGGCTTGAGGCAGGCCTGGCTTGCTTCTGGGCTTGGGGCAGGCCTGGGCTTGGAGGCTGCTTCCCAAAGCAGACCCTGGGAATGTCTCTATTCCTTTGGAGGCCTGCCTAGGCCTCCGGTTGGTCTACAGGTCTCGTGGCTGTACGAGTTTTCTCATTTTCTCTGTTATGGGGCCTGGCTGGCTGGCTTGCTTCACGGGGGCAAGAATAGGCAGGCCTGGCTTGCTTCTGGAGGGTAGGCCTCTTGCTTCTGGGCTCTAGGGCAGGCCTGGGCTTGCCTGTGGAGGGTGCGCCTTCTTCCAGGAGGCTCCCTGGCTTGAGGAACCTTCTATTTCCTTTCTTTAGAGGCCTTGCTTCTAGGCCGAGAGTAGGCCACAGGGGCTCGGGGAAGGCCTCAGGCAGAGGCCAGGCCTCAATAGCCTTTACTCTAGAGCAGGGGTGCTCATTAGGTAGCTCGGGAGCTACTAGTAGATCTTCGGCCCTCTTCCGGGTGATCTTCGGGCCTCACCAGCCGGATGGGGCACTCCTGCCATGTGCGCGCACACCCTGCACGCATGAGCGCTCCTGCTGCTGGCTTCCGCTCTCGCGGTGCTTCTTTCGCCTGCGGGGCATTGCAGGAAGAAGGAAGCACGAGGCGGGGCCTCTGGAGGGAGCGCCCTGCCCTCCATTGCCGGTGAGACAGGCAGGGCGGAGCACTCCCTCTGGATGCCCCGCCTCGTGCTTTCTCCTTCCTGCAATGCCCCGCAGGCGAAAGAAGTGCTGCGCTGGCGGAAAACAACAGCAGGAGCGCGCAGCAGCGGTAGCGCGCAGCGGCAGGGGCAGGTAGATCTTTTGGACTTGGTTGCTTTAAGAGTAGCTCGCATGCTGAAAAAGTGTGAGCACCCCTGCTTTAGAGCTTTACTTTAGTTTTAAAAACTTTGTTTTACTGTCTTTAAACTTTCAAAAAACCCCCTTTACTTTCAAAAACTTTGCTTTGAGAGTTTTTACTTTGCTTTAAAACTTTCCTTTACTTTAAAAATCTGAGCCAGCTGAAGCGATATGGGGGTCGCCCGCTCTTAGTCCACTCTTCTGCCTTCAGGGCCTAGAAAATGGGCTTTAAAGGGGGGAACATTGCAAGCGATGGCCCTGAAGGTAGAGACAGGCCGCCCCACGTGCAGGGAGGCCAGGAATATCTTAAGAACGAGCGCTAGACTCAAAATAGTGAACCAAACAAGATTTATTGAAAAGCAACCAGTAAAAATGCTGGTGGCCCAAAATGCCGAGTGGGTTGCAAAAGGAAGTCCTTGGAAAAGGATCCCAGGTTCCTGTTGCCTTCAATGGTTCCTTTGACTCGAGAACTTCTCTGGATCCCCAAAATCTACAGGCTATGCGCGAAGGCTGACCTTCCTTTGCCCCTGTACCTTATGGCTGAAAGCGTAGGTTGGCTTTGTCGCAGTGAACTAGGTTGCTTTGTCCCAGCGTGGCTTAGCTTTCACCTTGCCACGCCCTTCTGCTCTCTTGGAATGAGGCCAGGGAGGAAGTCCAGCCTCCCAGGTGACCTCTGGAAGAGGAGGAGTCAAGGGCGGTGGCTTCAGGCTTGGAGCCAAGACCCAGCTCCGCCCCTAAGTGCCCACAGGGCAGAAAGGTGGAACAAAGGCCCATCCAGGTAAAGGGCAACCAAATGCAAAATATGGATATAAAACCAGCCCCATGGGGCACCACAAGAAGAGAAGAAAGGGAAGGAAAGAAAGAAAGGACGAAAGAAGGAAGGAAAGAAGAGGGAAGGAAGGGATAAGAAGGAAGGAAGAAAAGAAGAAAATAAAGAAGGTAGGGAAAAAAGGAAAGGGAGAAAGAAAAGAAGAAGAGGGAAGGTAAGGAAGGAAGGAATAGGAAGGAAGGAAAGGAAAAGAAGGAAGAAAAGAAAAAGAGGGAAGGAAGGAAGAAAAGGGGGAAGGAAGGGAGAAGAAGGAAGAAAGGAAGGGAAGGAAGAAAGGAAAAGAAGGAAGAAAGAGGAAAGGAAGGAAGAAGAAGGAAGGAAGGGAGAAGAATGAAAGAAAGAAGGAAGGGATAGGAAGTAAAGAAAGAACGAAAGGAAGGAAGGAAGAAAAGAAAAGTGAAGGAAGGAAGAAGAGGAAAGAAAGAGGAAAGGAAGGAAGGAGAGAAGACGAGGGAAGGAAGGGATGAGAAGGAAAGAAAGAAGGGATAGGAAGGAAATAAAGGATGAAAGAACAAAGGAAGAAAAGAAGAGGGAAGGGAAGGAAAGGATAAGAAGGAAAGAAAGAAGAAGGCAGGGAAAAAAGAAGGAAAGGAAGAAAGAAAAGAAGAGGTAAAGTAAGGAAGGAAAGAATAAAAAGGAAGGGAAAAGAAGGAAGAAAAGAAAAGGAAGGAAGGAAAAGAAAAAAGAGGGAAGGAAGGGAGAAGAAGGAAGAAAAGAAGGAAAGAAAAGAAAAGAAGGAAGAAAAGAAAGAGTGGAAGAAGGAAGAAAAGAAGAAGTGGAAGGAAAGGAAAGAAAGAAGAAGGTAGAAAGGAAAAGAAAAAAGAAAGGAAAAGAAGGGGGAGGAAGAAAAGAAGGGAGGGAAGGAAGGGATAAGAAAGAAGAAAATAATGGAGGAAGGAAGAAAAGGAAAGAAAGGAAAAGAAGGAAGAAAAGAAGGAGAGGGAAGGAAGGAAGGGATAGGAAGGAAAGAATGAACGAAAGCAAAGGAAGGAAGGAAAGAAGAAGAGGGAGGGGAGGGAAGGAAGGAAAAAAGGAAAAGGAAGACCAGGAAGAAATAGATTGCCAGGGAGCCCCCCCCCCCTCCCGGAATCCCTTTAAAATGAATTTAAAAAGCTCTGATAACGGCTCAAATATGGACGCCGGCAGGAGGGCTGAGGCTCCGGTCAAAGGTGGCCTGCGTCTCCTGAAGTTGCTACGAACGGTGAACATAAGAACATAAGAAGAGCCATGCTGAATCGGGCCTCAGCCCATATAGTCCAGCATTCTGTGTCACACAGTGGCCCACCAGTTGTACACGGGGATCTCGAGCAGAAGGGAGGGCAAAACCCTGACCTGCTCCTGGCCCCCCACAACCAGTACCCGGGGAAATCCTGCCTACCTCATAAGAACATAAGAAGAGCCATGCTGAATCGGGCCTCAGCCCATCTAGTCCAGCATTCTGTGTCACACAGTGGCCCACTAGTTGTACACGGGGATCTCTAGCAGAAAGGAGGGCAAACCCCTCACCTGCTCCCGACCCCCACAACCAGTACCCGGGGAAAATCCTGCCTGCCTCCATCAACACAGAGGTGGCACTTGGATGTCCATTTCAGTAACTACCGATACACTTGGTATCCATGAATCTGTCCAATCCTGCCTTGAAGCTGTCCAGGCTGACCGCTGTCACAACCTCTTCTGGAAGTGAGTTCCATAACCCAATGATCCTCTGGGTGAAGAAATATTTCCCTTTATTAGTCCTAACTTTCCTACCTTGGAGCTTCAGGGAGTGCCCCCTAGTCCTAGTGTTGTGTGACTGAGAAAATATTTTTCTTTATTCACCTTTTCTATCCCATGCATGATTTTATACACTTCGATCAAGTCACCTCTTAAACGCCGTCTTTCAAGGCTGAAAAGACCAGGCGTTGCAACCTGGTTTCATAAGGGAGCTGCTCCATCCCTTGGATCATTCTTGTTGCCCTTTTCTGTACCTTTTCCAGTTCCGTTATATCCTTCTTGAGGTGCGGTGACCAGAATTGTACACAGTACTCAGATGTGGCCTCACCATAGATTTGTAGAGAGGCAATACAACATTTGCCGACCTATTTTCGATTCCCTTCCTGATCATGCCAAGCATAGAATTTGCTTTTTTCACTGCTGCTGCGCACTGGGTAGACATCTTCATTGAGCTGTCCACCAAGACCCCGAGATCCCTTTCCTGGTTTGTCTCGGAAAGCTTTGACCCCATCATTTGGTCGGTGTAGTTGGGGTTCTTTGCCCCGATGTGCATGACTTTACACTTGTTTAGGTTAAAATGCATTTGCCACTTTGTTGCCCATTCACTCAATTTCGAGAGATCTTTCTGGAGCTCTTTACAATCAGTTTCATTTTTAACTACCCTGAACAATTTAGTGTCGTCTGCAAACTTTGCTACCTCAGAATTCACTCCTACATCCAGGTCATTAATGAATAAATTAAAAAGTAACGGACCCAAAACTGAACCTTGGGGTACGCCACTTCTCACCTCTTTCCACCCAGAGAAATGTCCATTTATTACCACCCTTTGTTTCCTACAGTTTAGCCAGGTTCCAATCCAGGACGAGACCTGTCCCCTGATTCCATGGCTGAAGAGCTTATTTAGGAGCCTTTGGTGAGGGACTTGGTCAAAAGCCTTTTGAAAGTCAAGGTAAACAATATCGACTGGGTCCCCTTTATCTATGTGTTTATTTACACCCTCAAAGAATTCTAACAAGTTAGTAAGACATGATTTGCCTTTGCAGAAACCATGTTGATTTTCCTTCAGCAATGCCTGTTCTTCTATGTGCTTAGTAATTTTTTCTTTAATAATGGTTTCCATCACTTTGTCTGGAACTGAGGTTAAACTGACTGGTCTATAATTTCCTGGATCACCTCTGGATCCTTTCTTGAAGATCGGAGTTACATTTGCCTCCCTCCAGTCCTCGGGTACAGTGCCTGATCTTAGAGAAAGGTTATATATTTTGGCTAGAATTTCAGCAATTTCACACTTGAGTTCCTTAAGAACTCTGGGGTGGATGCCATCTGGCCCTGGTGATTTGTTGACATTTAGTTTAGTAAGGCATGTGAGAACATCTTCCTTGTTTATCTCTATCTGTTTTAATTCATTTAATTCCCTCCCTGAAAAAACTGACTCAGCTGCAGGCATATGTTGTCTGTCCTCCTGTGTGAAAACGGAGGCAAAGAAGTCGTTTAGCTGCTCAGCAATCTCCTTGTCTTCGCTGAT
Source organism: Anolis apletophallus (assembly GCA_030556195.1). NCBI lineage: Eukaryota > Metazoa > Chordata > Lepidosauria > Squamata > Anolidae > Anolis > Anolis apletophallus. Next base: position 164,090 of record JARBWK010000005.1, read on the forward strand.
TTTCCCTTTCTTACCATTTTCGTCAAGTGGCCCAACTGCTTTTCTAGTTGGGTTTCTACTTCTGATGTACTTAAAGAAGTTTTTGCTATTTTTTAAATATTCTTAGCTATATGTGCCTCAAAATCTCTCTTGGCTTTCCTGACGGTTGCTTTGCATTTAGTTTGCCAGAGCTTGTGTTCCTTTCTGTTCTCCTCAGTAGGAAGAGCCTTCCATTTCTTAAATGAGTTTTTCTTCTTTCCAATCACATCTTTTACTTCATTTGTAAGCCATACTGATGTCCTCTTGGACTTTCCCGGCCTCTTTCTTATTTTAGGAATGCATTTTAGTTCGGCTTGTTTTAAAGTATTTTTAAACAGTTTCCAAGCATTTTGGAGGGATGTGATTTTTTTTACTGTTCCTTTTAGTTTGTTCTTTACTATTTTTCTCATTTTGGTGAAATTCCCTTTGTGAAAATTTAAGGTCTCTGTGTTAGTTTTCACTGACAGTTTGCTATCCAAACTTAAGTTGAAGGTTATTGTGTTGTGGTCACTGGTACCTATGGGCTCAGTTACAAGGACATCTTGAACGAGATCTTGTTCATTAGTTAGCACCAAGTCCAGGATCCCCTTTCCCTGGTTGGTTCCATGACCATCTGCTCAAGGGAATAATCAGCTAGCATGTCGAGGAACCTTGTCTCTCTTTCATGCGTAGAACAAGAATTTAGCCAATCTATTCGGGGATAGTTGAAGTCCCCCATTATGACTAATTTATTGCTTTTTGAGGCCTGTTTAATTTCATTTTCCAGATAGCAGTCTGCCTCTGGAGTTTGGTTGGGAGGGCGATAGCAGATCCCTAGTGCCAGATTAGTTTTTTGTCCTGGGACTTTTACCCACAATGTTTCTGTAGGTGAGTTTGAATTTTCTTGAAATTCTAATTCATGAGATTCTAGCTCTTCATTTATGTACAAGGCCACACCGCCACCGTTTTTCCCTCTCCTGTCTTTCCTGTACAGTTTATAACCTGGAATTTTTGTGTCCCAATTGTTTTCCTCCGTCCACCAGGTTTCTGTTATGCCAATAATATCAATATTTCTTTCTTTTGCCAAACATTCCAACTCCCCTATTTTTGTTCGAAGGCTTCTAGCGTTTGCGTACAGACATTTATATTTATTGCTCTGATGCCCTTTCAACTTTGGCTGTTTATGAGAATTTGTAGAAGGCCTACCATGTCCTACCTCTTGACTACTTTCTATCTTTTCTGTTGACTTGGCCATTTGTGCGTAAATTTCATCCTCCATACTTGGCGTTTCACCCTCTCGAACCGGAAGCTGCCCAGCTCCTGTCGACTTTCCCCTAGGAATCAGTTTAAAAGCTGCTCTGAAATATTTTTAATATTAATCGCCAGCAGTCTGGTTCCATTTTCGTTCAAGTGTAACCCGTCCCTTTTGTAAAGGTTTGCCTTTCCCGAAAATGTGAGAGAAAGAAGGTTGACCACTCCGGAAGCCGCCCACTGCATGGCTGGCTATGAGTAGACTCCAATGAAGGCAAGCGGGATGGGACCCACACCTCCTCCTCACAGTGACCCTCCAGCAGCAGCGAGAGCATCCCTGTGGGCAGCAAAGTAAGGCCATCCCAATTGGGTGACCCGCGACCCCCCACCCCCACGAGGGACGGTCACAGGCGATGTGGAGACCCCTGAATAGACTCGGAAGCAGAGTGGGCAGGTCAAAAGGGAGCCTGCCCAATGGCAAAACCTGACAGAACCCTCCACCGTGTGCGACTGACTGTGGAGCAGGACGAACCACTCCGCACCCGTGCGCTTGCCCACCACGCCCTGCCTCATGCGCAGAGGAAGAATGGCTGGAAGCTTGCCCACCATGCCCTGCCTCATGCGAATAGAAAAATGGCTGGAGGATTGCCCACCACGCCCTGCCTCATGCGCAGAGGATGTATGGCTGGAGGCTTGCCCACCACCCCCTGCCTCATGCGCAGAGAAAGAATGGCTGGAGGATTGCCCACCACGCCCTGCCTCATGCGCAGAGGAATAATGGCTGGAGGCTTGCCCACCATGCCCTGCCTCATGCGCAGAGGATGTATGGCTGGAGGCTTGCCCACCACACCCTGCCTCATGCGCAGAGGATGTATGGTTGGAGGCTTGCCCACCACACCCTGCCTCATGCGCAGAGAAAGAATGGCTGGAGGATTGCCCACCACGCCCTGCCTCATGCGCAGAGGAAGAATGGCTGGAGGCTTGCCCACCACCCCCTGCCTCATGCGCAGAGGAAGAATGGCTGGAGGCTTGCCCACCACGCCCTGCCTCATGCGCAGAGGAAGAATGGCTGGAGGCTTGCCTACCACGCTCTGCCTCAGGCGAATAGAAAAATGGTTGGAGGCTTGCCCACCACGCCCTGCCTCATGCGCAGAGGAAGAATGGCTGGAGGCTTGCCCACCACGCCCTGCCTCATGCGAATAGAAAAATGGCTGGAGGATTGCCCACCACGCCCTGCCTCGTGCGCAGAGGATGTATGGCTGGAGGCTTGCCCACCACGCCCTGCCTCATGCGCAGGGGAAGAATGGCTGGAAGCTTGCCCACCATGCCCTGCCTCATGCGAATAGAAAAATGGCTGGAGGATTGCCCACCACGCCCTGCCTCATGCGCAGAGAAAGAATGGCTGGAGGATTGCCCACCACGCCCTGCCTCATGTGCAGAAGAAGAATGGCTGGAGGCTTGCCCACCATGCCCTGCCTCATGCGCAGAGGATGTATGGCTGGAGGCTTGCCCACCACACCCTGCCTCATGTGCAGAGAAAGAATGGCTGGAGGATTGCCCACCACGCCCTGCCTCATGCGCAGAGGAAGAATGGCTGGAGGCTTGCCCACCATGCCCTGCCTCATGCGCAGAGGATGTATGGCTGGAGGCTTGCCCACCACACCCTGCCTCATGCGCAGAGGAAGAATGGCTGGAGGCTTGTCCACTATGCACTGCCTCATGCGCAGAGGATGTATGCCTGGAGGCTTGCCCACCACGCCCTGCCTCATGCGCAGAGAATGGCTGGAGGCTCGCCCACCACGCCCTGCCTCATGCGCAGAGGAAGAATGGCTGGAGGCTTGCCCACCATGCCCTGCCTCATGCGCAGAGGATGTATAGCTGGAGGCTTGCCCACCACGCCCTGCCTCATGCGCAGAGAAGAATGGCTGGAGGCTTGTCCACTACGCACTGCCTCATGCGCAGAGGATGTATGCCTGGAGGCTTGCCCACCACGCCCTGCCTCATGCGCAGAGAAGAATGGCTGGAGGCTCGCCCACCACGCCCTGCCTCATGCGCAGAGAAGAATGGCTGGAGGCTTGCCCACCATGCCCTGCCTCATGCGCAGAGGATGTATGGCTGGAGGCTTGCCCACCACGCCCTGCCCTATGCGTGAGAGAAGAATGGCTGGAGGCTTGTCCACTACGCACTGCCTCATGCGCAGAGGATGTATGCCTGGAGGCTTGCCCACCACGCCCTGCCTCATGCGCAGAGAAGAATGGCTGGAGGCTCGCCCACCACGCCCTGCCTCATGCGCAGAGAAGAATGGCTGGAGGCTTGCCCACCATGCCCTGCCTCATGCGCAGAGGATGTATGGCTGGAGGCTTGCCCACCACGCCCTGCCCTATGCGTAGAGAAGAATGGCTGGAGGCTTGTCCACTACGCACTGCCTCATGCGCAGAGGATGTATGCCTGGAGGCTTGCCCACCACGCCCTGCCTCATGCGCAGAGAAGAATGGCTGGAGGCTCGCCCACCACGCCCTGCCTCATGCACAGAGGATGAATGGCTGGAGGCTTGTCCAACACGCCCTGCCTTATGCGCAGAGGATGTATGGCTGGAGGCTTGCCCACCACGCCCTGCCTCATGTGCCGAGGAACAATACCTGGAGGCTTACACACTGTAAAATCCGAATTACAAGAAAATGATCCCTTGAAGGTTGGGTATTGGCCAGTGCCCGGGTTGTAAATGCGCTTTTCCGAGAAAACGTACTTGCACTGGGCACAGTGTCCGCACGGGTGCGTTTTGGACGTCAGAATGCTAGATCTTTCAATTGAGTGTGCACCAAGACGTCTTTAATATTCCTGGGCCTTTTGTGAGCAATGATGGGGATTTCAGTCAGTCCTGGAATATCCTTGAGAATGACCCAATATTTGTTGACCGCTTGTCTGATGCGGTTGGAATTGTGTGGCAGCGTAAGTGGCCAAATGAGCCTGGTCAGGGGACTCTTGGGTTTGCTTGTCATGAGTGTCTCTCTCTCTCTCTCTGGGGATTCTGGATGCTCTGTTGCGGGCTGAAGAAATCACGGAATCTGGATAACCCCTCATCTGGAGTTTACTAAGAACATAAGAACATAAGAAGAGCCATGCTGAATCGGGCCTCAGCCCATCTAGTCCAGCATTCTGTGTCACACAGTGGCCCACTAGTTGTACACAGGGATCTCTAGCAGAAAGGAGGGCAGAACCCTCACCTGCTCCCGACCCCCCACAACCAGTACCCGGGGAAAATCCTGCCTGCCTCCATCAACACAGAGGTGGCACTTGGATGTCCATTTCAGTAACTACTGATTCAGTAACTACTGACTAACTACTAGTGAGAAGCCGTAGTTCATGCTCATAATCAGATGGGGAGGTAGATGAATTCCTCTTCAAGCGTAACATTTGCGCACATGGTAAGTTATTTTTCAAACTATGGCTGTGAAAGCTGTAAGGAGTAATGGAGCAAAGCGTTTCTATCTGTGGGCTTGTGGTAGCACTTCGCCAATAACGTGCTGTTCCAGATGTAGGTGGTGACATCAAGGAAGTTTATAGATGTGGTGCTAGATTCCAATGAGAATGTAATAGGAGGCTCCCACGAGTCCATCCACGTGTGCAGTGTTGTGGGAGAGATGTCTTTAGTCACAATGAGATATACGTCGTCTATGTAGCGCTTGTAGAATTTTATATGTCCAACGATGGAATGGTTGGAGGTGTCATATATATATTTTTGCTGGAGGCTTGCCCACCACGCCCTGCCTCATGTGCTGAGGAAGAATGGCTGGAGGCTTAAGCAGGAAAATCAAGTTAAGGAAGCCTTGTTGTCAATGTTGGGCCTGGTTTGTGATTTATAGGGGCTACAGTGTTGTTTGGGAAGTGAATCAGGTGAAGGTACTGCAAACCCCATCATTCATGGTCCATCCTGCCCTAAAGCACACCAGGTTGTGAAGTGGGCTATTGGGCCCCTGTGTGGCAAGTTTGGTGCTGATCCGTCATTGCTGTGGGCTGCAGTGACTGCCTGCCTGAGACCTTTCCTTTTCCCTCTGTGTCACCTTAGAATGTTGGAATGTAGATGGCCATTCAGAGTCCTTTATGCAAATACTCCTTCAGTGACAACCAATCCCCTGTGTCTGGTGCCTTAGAATGTTGGAGTTCTGAGGCTGACCAATCAGAGTCCTTTATGCAAATAATCACACAGTGGCAACCAATCGAAATGCTGCCACATGCTCCTCCACACCTCCCGCCGTCCGCACTTCCCGCCGCAAACACTGGCTTTTATTATATACATAGATAGATAGATTTGTGCGGTGCTTTTGGCACGAAACAAATGAAGGCATCTTCTGAAGGAACTTCCAAGCAGCTCCACCGAGGCGGCCTGCTTCTCCTGCTCTGGCCCTGCCCGTGTGCCCCGTGCCCGCGCTTCTCTTTGGGCCTTCTCCTCGTGGCCTCCCCAGGGAGAGAGAGAGAGAGAGAGAGGGCCAGTGGGGCCGTGCCCTTGCAGGGAGGGGGCGCTGGGGCCGTGGGCAGCTCCGTGGGCTCTCTGCCAGGCTGGCTGGCCGGGCAGACCCCCCAAGCACTCCTCAGCCTGGGCTGGGCAGAGAAAGCAGGGCCGGCCGCTGTCTTTGGGAGCGTGGGTGGGTGGGTTCCTCTGCAATGACCGGCTCTTGACCTCCCACGCGGAGAGAACGGCGTGGGTCGGCCGGCGCCAGGGCTTCAAAGGCAGCCAGCCAGCCAGGTGGGATGTGCGGACGGCCTGTTCTTTCCGCACTCCTTGACCGCTGGACCTCACAGGCGGAGGTGAGCCACGCTTCCCTTCCTCACCTGGGTTATGGGGGGCTTATTGGGGGTGCCCAGCGTGGGAGGTGGCTCCATTTCGGGGCAGGGGCCTGCCCGCCCGTGGCCTGCTGCGGTGTGCAAGGAGGGCTCCTTTGTTTCAGGAAGGACCTCTTGGCCTCTTGGCTCGTGGCTGCGCAGGCTGACCTTTGCCCAGAGATGGGCGCCGGGACCCCCGTCCTCTTCCTGGGGCTCCTCCTGCTCTGGGAGACCCTCCCCACGGCGTCTGGAGATCTGGGTGAGTGCCGTGAGGGGGAAGGGGGAGCACACCCTTGGGTGGGGAGGGCCACGCGTGGGTGCCCACCAAGCAGGGTTTTTTTTTAACCTGAAACATTTCAAGAGGGGGGTTTGAACCCTAACGCCCCACTCCCCCTTGGCTACAGCCTTGGACACAACACGCACACGCACACGCACACACACACGCACACGCACACACACACACACGGCATTCCCCCTTCCAACCCGATGGTGTGTTTCATCCTGGGATCTCAAGGGTGGGGTGGGGTGGCCTTCCTTCCTGCCGTAACGCTGCCGCCCCCCGCCCCCCGCCTTGCCTTGCCTTGCCTTGCCTCCCCAGGGGTCTGCATGCTCCCGGAGGACCCGGGCACCTGCTTCAACTTCCAGGAGCGCTGGTACTTCTACTTCAAGAAAAAGGAGTGCCGGCCCTTCTCGTGGGGGGGCTGCCAGGCCAACACCAACAACTTCCCCGACTACAAGGCCTGCATGGAGGTCTGCGGCCGCTACGGTAAGTCCCGGGGCAGCAGGCAGGCAGGCAGGCAGGCAGGCAGGCCTCCTCCTTCGCGCAGGTCCTTGGGGCAAAGCAGGTGAGAGAGAGAGAGAGATAAACCCCATTTCCCTAGTGTCCAACAGACCTCATCATCACCTCTGAGCATGCCTGCCAGAGATGTGGGCGAAACGTCAGGAGAGAATGATGCTGGAGCATGGCCGGGCAGCCCAGAACACTTGCAACAACCCAGTGATTCCGGCCATGGAAGCCTTCGACAATAAAAGGATAAACAAATATTGTAATGGTAGTAAAAGAAATAGATTAAGCACACAGTTATGGCGCAGGTTGCAACAAGGAGGAGACGGGCACTTCCGAACATGAAGAAATGTCGTGAGGCAAACGGGCGGAGAGGGATGTCTTGCCGAAGGCTTTCGTGGCTGGAATCACTGGGTGGTTGTAGGTTTTCCGGGCTGCCCGGCCATGTTCCTGAAGCAGCATTCTCTCCTGACGTTTCGCCTGCATCTGTGACTAAAGGCATCCTCAGAGGCTGTGAGGTCTGTTGGAAACTAGGAAAATGGGGTCTCTCTCTACCTACCTACCTACCTACCTACCTCTCTATTTATCTATCTCCGTGGGATGATGTCCAGGGTGGGAGAAAGAAAGCAAGCAAGCAAGCAAGCAAGAAAGCCCTCTGGTCTGGTGGAGGAAAGCGTGCCTGTTTCAATTGGCCGCCTAGATGAGCACTTGATGGCCTGGCAGTTTCCAGGCGTGGCTTGTTCCTGCCTGGGGGAATCTTTCGTTGAGCCACACCTAAAAACTGTCCGGTCCCTCGGTGGGTTCTCGTGGCTGAGCCCTAGGGATCCCGACCTTGTTCTCCAGAGTCGCGGGTCCCACGCGTGTGCCGGAAGAGAGGGGCTCCTGAGGCGGCCCCAGCCCCCCACGGCAGAGAAGGCTGAAGCTCTGGTAAAACTACAACTCCCGTGATCATGCCCTTGGCTCTTTTCCCTTCGCAGGATAAGGAAGACGCTGCCGCCTGAGAGACGCGTGGGGCGGAGGGCCGCCTGGTCAGCGCCTGCGGTGGGGGTCAGCACGGGTCTTCCCCTCTGAATAAAGGCCGCTTGCCTTGGCTTGCCATTCTGTTCCCCGTGTTTTTGTCGGCAGGGTTCGGGGCTTGCACCTGAGCCCATTCCCGGGATGGAGAACCAGCGCCACATGGGCTTCGTCTCTCCACATTGACCGCCTTGACCCTGCCTGGTGGATTTGAGGGTCGATGGGCTTGGTCAGAGTGTTCGCTCCAGGAGCCGAGAAGGGGGGCACTCATTTAGGAAACTCCGGGCCAGCGTCCAGTTCTAGGGTCAACCTCCCACCTGGGGGGTTCTAGATTCCTTGGTCCTCTGGCACAATTCTGTGGCCAGCTTCTGCTGGAAGAAGTTGTGTCCCGAGCACCCTGTGTTTCTGCACGAGGGGCCCCCCAGGACCTTGTGGGAAGGAACCCAGTTGGTCTTCTGGTGGCCAGTGGGGGGGGGGGGGGGAGAGGCCGGAGGGCGGGGCTGCTTTGCCTGGGGTGGCTTTCCTACCAGCAAGGGGGGGGGGGGCAGCCATCCACAGGAGAGAACGGCCAAGGACAGACATGGCGGGGGAACAGGCCACGTGGGCAAACTTCGGCCATCCCTCCCTCCCTCCCTCCAGGTGTTGTGGCTGGACTTCAACTCCCACAATTCCTAACATAGGCCACCATCGGCGCCTTCTTTCCCCCCTCGGCCGCTTTGGGAGCTGAAGTCCAAAACAAGAGCCTTCCCAACAACTGGTCCAAATCATGACAGGCCGAAGCCAAGCCGACTGTCTGGACGTGAAGGCCGCGGGAGGGAAGGAAGCCCCGCCCCAGCCTCCAGGCCTGTACCTGCCTGTGCGTCCACAGGCAAGCATGTTCAATGTGGTCACGCAAGCCCCAGAATGGGGAGGACGAAGGGCCGGATCCGTAGGCGCCTGGCGGAGGGGGGGGGGCTGCGGCCTGAAGCACTGCCCCGTGCTTGCCCATTCCCTGAGCTTTGGCCTGCCGTCCCTCGCCTCCATTGCGCCTCTTTCATTGGCAAAGGCCAAAACCTCTTAGCCTGGAAAAGGTCTCTCTCTAAGGAAGGCCGGTGCCGTTGGACACCACTTTCACTGTGACGATGGGGATCTGTAGTTTGGTGAGGCTCCAGCAGGCTTTGGCAGAGGAGACTGAGGAGCTAGCCAGGCTGCAGCTGGGTGGCAGTCCAAGTGGAGCCGCCCACCTGCATCCGCCCCACAGTGGTGCCAATGCCCCCCAAGGGCTGCCCTCGGCCCACACCGCCCGTTACTTGAACCTGCATGCCACCTTGTTGCATGCATTTCGAAAGAACTGGCCGACGCCTCTGGCCGGAGGAGGAGGAGGGAGACGCTGTTTCCACAAGGCCCGGCTCTCCTGCCTGGCCTTTTGGCTCAACAAATGGGATGGACGACCAAGGCTGGAGAAAGGTCTCTCTTGACCAATCCCTCCCCGAGGGAGAAGGACCCCTGGTTTTCAGCTCTGCAGATGTCCACTTGGGGCTGGAACGTTGGACGAGGTCTCCCGTTGCCTCTGGACCATGGAAATCCTCCGGCTGACCCTGGGCAAGGCGGTGCACTCCCTCCAAGGGTCAACCGGTCAAAGGCCCGGAAGGCAGGGGTCCCTCTGAGGAGCAGGAGAGGAGGCCGAGGAGGGCCAGGGGTCAAGAGGGGAGGGGAAGATGTCTTAGGCCGGAGGGGCCGGGCCTCCTTTCTGCTGCTCTGTCACGGAGCCACGGCTTCACACGAAAGCAAAGGAAGGGGATTCTGAGAGCGGGCCCGTTCCACCGGAACCTGAGGAAGAACTTTCGCACTGGAAGCTGTTCGGCAGTGGGAATCTCTCTCTCCCCCCCCCCTCTCTCTCTCTCTCTCTCTCTCCCTCCCCCCCCCCTTGCGGAGTGGGGTGGAGGCTCCTTCCTTGGAAGCTTTTAAGCAGGCTGGGTGGCCATCTGCCAGGGGGGCTTTGAGTGGGATTTCCTGCTCCTTGGCAAAAGGGGTTTGGGTTGGAGGATGGCCCAGGAAGTCCCTTCCAACTCTTCTAGGATTCTAGGATTGAGATGGCCCTGAGGCCTGCTTCTCCTCCCGACTGAGCGTGGCTCTGGCCCTGTCCGTGCCCGTGTGCCCACGCTTCTCTTTGGGCCTCCTCCTTGCCATGGCCTCCCCCAGAGAGAGAGAGAGAGAGAGAGAGAGAGAGAGAGAGAGAGAGAGAGAGAGAGAGAGAGAGAGAGAGAGAGAGAGAGAGAGAGAGAGAGAGAGAGAGCCTGGCCGCCCTCTTTGGGAGCGTGGGTGGGTGGGTTCCTCTGCAATGATCGGCTTTTGACCTCTCACCCGGAGAGAACGGTGTGGGTCAGCCGGCACCTGGGATTCAAAGGCAGCCAGCCAGGCAGGTGGGATGTGCGAACGGCCTGTTCTTTCCGCGCTCCTTGACCGCTGGACCTCGCAGGCGGAGGTGAGGCACGCTTCCATTCCTCACCTGGACGGGGGCTTATGATGGGAGCCCAGCGTGGGAGGTGGCTCCATTTCAGGGCAGGGGCCTGGGTCCCACCGTGGCCTGCTGCTGTGTGCAAGGAGGGCTCCTTTATTTCAGGAAGGACCTCTTGGCCCTCACTCGTCGCTGAGGCTGACCTTTGGGGTTCGGCCCTTGTCCAGAGATGGGGGCCGGGGCCCCCACCCTCTTCCTGGGGTTCCTCCTGCTCTGGGAGACCCTCCCCACGGCGTCTGGAGATCTGGGTGAGTGCCGTGAGGGGGAAGGGGGGAGCACACCCTTGGGTGGGGAGGGCCACGCGTGGGTGCCAACCAAGCAGGGGCAAACTTCGGCCCACCTTTTGGACTTCAACTCCCACCCTTCCTGGCCTCGGGCCCTTTCCTTTCCCCTCTCAGCCACTTAAGCGGAAAAGGAAAAGGAAAAAAGGGCCCTGAGGCCAGGAAGGGTGGGAGTTGAAGTCCAAAACACCAGGAGGGAGGTCCCAATCCAGGTCCCTGGATTAAAACACAAATGACCTTGCAAAACTAGTTTCCAGGATTCCGCTGCATTGAGTTTCCACAGTTACAGACTGCATTCATCCCGCTATATGTAAATTCTCCTTTGGGAGAGTGAATACTCCTCGGCGACTAGGTCTCAGAGCCAGGAGATCCTGGAATCTGGCGTTTCAGAGCCAGCTACAAATCCCAAGATCTCGTAATACAGAGCTGCAGCAGTGCAAAGGTGGTCAAACTGTTGTCATTCTGCTGTGTGTCCACACACACACACACACACACACGGCATTCCCCATCACAACCTGATGAGTTGTTTCATCCTGGGTTGCTTTGGTGTGCTCGGGAGATACAAATCCCTGGGACGTCCAACATGGGGAGTGGCGTGGTGCGGTGCGCTGCTGCCTTCCTTCCTTCCTTCCTTCCTTCCTTCCTTCCTTCCGAGTAGTAGTAGTGCCACCGTAACGCTGCCCCCTGCGCCTGCCCCCCTGCCTTGCCTCCCCAGGGATATGCATCCTCCCTCCCGACCCGGGCATGTGCTTCATCCTCCAGGAGCGCTGGTACTTCCGCTTCGAGAAGAAGGAGTGCCTGGCCTTCACGTGGGGGGGATGCCGGGCCAACGAGAACAACTTCGTCAGCCACAAGGCCTGCATGGACGCCTGTGGCCGCTACGGTGAGTCCCGGGACAGACGGGCCTCCTCCTTCATGGAGGTACTTGGGGCAAAGCAGGTGTTGGGGGAACCTGCCTGTCAAGTTCATGTTGGGCGCGGCAGAAGGGAGAGGCGGGCGGCAGGTTTGGATTTCAGGTTTGGAAAGGAACTGCCAGCCCCCCCCCCCCCTTGGGGTGGACTTCCAGGTAGGGCGTCTTACAGGCATGTGCAGAAGGCTAATTCACGATGGCATTGGACTGGCGACTATTAGACATTTGCGTTTGCATTTGCAACCAAATTCTATCTATCTATATAAAAATCTTCGTGTTGTTGTTCCAGGCTTAAAAACAGCAAAACCACTGAACGCAGAAACACCAAATATGGCCACAAAATCCCAAACGGTACAAGGTGTGACCAACACTCACAAAATTTGAAAAACACAAAACCAAACAGTTAAAAAACACAAAAGTGTGGGGGACTACATTTCCCAACATCCCCGGCACCGGAGGTGGACGGCGCATGCGCGGAAAAACACCATGTGCGCGCAAACCACATCTCTCCCTCTGCCAGCGCACACACAGCCAATCGCAACCGCAACCCTTCTCTCTCTCTCTCCCTCTGCCTCCACCGTTTCTGTGGATGCGGGGGAACTACAGCTCCCAGACATCAAGGTCAGCCCCCCCCAAAACCCCTCCAGCATCCTCAGATGGACATGAGGATTGTCCAGCCCTCAGTCGTGGGTGGGACAGATGGACGGGGGGACGGACTCGCAGTTTCTCGCCACGTAGGTGAACTACTACTCCCAACATAAATGGCAAAACCCCCAACATCCAACCAATACATTCCACTGGTCATCTGGGGTCTATGCCTCAAGTCAGCCCCGGCAGGCTACTAGGAATTGGGGGAGTTGTAGTACAAAAGTGTTGGTTCTTACCTTTAAGGCCTTGCACGGCCTGGGGCCAGCATATCTGAGGGACCATAAGAACATAAGAACATAAGAAGAGCCATGCTGAATCGGACCTCAGCCCATCTAGTCCAGCATTCTGTGTCACACAGTGGCCCCCAGTTGTACACGGGGATCTCGAACAGAAAGGAGGGCAAAACCCTGACCTGCTCCCGACCCCCCACAACCAGTACCCGGGGAAATCCTGCCTACCTCAACCAACTCCGAGGTGGCACTTGAATGTCCTTTTCAGTAGCTACTGATTCCCTTGGTATCCATGAATCTGTCTAATCCTGCCTTGAAGCTGTCCAGGCTGACAGCTGTCACAACCTCCTCTGGAAGTGAGTTCCATAACCCAATGACCCTCTGGGTGAAGAAATATTTCCCTTTATTAGTCCTAATTTTTTCCTACCTTGGAGCTTCAGGGAGTGCCCCTAGTCCTAGTGTTGGGTGACAGAAAAAATATTTTCTTTATTCACCTTTTCTATCCCATGCATGATTTTATACACTTCGATCAAGTCACCTCTTAAACGCCGTCTTTCAAGGCTGAAAAGACCAAGGCGTTGCAACCTGGTTTCATAAGGGAGCCGCTCCATCCCTTGGATCATTCTTGTTGCCCTTCTTTGTACCTTTTCCAGTTCCGTTATATCCTTCTTAAGGTGCGGGGACCAGAATTGTACACAGTACTCCAAATGTGGCCTCACCATCGATTTGTAGAGAGGCAATACAACATTTGCTGACCTATTTTCGATTCCCTTCTTGATCATGCCAAGCATAGAATTTGCTTTTTCACTGCTGCTGCTCACTGGGTTGACATCTTCATTGAGCTGTCCACCAAGACCCCAAGATCCCTTTCCTGGTTTGTCTCGGAAAGCTTTGACCCCATCAATTGGTCGGTGTAGTTGGGGTTCTTTGCCCCGATGTGCATGACTTTACACTTGTTTAGGTTAACTGAGGTTAAACTGACTGGTCTATAATTTCCTGGATCACCTCTGGATCCTTTCTTGAAGATCGGTGTTACATTTGCCTCCCTCCAGTCCTCGGGTACAGTGCCTGATCTTAGAGAAAGGTTATATATCTTAGCTAGAAGTTCAGCAATTTCACACTTGAGTTCCTTAAGAACTCTGGGGTGGATGCCATCTGGCCCTGGTGATTGGTTGACATTTAGTTTAGTAAGGCATGTGAGAACATCCTCCTTGTTTATCTCTATCTGGTTTAATTCATTTAATTCCCTCCCTGAAAAAACTGACTCAGCTGCAGGCATATGTTGTCTGTCCTCCTGTGTGAAAACGGAGGCAAAGAAGTCATTTAGCCGCTCAGCAATCTCCTTGTCTTCACTGATATTCCCTTTCTTGGGACCGTCTCTCCCAATACTGCCCTATGAGATCACTTCGATCGGAGGATACCAATCTTCTGGCTGTCCCCTCTGCAAAAGTGGCCAAATTGACAGCCACCCGCCGAAGGGCATTCTCGGTGATTGCACAGACACTCTGGAATGCCCTTCCCGCGGATACGCGAGCCATCCACGACCTGCTCCCCTTCAGGTGGGTGTGTAAGACCCACCTTTTCCAGCTGGCTTTCCATGTGTAGGCCTCATTACTATGCACCCCCTGTTGGAAAGTTGCTCCCATGCCAGGTCGTTTTAACCGCTGTTGTACACTGTGATGTTTTAATGATGTTTTTATGCTTTGTTTTAACTTGTTGTTTTAACTGTTGTTTTTAATACTGTGAGCCGCCCCGAGCCCGCCGGGAGTGGCGGCATAGAAGCCGAAATAAATAAATAAATAAATAAAACACCTGGAGGGCAAGAGGGAGGGCCCAAGTTGGCCCAGGCCTGGAAATACAGTGGATAAAGACTTCAATGCCACAAAAGCAAGATACAAATCCCAAGTCCTCCTGACCTAACTGGTCAAGGTCTCAACTGTTATCAAGCAGGGGCTAAATGGCCATCTGTCAGGAGTCCTTTGATTGTGCTTTTTCAGCATCTGGGTAGAAGGGGTTGGCTACAGACTATGCCACAGCCACACATGGCCGGGTACTGCTAGTTAATCATTAAATCAGATGGAACGACCATAGTCTACGTCAGGTAAATACGATCTAGTAAGGCAAACATCATAGCTATTGGCATAAACCAGAGGATGTTTTAGACTGTATTTTGGCATTGAATCTCTGCTGTCCGCTGGTCCGAGTCCCTCGAGGTCGGCAGAGAAGATCGGGATAGTTTTGAATAAATAATAATACATAAAATAATTCTCAACCAGTGGGACGCAGACCAGCCCTGGGCCGCCAGAACCAAAATCCGGCCCACAAACTTCTCTCCTCTTTTTAAATTTTATATACTTTACTTCTGCAGAGTTGACCTGCCTCGTCCTGGACAAAGTGGTTCCTGGTCAAGTGGGCCCTGGTCAAGTGGGCCCTGGTCAAAGTGGGCCCTGGTCAAAGTGGGCCCTGGTCAAGTGGGTCCTGGTCAAAGTGGGCCCCGGTCAAAGTGGGCCCTGGTCAAAGTGGGCCCTGGTCAAGTGAGCCCTGGTCAAAGTGGGCCCTGATCAAAGTTGTACCCAATCAAGTTGGCCCAGTTCAAACTGGACCTCAATCAAAGTGGGCCCTGGTCATAGTGCGCCCTGGTCAATGTGGGCCGTGGTCAAGTAGGCCTTGATCAAAGTGGGTCCTGGTCAAAGTGGTCCCTGGTCAAAGTGGGCCCTGGTCACAGTGGGCCCTGGTCACAGTGGGCCCTGGTCAAAGTGGGCCCTGGTCACAGTGGGCCTCAGTCAAGTGGGTCCCAGTCAAAGTGGGCCCCGGTCAAAGTGGGTCCTGGTCAAAGTGGGCCCTGGTCAAAGTGAGCCTCAGTCAAAGTGAGCCCTGGTCAAAGTGGGCCCTGGTCACAGTGGGCCCTGGTCACAGTGGGTCCTGGTCAAAGTGGGCTCCAGTCAAAGTGGGCTCCGGTCAAATTGGGTCCTGGCCAAAGTGGGTCCTGGTCAAAATGGGCCCTGGTAAAGTGGGCCCTTGTTAAAAAAATGTTTGGGAACCCGTGGCATAAACTCTCTCAACGTGTGCACAGTGATTATATGCACAACTAGCTTTGTGGTCTTTTCCGCGTCCCCTTTGTTGAGCAAATGCCAAGCAGAAAGGCTCTGCCAACAATTTCAGGGGAAAGGCTCTGAGGACGGACGGACGGGGTGAAACACTTTCCCATCGAGGGCAGCGATCCCCACTGACTCAGGGACCTTAGAGGACCTGCCCCCAAGCCCTGCTGGGAAGCCAGCATGAGACCCAAAGGAGCGCCTGCTCCGCAGAGTCCAAAAGGACCCCAGATCCCAGGCCTCGTTTTCTGAAATGATGGAGTCGTGGGATTCTTCGACCAGTCTAGGATGACCCTAAGGCAGGCAAGGGCAGAGTTCCGCTCTCCCTCCCCCCCTGCCTCCGGCTGTTTTGGACTTCAGCTCCCACAACTCCTGGCCTCAGGACCCTTCCTTTTATTTTTCTACTTCAGCGGCAGAAGGGGAAAGGGCTGTTGGGAATGGTGGGCGTTGGGAGTCCAAAGCACCCAAAGGGCTGAAATTGGCCTCTGCCCGGTTCACAAGGCTGAGAAAGTGCGACATGCCCAACGGGTTCTCAACGGGTTCTCATGGCTGAGCAGCTGGGGTTCCAACTTTGTTCTCCAGCGTCATGATGAGTCACACGCATGTGCCGGAAGAGGAAGAAACATGATGTGACACCAGCCCTCCATGGCAGAGCAGGCTGAAGCTCTGGTAAAACTACAACTCCCATGATCACAAGACGACAAGGCCTCGGGTGGCACCCCAGCCGTGCTCATGCGCTTGGCTCTTTCCCTTTTCCCTTCGCAGGATAAGGAAGGCGCTGCCGCCGAGGCTTTGGGAGCACCACTGGGGGACGGAGGGCCACCTGGACCCAGGGAAGCGCCGCTGGCGGGTCAGCAACAGGGTCTCCTCTGAATAAATAAAGGCGGCTTCCCTTTTCCTCGCCATTCTGTCCCCCGTGTTTTTGTCAGCAGGGTTCAGGGCTTGTGGCCGAGCCCATTCCTGCGCCTCTTGTGCACCACCACGGAGAAGCAGCGCCACATGGACACCACCACAGGGGGGATTGAGGCCTCTCTTCACATGCACAGCCTGGACCTTTCTGGGTTTGATGACTGATTGGCTGATGGAAATGTTCGCTCTAGGAGCCGCCTGTGAGCTCTCCCGTGCAGAGCTATGGCAGCTCCAGGTTTGATATGGACAGTATTTATTTCAGATGCCGAAAGATATTGGGAAGCCTCTCTAAGAGGCCTCTACCCATTGTGTGCCTGGTCATTGTGCAATCATCGGCATCGAATGTTTGCGTGTGTGTGCTCCGTGATGCGCCCCGAGTCTCCTTCGGGGTGGGGAGGAACATAAATGCCGTCAATAAAACTTCATGCGGGAGCGTTGAGGGAGTCCGAGAGAGGACACTCCTTCAGGGCCGTCCAGGGCCGTTCCAGGGTCAACCTCCCACCTGGGAGGTTCTAGATTCCTCGGTCCTCCGGCACAATTCCGTGGCCAGCTTCGGCTGGAAGCTGTGTCCTGAGCGTCCTGTGTCTCTTCTGCAAGAGGGAGCCCCCCAGGGCCTTGTGGGAACCCAGTTGGCATTCTGGTGGCCAGTGGGGAGAGGGGGGGGGCAGGAGGACGGGGCTGCTTTGCCTGGGGTGGCGTTCCTACCAGCAGAGGGGGGGGGGGGCAGCCGTCCACAGAAGAGACCGTCGGCCAAGGACAGTCGGTCCCGCTGGGGGAAGCTGGGAGGTGCCCACTGCTTGGTCCTGCAAGAAAGCCACGCGGCTTTAATTCATGGAGGACGCAGGAGCTCTTCGGGGCCTTCGTCGTGGCAGCCCAGCTCAGCCCAGGAGAGACCGACTGGTGGGCAGAGGGGGTGGTGGTGACTGACCAGCATGGGCAGCCCAAAGGGGAACACAAAGCACCCAGGAGACTGAAGCATGCGCAGAACGTCATTTATTTATTTATTTATTTATTTATTTATTTCCTCCAGTGCTCACTGAGGCCCCCCAGCCCTGCTGCCCTCTGGCCCCAAAGGGCTTCAGGCCGGGTCTGTGGGCTGCAAAAGGGAGGGGGAGGGAGGGAAAGAAAGACGGGGAGCAAAGGCAGAGCGGGAGGGCTGGTTCTCGGGGTCTCCGTCCATGGGGAGCCGTGGCTTCCGCTTCTGCTCTACTCTTGCCCTGGAAAAAGAGAAAGAAGGCCCCAAACCGCCACGAGTCAGTCGCCCTTGGGCTGAGAAGGGCGCTGTGTCAACAATGTAGTAAATAAGTAAAGGAAGAAAGGCGTCTCAGGTCCTGGGTGACGACACCCCCAGGGAACAGACCCCAGAGGCCGGCCGCCCAGCCCGACCCCCTTCCTTCCTTCCTTCCTTCCTTCCTTCCTTCCTTCCTTCCTTCCTTCCTTCCTTCCTTCCTTCCTTCCTTCCTTCCTTCCTTCCTTCCTTCCTTCCTTCCCTCATTCTTCCAGGCAGGAAGGCACCTCTCAAGTCCTCCCGACAGATGCACATCATCCAGCCTCCTCCACAGAAGGAAACTCGGCCCAAGCAGCATGTGCCTTCCTTTGCCGAAACCTCTGGAAGACATTTCTGGACCTGGTTTCCCAGCCATTGGCAGGAAGCCCCGGGGTGCCCCCCCCCTCGCCCCCTTTCCTTCCCTCCAACTCATAAGTGAGGGGCCTGAGTGCCGGACAACAACGCTGGGACCAGGGTTCACGTTGCTTTCATTCAGCCTTGGAAACCCACAGGGCGGCCTTGGGCAAGCCACACTCTCTCAGCCTCAGAGGAAGCCATTGGGCAGCCTGGCCCAGAAACAAGCCAGTGGGCCGGGTGTGGTGGGGTCAGTGCTTAGAGGGGGACTGACTAGGAGTGACCATCCAGCAACACCTGGGGGGCCCCACAACCCCCACCCCTGAGCTGGAGCACGAGATACATAGACGGGGCCCCTTGATGTCCACTTGGGAGATGCTGATGCTGCTGCTGCTGCCGCCTGGCCCTTGGTGGAGCCTCCTTGTCTGGAGGTTTTAAGCAGCGGCCGGGTGGCTATCTGTCAGGAGGGCTTCATCGAATCATAGACTCCTAGAGTTGGAAGAGACCCCCTCGTGGACCGCCATCCAGTCCAATCCCATTCTGCCAAGAACCAGGAAAATCGCCTTCAAAGCACCTCCGACAGATGGCCATCCAGCCTCTGTTTCAAAGCCTCCAAAGAAGGGGCCTCCCCCCACCACACTCCCTCCGGGGAATGCAGAGAGTTCCACTGCTGAACGGCTCTCTCTCATAGTCAGGAAGTTCTTCCTCATCTTCAGGTGGAATCTCCTTCCTTTCCTGCAGTTTGAAGCCATTGCTCTATTGCGTCCTGGTCTCCAGGGCAGCAGAAAGGAAGCTTGCTCCCTCCCCCCCCTCCCTATGACATATTCCCCGCACATATTGATCCAGGGCCCTCATCGTGTCTCCTCTCAGCCTTCTCTTCTTCAGGCTAAACATACCCAGCGCTTTAAGCCGCTCCTCATAGGGCTTGTTCTCCAGACCCTTGATCCTTGGGATCGCCCAAATATGATGTCATAGGCATCACTGAAATCAGGTTTCAGTGATGCTATGACATCTTATTTGTGGTGTTGTGCTAAAACTTGGAGTTCGTCTAGCCTATTTCCCATGCTCTGCACATTAGTGTAAAGACACGTGAGCCCCTGAGATCTTCCCCTGAGCTGTTTATTTGGGAGTATTATTGTGCTTTCGGAACTCGGCCCTCGTTGTGCCTGTGCAGCCCTGCGTTTAGCCTTCAGGCGCTTCCCTGGCATTGTGTTGTGTTCGCAAGGCTGTTGTCCCCCTCCCCCGCTGGACCTCGTTTGAAGAGCGCCTAATGAGGTTTGAGGGTCTGTGAGCAGAAAGGTGTTTTCCTACGTGTGTGAGACGCACCCCGTCCCTTGCCCGCAGGCCATCCTCCTGGCAAAGCGGCCGTGGTCGAGGAAGCCCAAGCGTTCCCCGGCACCCTTTTCTAAGCCAGCTATTGACCTGAACTACCTTTCTGGCCCTTGTAGGGCCGTGTCTTACAACTGGGGGGAGGGGTGAAAAGTCCACCTGCACATTACACTGTCTTAGCTTTGTCCCGAGAGCTCGGAAGTCAGTCATGATCTTTTGAAAAGTATGCCAAGCAGTGTCATTGCTTCCTACATGAATCAACATGGCGCGGGGGGGACGGGGGGCGGGGGATGGGACGGTGATGGGGCTTGAGGAGCCTGGTGAGCCTCCGAGTGATGTGGCGTGTTTTTGCCCCCGGGAGGCAGCATACTTCTCGAGCCATCCCATCCGATCTGGAAATTCATTTCTGCATTCCTGCCTGCCTGGCAAAAATGGGTTGGACTGGATGGCCTTTAGGGTCCCCTTCCCGGACCATGATGCACGCGTGAGCAGCAGCAGCAGCAGCAGCAGCAGCAGCAGGGCCTGTGCTGCCTGCGGGTGGGGTGAAGCCCGCCCCCCTGCTCACCTTTGCCCTGGCAGGCCCGCTCGCACTCCTCCTTGGTCTTGAACCTGTTCAGGTTGCCATGGCAGCCCCCGTAGATGAACTCCTCGCACCTCTTGCTGCGCCAGTTGTGGTAGAAGTGTGGCATGCGGGCTTTGCAGTTTCCGGTGATCGGGGGAAGGCGGCAGAGGTCTGGGAGAAGGAAGCAAGGAGGGTCATGCAAGCAGCCTCGGTGCCCCCCCCCCCCCAAGGTGCAGGATTGAGCCAAGACAGGGCCTCCCCTGCAACTCCCCTGCAAAAGGACGCTCCATGCAGTCACATCAGTCACACGACCAGGAGGTGCCTATGGACAACGCAGGCTCCTCGGCTTGGAAAAGGAGAGGAGCACCTGCCCCAGAGCCGGAAATGAAAGGAGAAGCCGTCGGCTTTGTTTGTGTGTTTGTGTCTCACTGTATTTCATTGTAACAAGGCGTTGAATGTTTGCCTGTGTCTGTTTACATGTACTGCAATCTGTTTCTGAGTCCCTTCGGGGGGAAGGGCGGAATATACATACATTGTTATTATTATTATTATTATGTCTACAAAATACATATTCAAATTCACAGAACGAAGATTAAGCACAAGACAGGAGTTTACAATCCATGCGTCAACCTGGCTGCTGGGCCGGCCTGCCGGGAGACCGAGGCCCTTCGGTAGTTTGACATTCCAACAGCTAAGTGGCGGAGGTGGGCCACCCAGTTCTGGGGGGTCCCACTCCCCCTGAAAGACTGCGCTCACAGCTTGGGAGAAGGGCTCCTGGGCCCGTCTCTCCAAAGGTCGGCCCAGGGAGACGCGGTGCTTCCGAGTGCGTGTGATCAGCTTCGGCCGATGCGCCAGCAGCGCCCCTTCCTAGCCTTTAAGATGACCACGCATGCACTGACGGTCACCGCAGCACATTGGGCTGCAGGCAACACAGGCTCCTCAGCTTGGAAATGGAGAAGAGCCCCCCCCCCCCCCCCCCCCGGAGCCGGAGAGAAGCACCGCCCTGAGAGCCGGAGATGAAAGGCGAGGCCTTGGCCCTGGTGTGTTTGTGCCTCGTTGTCACGGGGCAGTGAGTGTGGCCTGTGCCTGCCTGTGTGGTGCTGCAATCCGCTCCGAGTCCCCCCGGGGAGAAAGAAGGGCAGAAGACACGTCATGGGGTCATGTTATGCGACGTATGATACAGAGGCCAGGAGGGCTTCCATTGGAGGGACCGCCCTTGCCATTGCCTCAGGCCACACAAAGAATGCGGGAAGGGGCTTATCTCTGGGTGCCGGTGGCCGGCCTGGGCTCCTCTGGGTCCAGACCCCTCGTAGAGTCGTGGCTGGTCATCCTTTGGAGCAGAAACACACAGAGGAGGGGACCGTCTGCGGAGCTGGCACCTCCTTCCCAAAGGCCACCACGTTTGTGCCCAGGCCAGATTGTCACCTCTCCTTTGCTCTGAGGTCCAGTTTGACCCTCACCTCCCACTCTGGGATCTCTCCAAAGGTTTTTTTGGAGCGTTGGTCTCCAAGTGACCATCCCACTTGGGGGGGGGGGGTTGGGTACAAAATGAGCTTGCAGCAGGCAACAGACATTACAGTGGGGCCTGCTCAGTTCTGGAGCACACATCAGTATCCCCCCCCCCCCCGAAAAAAGGCCCATCCTGGTGGAAGAGGCCCAGGCCCCTTCATTGAGGATACGGAAAAGGCTGCATGTGCCGTCTCTGCACACAGAACGCCCCCCCTCACCCCCGCTCCCCCCGTAAAATGACCCAAAGGCGTTCTTACTTGGCTCTGGCACCTGGCATTTGTTGTTGCAACTGGGATGACCACAACACTTCATCTTCGGGTTTGGGCAGTCGGCGTCCACGTTGCACTCGCTGCAGCTCTTCTTGGCCGAAGGGTGTGGGTGGGTGACGGGCATATTCACGCAGTAGCCAGGCCGCTCTGGAAAGGGACAGAGGGAGGTCAGTCCCAGTTTGGCCCGGTCACCCCCCACCCCACCCGGGTGCATCTTCACCAGGCATGGGCTAACTTTGGCCCTCCAGGTGCTTTGGACCTCAACTCCCATAATTTCCCTGTGTGAGCTACACGGTAGAATGAAAACAGCTTGACACCACTTTAACTGTGATGCCTCCGCGCTCTGGGATCTGGGATTTCTAGTTTGCCGAGAAAAGCCAAGAACCTGTAAAACCACAACTCCCATCATCCCATAGCAGGACAATGTGCTGGTTAGAATAGGAGAATTGGGAAGGGGGGCCCTTCCCGCCAGGGGCCAGCTCAATGGCCATTTATTTTAATGGTTGGCTCAAGCCCACAGTTGCCTCCTTCCCTCCTGAGCTCTGCTGCGCATGGGCGCCAAGGCTTTTCTCCTTAAGAGACTGGTTCTGGATCTCTCCCCCCCCCCACTCAAAGATTGTCGCCTGTGGGATTTGGCAAGGGGAGGGGATGCTGGTAAGGAGGTGAATAGCCAAAGGGATCCAAGGAGGCCACGCTGCAGAAAGTGTAGCCCCCCCCCAAAGACCCTTGGGAAGGGAGGGGATGCGTCCAAGGAGGCCACCCCAGGCCAGGCCGCCTCTCAGACGTTGGCCAAATTCTGCCACACTCAGTGGATAATAAAGGGATCCCTTGGGTGATTTTGGCCACCGTTTGCTTTGATTGTGCGGCCGAATGGAGTTGGGCTGGGCGGCCTGGAAGGGTCCCTTGCGGCTTCCTCGGGGCCCAGTGGCCTCTCCTTCTCTGGAAGGTTCTAAGCAGCGGCCGGAGTTGGGCCCACTCCGAAGGGGAATATGAGAATCCTCGAACCCTGGAAGAGACCCACCCGGTGGGCCATCCTCCAGTCCACCCCCCTTCTGACAAGAAGCAGGAAAACCGCCTTCAAAGCACCCCCGACAGATGCCCACCCAGCCTCTGCTTCAAAGCCTCCAGAGGAGGAACCTCCCCCCCTCCCTCTGGGGCAGAGAGACGGGAGGGAGGGAGTTCCACTGCTGAACAGCTCTCCTCGTTAGGAAGTTCTTCCTCAGGCATCTCCTTCCTTCCTCCATGGCGCCCTCGTCTCCAGGCCAGCAGGAAGGAAGCCTCCCCCAGGACATCTCCCCCTCTCCCCCTTCGAGACCCCTGGCCCTCCGCGGGCCTCCTCGCTGCCTTCTCTCCCAGAGGTCAGACATGCCCAGCTCTTGAAACCGCCCCCAAAGACGTGGCCCAAGGGATGGTCCAAAGTCACAAGAGATTCTGACTAATTCTGCGGACGAGTCCTATGGAGGGACTCCTCGTGTGCGTGAAACCCTGAGCGGCAGAAGGAGGCGCCCCTTTGGAAGGGACTGGGCTCCCCTTCCGTGGGTATCTTTGAGCAAAGGTAGATCTCCCCCTCTCGGGCGTGGGCTGGACCAGGTGACCCCGGGGAGTCCCTCCAGTTCCTGGGTCCCTGGTGCTCCCGTGGGTGGTGCGTCTCTATGGCCAAGGCGGGTCCGCTCAGCAGCCTCCCCTGGATGTGGGGCCTGAGGAGAAGGCTGCTGGGTCCCACGCCTTCTCTCCAGGCAAGGATGGGGGGCGGGGGGGGGGCAAGCCCTGGGCCTGGAGATCTCTCCCCCAAAGCCAGGCCAGGGGCACCCCCCGCCCCCCACACAGCAGGACTCCTCGCTCACCCTTGGCTGCTGCTGCCCCGGGAAGCTCCACCAAGAGGGCAGAGAGGCCCACCACCAGCAGGAGGGCCAGGCTGATGGGGGAGGCCATGGTGCCAGGGGGGAGTGCCGGCCCAGGAGGCTCCCAAGCAGGCTTTAAAGGCTCCCAGGGGCACGAGGGAGGGAAGGATGGGAAGAAGGAAGGAAGGACTGGGTGGGGGGCGCCTCGGGGAGCCCATCAACCGTCCCGCGGTTGCACAAGGAGGGCCGCCGGGGTTTGTCCAGAACTGCACAACGCCGCTTCCTCCTCCGAGCAGGTGAGAAGCAAAGGAGGAAGGAAGGGAGGGGGGGGGGGGAGAGATTGGGGAAACCCCCTCCCCGGGGTGGCAACATCCAAGTCCGGACAGGGAGGGAGGGAGGGAGGGGCTCTTCCCTCTTGTTCTTTTGGAGGCGGGGAGGGAGGTCGTCTGCAAGGCAGCTCTCTTCCCCCCCCCCCCGAGGAAGAGAGCAGGTAGAACAGGCACGCGCACACACTTGGGGGGAGGGAGGGAGCCCCCCCGGAGTTGGCCCATGCCCGAGGCAGAAGGTGGGGCGTCCTGCTGCCCCAGAGGCCCTGGTGCAAATGGGTCCAGGGGGCAGCCAAACAGATTCCTGGGAGGAAGGGCTGCTGGGGGGCCCTGCACTGTGCCATCACCCCCCCCCCCCAGTCGCACCGAGCAGAGAAGCCTTCCTTCCTTGCCTGGCCATCAAAGGCCCAGTGGCTCAAGCACAGAAAGACTCGCCGTCCAGCAGGAGCGGCGTTCCCTTCCGCCAGGCGCTCTCTCTCCGGCCTCCTCCCTTCCCCAGTCGATGGGTGGCCCTTGAGCTCCTCTGTGCCTTTCTATTTATTATTATTTATGTTATTATTCGGACTTGACCCCCCCCCCCCCCAGGGCTCGGAGCCGCTCACAACAACACAATATAAAACACCCTAAAAGCCAAGATTAACATTAATTGATACAAAGGTAAGATTCAAATGCCGGCCGAAACAAAGGAGCCTCCATGCCCTGCGGAAGGTCGGCAGGTCTCGCAAGGCTTCAGTTGGGAGGGAGGGCCTTCCAGAGAGATGGCGCCACAACAGAGAAGGCTCTGCGCCCAGTAGACGTTAGCCGGACGGTCTTACAGCTGGGTCCTTCCAGTAGGTTTTGATCTTCTGGAGCGGAGCGATCTCTGGGGTTGGCAGGGGGTGAGACGGCCCCTCAGCTACACCGGCCCTGGACCATGCAAAGCCTTGAAGGTTAATACCATCACCTCGAAAGTGACCCGGTGCTCAAGAGCCGTGCTGCCTTCTCTCCGAGCAGCAAAGGAGGCCTGGGGTGAATCTAGACTGCAGAACGAATGCCGTGCAACTGCCCACAGCCCCATTCAGAACCACCCACGAAAAGTGAAAATCCACAAAGTAGGGGCGGATGCTCTATACAGTGGAGCCCCGGTTATTCGACTTCTACTTATCTGACACTTTGTATTATCTAAGAAAAAGTATCCAAACACTGGATTCACTTAAAGGATATTGTATTCAATAATTGCGGATGCTCTATACAGTGGAGCCCCGGTTATTCGACTTCTACTTATCTGACACTTTGTATTATCTGCCACCACTTTTGCCACACACACACCCCCTTGCCCTCCCTTGCTCGCTCCCTTGCCCTTTCTTCCATCGCTCGCTCGCTACTCACCGGACTGAGTCCTGGTTCTGCCGCCGGGACCCGGCCCAGTGAGTGAGCAAGCAAGGGAGGGCGGGTGAGTGAGCAAGTGAGGGTGGCAAGGGCAGCGAGCAAAGGCAGAAGCAGGGGCCTGGTCACCTCTTCCAGGCTCCTGCTTCTGCCGCTGGTTCTGCCTTTGTGGGCCCCCTCCCTCCCTTGCTCATCCGCCCTCCCTTGCTCACTCGCTACTCACCAGGCCGGGTCCCAGTGGCAGGACGCAGCCCGGTGAGGAGCAAGGAAGGAAAACCATGAAATAGCGCGTCTGCAAAAAACGAACTGCAACATAGTGAGGGAACACTGTATAGCAAAGGCGAAAGGAACGGATGCCAGAAAAAATGGAGTTTCTCTAAGTCCCATGGATACAACCCAGTCATGCCTGGCAAGCTTGGCTAAGCGCAGGCGGCATGACCCAGGAACCAGGAACCAGGATTCTTAGCAGGCTGAAGGCAAATGACAGGAACTTTATTCAGTGTGTGCGAAAGGGGCACAAGTCGCACAGCACGGATGCGTGAAGGGAACAAGAGTCAAAGCAGAATCAGAATCAGGCCACGTGGTAGGCAAGAAGTCTCATGCCTTCACAGTGCGGCATTTGAAACTCCCTCCCTTTCCCCTGATTGGCCAGTGCCGAGAAGCCAGCCGGTGTCCCCCAGGCCTCTGATTGGACATACTGGGGAGACAAAGAAAGAGCCCCCAAGACGTCTATCATTGATGGGATCATCACCAAGGTTTCGCCCTGGACCTTTGTCCCACGGATGGCTGGGGCCCTGAAGGAGAACTGCTGGGCAGCGGGTGGGTGTCCTTGGTCCCCCCGCTGGTCGAGGCTGATCGAGAAGGACGAAGGGGCTGAAGAGGGCCATGCCACTGCGGAGCATAATAGGTGGAAAGGGCGATTGCTTTCTTTGTTTATTTGTATATTTGTTTATATTTTATCCCTTCTGCTTGTGCGCACATCCACATGTTTGCAAAAGGAAAAGAATTTCAGAATTCGCTAGTTCGGACTGGCTCCGGTGGAACAGCTGAGCCAGGTGTCCGTCCGTCTGTCCGTGGGGCCATGGAGCATGGGCCGCAGGTCCTGGTCTTTCGGAGGCTCGAGGGAGGTTGTGGGGATGGAGGCCATTTCCTGTTCATCTGGCCTTCCGTCCTTGGGAAACTACAATTCCTACTGAGGTTGAACTATGCCTTCTTTTTATTAAGGGTTGTAGGTCCTCAATAACAGAACCGGAAATGTTGCCTTAGGAGTCCACAACTGTGGCCAGACCAGTTGGGAAAGCATCAGTGTTGCAGTCCAAACGCGCAACTTCCTCAAGTCAAGCCAGAAAGGCAGCCCAAGATCCCATTTCCAAGAGGGCTTTTGCATAGGAAATCCTAAGCGTTGCAGTCAAGGAAAGAGCAAGGTCTTGCCGAAACCATGCATGGGGCCAGGCCTCCACCCCTAACTCCCCTCCCTATGGGCCTATGAATGCAACCTATGAATCAATAACCTATGAGAACGAAAGCCAGAACCAGACCCGTGAGTCCTGTCAATCCTCCAGCGCAACCAGTCCAACCCAAAACTCTGGTTTGACCAGCCTGGGGCGACTTGAACAGGAAAGGCGGCGGCCAAGTCCTTCCTCCAAGCTGGACTTGGGTCATTTCTACGGGCACTTCCTCAAGGAACAACCCATTCCAGAGGGACGGAGGAGGAGGAGGAGGCCCCGCGTGGCAGCCTCGTTGGCATCCTTCGGTAGGCAGACCCGAGTGTCCTTGGTCTGCGAAAACCTTACAGGTTTTGTTTTTTCTTTGTGTTTATTTTTATTTATTTATTTAAAGATTTATGAATGGCCCATCCCAGGTGGCTCTGGGCGATTTACAATTGAACACGCAGCTAAATACCTAAAACATCGAAACAATTTAAACAATCTACACAGTTCCTCAGCCGGACGCCCTCTCAAACAGCCACGTTTTACAAGCCGTGTGAAAATCTTTTACATCCCGGGTAGCTCTGATGCAGGGAGGGAGGGAGGGAGGGCGTTCCAGAGTGATGGAGCGATCACCGAATCAGATGGGCTTCCTTAGGGATCTACAATGCAAACAGCAGTGTGTGATACTCAATAGTAGTCAGACACAATAGACTATATGCCAGTGATGAACAACACAACCCAGGATTATGCAAAATATAGCAATATATTGTTCAAATGAACATGT
Organism: Anolis apletophallus; assembly: GCA_030556195.1. Taxonomy (NCBI): domain Eukaryota; kingdom Metazoa; phylum Chordata; class Lepidosauria; order Squamata; family Anolidae; genus Anolis; species Anolis apletophallus. The sequence continues at coordinate 191,563 of JARBWK010000005.1, forward strand.
AGGAGAACACAACAGTTATAACATCGAAATAGCATCACATATGGCCCACAAAGAGGCGATGGGTGGACCCCAAAGTACTTGCCCAATGGCGATAAAGGTGCTCAAATAGTGTCCGCTCCTAATAGAAGCAATCGCACTGAAGATGCCGCTCGGACGCGCCCGGCGTCGGCCGGCACTGGCGAAAGACGCGCTGAATGATGACGTGTTGCAGTATTGAAATGGGGAAATCCCCGTTGAGTCCCCAAATGATGACGTGAAAGTGACGACAGCACGCTATAGGTGGGAGGGGAATCCGCGGAGGAATAGAGTATTGAAATGGGGAAATCCCCAGTTGAGTTCTCCGGCGTAAGGAAATCTCACGTCTCCGTCTGATGGACAGAGATTTCCTTACTCTCACGAGAGGCCTTTGGGGATTCCCGCTGGAGAACTCAACTGGCGATTGCTTCTATTAGGAGCGGACACTATTTGAGCACCTTTATCGCCATTGGGCAAGTACTTTGGGGTCCACCCATCGCCTCTTTGTGGGCCATATGTGATGCTATTTCGATGTTATAACTGTTGTGTTCTCCTACATGTTCATTTGAACAATATATTGCTATATTTTGCATAATCCTGGGTTGTGTTGTTCATCACGGGCATATAGTCTATTGTGTCTGACTACTATGGAGTATCCCACACTGCTGTTTGCATTGTAGTATTTCTACCAGCCTGCTCGTTGTTTTCCAAGCTTCCTTAGGGATCTGTAATAAGTTCTGATGGTCTGAGCGAGGTGATCTCCAGGGTCGGCAGGGAGAAAGGCGTCCCCGTAGGTAGGCCGTACAAGGCCTTGAAGGTTAGTACCAGCACCTTGTGGGTAATCTGGAACTCGACCGGAAGCCAGGGCAGTTGGTATAGGACAGGTGTTATATCGTTCCTCACGGGGGTTCCCGTGAGGAGTCTGGCCGCCGCATTCTGTACCAGTCGAAATCTCCGGGTCACCAACAAGGGAAGGCCAACATAGAGGGCAAGGCAGCTTCAAGGCAGGATTAGACAGATTCATGGATACCAAGGGAATCAGTAGCTACTGAAATGGTCATCCAAGTGCCACCTCTGTGTTGATGGAGGCAGGCAGGATTTTCCCCGGGTACTGGTTGTGGGGGGTCGGGAGCAGGTGAGGGTTCTGCCCTCCTTTCTGCTAGAGATCCCTGTGTACAACTGGTGGGCCACTGTGTGACACAGAATGCTGGACTAGATGGGCTGAGGCCCGATTCAGCATGGCTCTTCTTATGTTCTTATGTTCTTATGTTAATAACAATGGAGATAGAATGGCCGCCTGAGGGAACCCACGCATAAATGGTGATTTCTCAGAGGCCACCCCATCCCATTCCACTCGTTGCCAACGGTTCCGGAGGAAAGAGCCCGACCAGTTAAGGGCAGACCCTTGAACCCCAGAAGCGGCGAGGCAGGGGTGTCAGGGGTGACTTGAGAAACTGCAAGTCGCTTCTGGTGTGAGAGAATGGGCCGTCTGCAAGGATGTTGCCCAGGGGACGTTGCCCGGATGTGCTACGATCCTGTAGGAGTCTTCTCTCATGTCCCTCCAGGGGAAGCTGCTGGAGCTGACAGACACTCACCCCACTTCCCAGATTCAAACCGCCGACTGGCCTTTTGGTCAGCAGTCCTGCCGGCACAAGGGTTTAACCCATGGCACTACTACCAGGGCTTCCCCAACCTGAAGGCAAGGCAGACCTTTCTGGAGGGGCAGAAAGTGCCACATGGGCCCGCACGCTGCAGGGTCACAAGGGGCGACTGAGTGAGCATGTGGGCCACTTGAGTGCAACCTTACTGGGGTCAAAGCAGGTCAGGGCAAGGCTCCCTGGGTAGACTCCGGTTTCCTTTGAAGCCCTAGAACCAAGCTAATATCGAGGCAGGAAATCCCACAGAGCCTGCTTTCAACTGGTATGTTGCCTGTGTCCACACACACACTGCCCTGGATTTCTCTTCAGAGCAGGTCATGTGGGGGTGTTCTCTGGCTGCGTGGAAGTACCGAGCAAGGCTGGATGATGGCCTGCCGTACGGAGCAAGGCTTCCTGTGGCAATGGGTGCCTTCCTTTCTTTTCGCCACCAGGAAATTGCACACAAGCCCCTTCCAACGGTCAGCACCCACAGACCGTTAGTTTAGGAGGGAAAGCAATACACAAACAGAAGAGGAGAAGTCAAGGTCACGCCAACCCCCCCCCCCAAAAAAACCCCTCCTTTTACTCTGGAGCCAGGCAGGCTGACCCAGGTGTGTCGTTGACAGCTTTCATGGCCGGAATCACTGGGTTGCGGTGAGTTTTCCGGGCTGCCTGGCCATGTTTCACCTGCATCCATGGCAGGACCCCTCGGGGATGATGGGAATGCTTGCCATAGATGCACCATCTCACCACCTCTGAGGATGCCTGCCATAGATGAAGGCAAAACGTCAGGAGAGCATGCTTCTGGAACATGGCCAGGCAGCCCGGAAAACTCACCGCAACCCGCTGACCCAGGTGTTTGGCCTCTTTTGCCTTCAGAGCAGTCGTTGCCTTGGCCAGCGTCGGCTCTGTTTCCAAATGAACTGATGACCTCCTCTTTCTTTCTTTCCTTCCCGCAGACCAGAATTGCTGGGGTCTTCAAGGTTCAGTTCCCCCTTTGCTCTATTCTCCCTCCCTGGGGTCATTCACGTGGTCAGTCAGGTCAGGTGTAGAAGATCGTGGTCACGACCATACAACGAGGTGGCATGAAATGCTGCGCCTGGACTTGCACACAGAACCCTCGAATCCTAGAGTAGGAAGAGAGCAGGTGGGCCAGGTATAGGGCGAGGGGCACCTGGCTGGAACACTCTCCACTGAAAGGGATCTGGGCATCTTAGGAGGCCACAAGGTGAAGGGGAACAAGCACATTTCTCCTGTTGCTGGGCGACGCACTCCAACCAGGAGCGGCTGAAGCAATAGGCAAGTTATGCATTTGCGTATATCGCGAATCCCAGAGGGGCGCTCTTGAGGCGGCCCTGGTCATTTCGCAATTCTGGAGGGGTTGTGGCATGGTCTCCTTAGGCAGGCCCCATGCGCCCTCAACAGCGTGCCAAAGAGACACCGAGGCCTTCGGAGAAGCTGCTGGGAGACGGGCGTTGGCAAGCGTGTGGGGGAAAACACCCTGGGAACATGCACGCAGGGGCTGTGCTCCTTCCACCGACCCCTGGGTGCATGCTCCCTGCACGAGGCCTCTTTCTCCACACCCTTGCCATGGCCGGAGTGCGCCCCTCTCCTGGTGTTGGGAAGCACACAGGGAAGAGAACCTGGGAGCATGTATCCAGGGGCTGTGCTCCATCGGCCCCTGGGTGTGCGCTCCCAGCCCTCTTCCCCCACATGCTTGGCAATGCCAGTGCACGATCCCTGCATCTCCCCTCTTTCCCCGCGCACTTGCCAACGTCGGGAGGTGGACGCGTTCTGCCATTGCCAAGCGCGTGGGGGAAGAGGCCTCGTGCAGGGAGCGCATGCCCATAGCCGGTGCATGGAGTATGGCGCCTGGGTGCGTGCTCCCGGGGCCTCTTCCCCTGTGAGAAGAGGGGCAGCGTTGGCAAGCGCCTCTCCAGGCAGCTGTGCGGCAAGGGCGGCAAGGAGGCCTCTTCAGGAACTGACGCGATGGAAGGTACTGCAAACTTAATCTATTGTGCATGCCTCCCCCAAACTCCTGCAGTATTTTCTCTTGGCCATGGGAGTCCTGTATGCCAGGCTTGGTTCAATTCTATTATTGGTGGAGCTCAGAATGCTCTTTGATGCCCGGTGAACTATAAATCCCCACAACCGCAATTCCCAAGTGTCAGGGTCTATTTCCCCCCAAACTCCACCAGTGTTCAAATTTGGGCATATTGAGTATTTGTGCCAAGTTTGGTCCAGATCCATAGTTGTTTGGATTCACAGTGCTCTCTGGATGTAGGTGAACTACATCTCCCCTAAATTACTGTCAATTCCTCCCAACCCCCTCCAGTATTTCATGTTCGTCATGGGGCTTCTGTGTGCCAAATTTGGTCCAGGCCTGTGGTTTGTGGGGGTCTCATCGGGCTGTGGAAGTGAGAAGGTATCGGCTGAATCGGCTGAAGGTACTGCAGATCCCATTGTCCGTTGTCCATACTCCCCCATATGTACTGTTTTCGTCATTAATCGCTTTGCTTTAATTATGTTCAATTTGTACCAATGAAAATACATCCTGCATATCGGATATTTACATTACAACCCATAACAGTAGCAGTTATGACGTAGCAACCGAAATATGTTTGGGGGTCACCAGAACATGAGGAGCGGTATTTAGGGGTCACGGCATTAGAAAGGTCGGGCACCGCCGCACGAGGGAATTACTCCACTTAAAACCCGCTTTCCCCAAAGATTCACAGCAACCCAGCCCCGGTGCCTCCCCGGGCCCTTTGCCTCCACAGCAGAGCTTTCCAAGCCGTGTGGTGTCGGGGACACAGCAGCGCAGAGCAGGCAGGCACAAACTCCGGCCCGCCAGGTGTTTTGGGCTTCAACTCCCACAATTCCTGAGCTTAAGTGGTTGAGGGGAAAAGGAAAGAGCCCGAGGCCGTTAGGTAAGGAGGTTGCCCAGGGGGCGTGCCCCGGGTGTGCTGCGATCCTGTAGGAGTCTTCTCTCATGTCCCTCCAGGGGAAGCTGCTGGAGCTTACAGACAGGAGCTCACCCCGCTTCCCAAATTCAAACCGCCAACTGACCTTTTGGTCAGCAGTCCTGCCGGCACAAGGGTTTAACCCATGGCACTACTACCAGGGCTTCCCCAACCTGAAGGCAAGGCAGACCTTTCTGGAGGGGCAGAAAGTGCCACATAGGCCCACACGCAGGGTCACAAGGGGCGACTGAGTGAGCACGTGGGCCACTTGAGTGCAACCTTACTGGGGTGAAACAAGGTCAGGGCAAGGCTCTCTGGGTAGACTCCGGTTTCCTTTGAAGCCCTAGAACCAAGCTAATATCGAGGCAGGAAATCCCACAGGGCCTGCTTTCAACTGGGACGTTAGCTGTGTCCACACACACACAGCCCTGGATTTCTCTTCAGAGCAGGTCACGTGGGGTGTGCTCCGGCTGCGTGGAAGGGGCCTGCCGTACTGAGCAAGGCTTCCTGTGGCAATGGGTGCCTTCCTTTCTTTTCCCCACCAGGAAATTGCACGCAAGCCCCTTCCAACGGTCAGCGCCCACAGACCGTTAGTTTAGGAGGGAAGGCAATACACAAACAGAAGAGGAGAAGTCAAGGTCACGCCAACACCCCCCCCCAAAAAAAACCCTCCTTTTGCACTGGAGCCAGGCAGGCTGACCCAGGTGTGTCGCTGACAGCTTTCATGGCCTGAATCACTGGGTTGCGGTGAGTTTTCCGGGCTGCCTGGCCATGTTCCAGAAGCATTTTCTCCCGACGTTTCGCCTGCATCTATGGCAGGACCTCCTCCTCAGGGATGATGGGGATGCTTGCCCTAGATGTACCACCTCACCACCTCTGAGGATGCCTGCCTGCCTGCCTTAGGTGAAGGCAAAACGTCAGGAGAGCATGCTTCTGCGACATGGCCAGGCAGCCCAGAAAACTCACCGCAACCCACTTCTTCAGACTAAACATGCCCAGCTCATTAAGCCGCTCCTCCTAGGGCTTGTTCTCCAGACCTGGGTCATTTTAGTCGCCCTCTTTCTCTGGACACAGTATTCCAGCTTAAAAGTCAACATCTCCCATCGATTGTGGTGCCCAGAATTGGACGCAGTGGGATTCCAGGGAACGTGGTCCAACCAAGGCGGAATAAGCCTGGGTTAGCATTACTTCCCTGGACCTAGGCACTAGGCTCCTATTGATGCGCTGAAATCCCATTGGCTTTTCTTTGCTGCCACATGACATTCCTGGCTCCTGTTCCCCTTCCTCCCCACGAGGAGGACCCCAAGGTCTTCTCCTGCTCTCGAGCCAGGCCTCCGCGCCCCCCCCCCATTCTGTCTCTTTGCATTTCAGTGGTTGCACTTTGTAAGCCTGTTGAATGGTGTCGAATGGCCACATGGAATAAATTCATAAATAACAATAAGAAGAGGAAGAGGAGGGAGAAGCCCCCACCAGACCCCCCCTCGAATCCTCCCCTCCTCGGACCCCCAGGGTTCCTCCCTTTGAGACTCCCTCAAGGGAGACCCACCGGGGAAAATCCTCTCAGGAGACACCTCCCCCCCCCCAGAATGCCAGAAGGGCTTGCGCCCCTCCAGAGGAGCAGTGGGCGCGATCTTCGCTGCGCGATCGCGCCAAGGAAAAGGCAGGGGACACAACCCACCTCTGTCCACAGCATTCCTTGGCCTTGCCAGGGCATTCGACACCGTGAATCGCAGCGCTGCTCTCGGGACCTTCCTCCAGAAAACCAGGAGCCCTGACGAATCTGAGAAGGCCCTGCGGCTCCTCCTGCCAGCGTTGGGCGCAAGTCGCCCGCAGAGCGACTCCAGCCCTTGTAACTCTACGCGTGACACAGTAACTCATAAAAGAAAACGCACGAGTCTTTCGCTTTAAGTAGAAAAGACAATGAAGTTGCATTCACAGCATACAAACACACAACAGAAGAACTGCCCTCACCAAAACGTAACACAAAGCAGCGTCTTCGGAGAGTTGTCTTCCTTCAGCGATGATGAGCAGGCTTGTCGCAAAACCAATGTAGTCTCTCTTACTCGGGAGTCCTAGAGCGACCTTGCCTTCCGTCAACAAGCTTCATCTTCAGGACGTGCTCTGGCACCAAACAAAGGCTTTTTCAGCTCAGATCGAGCCACGCACGAAGCATAGAACGCAATGCTCAATGCTCCAAGTACACACACACAGTAACTTACTATATACACGACATAACAATACGCTCAATTATCCCATCGATTAACTGTGTCAGCTGCAACAGAAACAGCCCTGATCCTTCCCAAAACTTAGGAAAAGTACCTTGCAAACTCTTAGTAGCAACACCTCCATGATGGGAGGGTGGCAACAGTCTTGGACAGCAATGGCTCCCAGAGTGACCCATTGAAGGAGGAACTGGGTGTCAAACGGGGAGAATGCCTTATTGCCCCAACCTTATTCCCCATCTTCATCGCTATGAGACTTCACCTTGTAGATTGATTTTGATTGATTTTATTATTTATGAGTCGCCCTCCACGTCAGTGCTCCGGGTGACTTACACATAAAACACATAAAAGAGTTCAATAGTTAAAAGCTAAAAGAATAGGAAAATTAATTAAAATAGTTCCAGTAACTCAGGCTAAGTCTGATGTCACTGTGGCAGGTGCCAGCGCATCTGATGGAAGGTAAGGGGCCAGTTGACGTGCCTGGCGTAGCTGGAAAAAAGCTCCCTGACTAGTAGCAGCAACCTGCCCCTCCAGCGAGAGTCTCGAGTCTGGTATCACACCGAGACTCTTCACCGACGGGGCCGGGATCAGCGGCTCTCCCTCAAAGAGAGGCAGCAGAATGGGTGGCTCTGGGCGTCCCGGCCATAGAATCTCAGTCTTTGATGGGTTGATCTTGAGTTTGTATGAGCGGAGCCATCTGGTCACTGCCTCTAGTCCTTGTCTGAAATTCTCAGGCACCGATGTTACGCCTGGCTCAAGCTTCAGCAGGAGCTGGGTGTCATCTGCATATTGGTAGCACCCAAATCCAAAACTTCTGGCTATGCTTGCCAAGGGTTGGACGTAGATGTTAAAAAGCGTTGGTGACAAAATGGCGCCTTGGGGGACTCCACAGTCCAGGGTGGATTTCTTGGACACTTGGCCTCGCCACTCAACACGCTAGATGGGAAGCTTCCCACCGGAGTGGAAATCACCTATCGGACAGGTGGCCAGCTCTTTAACCTCCGCAGCCTGAAGGCCAAAACCAAGGTCACAGCAACATCTGTTATAGGACTCCAGTATGCTGATGACAGCGTCATCTGTGCGCATTCAGAAGAAGGCCTACAAGCCACTCTAAACACCTTCGCAGAAGCAGACGAGAAGCTCGGCCTCTCACTGGACATCGAGAACACCCAAGTGCTCTTCCACAAAAGGCTCCGGCCAATCCCTCTCCAATGCCAGAAATAGAGCCTCATGGGGTAACGTTAGAACATGTGGACCCTTTCCGCTCCCTCGGTAGCGGCCTCTCCACAAAAGTCAACACCGCCCGAGCTCTGCGAGTGCAGCTTTTTTCCGAATGAAGCCGAGAGTGTTTGAGGACCGGGACATCCAGAGGGAGACGAAGGGGCTTGTTGATACAGCCGCTCTCCTCCCAACCCTGCTCTGCGCCTGCGAGACGTGGACTCTCTACAGGCGTCATGTGCAACTCCTGGAACGATTCCATCAGCGCTGCCTCTGGAAAACCCTGCCAATCTCTTGGGAAGACAGGCGGGGAAATGCCAGCGTGCTGGAAGAAGAAGCCAAGGCCACCAGCAACTCCGCTGGGCTGAGGGCCACGTTGCCCAAATGCCCAAAGATCACCATTTCCCGAAGCAGTTCCTCTACTCCCAACTCAAGGACAGGAAACGGAATGTTGTTGTAGAGGAAAAGGGATTGAACGATGGTCTTAAAGCCAACCTTTAAAACTGTGGCAGAGACACCGAGAGAGAACTGGGAAGTCCTGGCGCTTGAGTGCTCTGGCGGGAGGTCAGCTGTGACCAGCAGTGCTGCAAGAATGGAGGGCGAAACGCGCTAAGAGGAGGGAGGCGTGTCAAGCCAACCCTGACCAGGAAGCCGATGTCCTCACTGCAGGAGAACATGCAGGCCAAGAATAGGGCTCCACGTTATCTATGGACCCACCACCAAGACACTGCCCTTGGAGGGAGGGCCATCATCCTTGGGTGCGAGTGATTGCCAATGGTGACTGTTTGGGAAATGGCAAAGTCTCGCGGTGTGGCAAGGAAAGGGCCGCCTGAACGGGCTACGGGCAGAATAAATGTCCCCAGGGGCCCCTCCCAGGAAGAACGGTCCTCCTTGGCAACCGCAAGAAGAAGGTGCCTCCTTGGCTCCTGAGCCTCCTCGGCCCATCTCTTGAGGGAAACCTTGAGGGTGCTGTTTTCCGGTGTGGCCACTGGGTGGCGGCCAAGGCTCATCCGCCTCCGCTCTTGGGGCACCAGGAGGCCCTCTGCCCAAGGCCAGCAGGTGGCGCTCCTGGCAGAGCTATCATGGCGAGAGAGGCCAAGTGCCCGGGCAGGTGGAGTGGCCCTTGGCAGGAGCTGGCTGCAGTACAGTCAGTGGGATATTGAGAGAGGGAAGATTTCTTTCAGCCTCCGTTTGAGAGGAGGGAGGAAGGGGCCGGAGGCTTAAGTGAGGAGTGGTGGGAGTTGGAGTCCAAAACACCTGGAGGGAGGGAGGGAGGGATGAAGTTGGCCCAGGCCTGGTCTACAGCGGCCTAAACTCCGCGTATTCCAGCTTCACTTCCGGAAAGATCAGTAACCCTCCCGCCAACTTTCCCTGGGAGGTTTGGCCCCGGAGGCGCACACACACACACACACACAGAGTCCTGGGCATCGGGGCGCAAGCAGATCTCGCTTCCAATCTCTAGGGTGGCAATCCAAAACTAAAACGGCACGTGGCACAGAGAAGTCCCTGAGGATGGACCTCTCATGCCTGAATGTATAGCATGGTTACATGTGTCACATATACTTGTATGTAGAAATTGATGCCGATGGCTTTGCTATAACGCATTGTATTTATTTGCATGTGTAGACCAATGTTGATGTTTCTCACTTGGCTGTTTAGCCATCCTGATTGCCTTTGCTATTTTTGACACTGCAGTCATTGCATCATGGTCCTCATCACCAGTGTGAACCTGATCCTTGACTGTGGTTCTCCTTGTTGCTTCTCTGTCAGTGGACTGGCTAATCAATAACCAGATCATATGTATCTATGTAGAGCTGGAGAGACAGACTAACAGGGGGGGAATAGATTACCATCATCATCATCATCATTTATTTATTTATTTATTTATTTCTTGGGACTTCTACACCGCCGACTCCCGAGGGCTCGCGGCGGCTCACAAGAGCCAGTGGCACAGCGCCAATGGTTAAAACAAAACATTTTAAAAACAGAATTAAAACATGCAACACTAACAATTAAAACAAAAAGCAGCAGCAAGTATAGTAGCCCAGTGGGTGAACAGACGGCCTACTCACCGAAGGCCTGTCTAAACAAATGAGTTTTGCAGGCCCGTCTAAACGGGAGTAGGTCCCTCAGGGCTCTGGCCTCAGCCGGGAGAGCGTTCCATAGCGTAGGGGCTATCACGGAGAACGCCCTCCGGCGGGTGGATGTTAAATGGGCCAGCTTTACAGATGGTATCACCAAAAGGTTGGCCTCCTCCGACCGGAGTGATCTCGGTGGGCAATATGGAGTGAGACGGTCTCTCAGGTACGCTGGCCCCAGGCCGTGGATGGCCTTGAAGGTAAGAACCAGCACTTTGAAGGCGACCCGGTGCTCTATAGGCAGCCAGTGCAGATCCTGCAAGATTGGTGTTATACGGCAACCTGCTGGAGCCCCAGACAGGAGCCGGGCGGCAGTGTTCTGCACCAGCTTGAGCTTCCGGATCGACGACACATAGGCAGGCCAACGTAAGCGCGTTACAGTAATCTAGCCTCGAGATGACCGTGGCTTGGATCACCGTGGCTAGGTCACTCCGGGAGAGATAGGGGCCAGCCTCCTTGCCTGGCGGAGGTGGAAAAAAGCAGCCTTGCTGGCGATGGAGACCTGGGCCTCCATTGTCAGACGGGAGTCCAAATGGACACCCAGGCTCTTCACTGACGGCGCTGGATGCAGCGCCGCACCGTCCAGGGTCGGAAGCGGGCACCTACCTCGCCCAGGCGGCCCAGCCACAAGATCTCCGTCTTCGCCGGATTCACCCTCAACCTACTGGCTCGCAGCCATCCAGTAACGGCCTCGAGGCACTGTTGGAAATTATCGGGGACGGACTCCGGCCTGCCCTCCATCCTCAGGATGAGCTGGGTGTCATCCGCATACTGGTGACAGACCAGCCCATAACTCCGCACCAGCTGTGCAAGCGGCTGCATGTAGATGTTAATAATAATAATAATAATACTTTAATATTTGTGAGTTGCCCTCCACCAGTGGTGCTCCGGGCGACTTACATCATTTAAAAACCCTAAAAACAGCAATGTACAGCAGTTTAAAACAGATACATGTCTGAGGAAAGGCTCAGACATTCAGAGGAGTACCGATCAGGCCCCAAACGCTAGGCGGAAGAGCCAGGTCTTTAGGTCTGACCGGAATCTAGTTAGGGTCAGAGTGGCTCTGAGGGCAGGTGGCAATGAGTTCCAGATCCTGGGGCCGCCGCGGAAAAGGCTCTCCGCTGGGTTTCCATCAGCCGAGCCTCTCGCACCCCCAGGGATGGTCATGCGATCGCCATTTATGGCACGTGCTGGCCTCACGCTGCGTTGGACCGTCAGCCGGTCACTCAAGTAGGCTGGCCCAATATTGTGCCGAGCTTTAAAGGTGAGCACCAGAAGTTTGTGGAGCACTCTGAACTCTAAGGGCAGCCAGTGGAGATCTTTTAAAATAGGAGAAATGTGGTCCCTCACTGATGACCCAGAGATGAGTCTGGCCGCTGCGTTGTGGATGAGTTTCAGCCTCTTGGTTGTGGAGAGGGAGGAGGCCCACATATAGGGCGTTGCAATAATCAGGCGCGAGACAACGGTGGCATGTACCACGGTTCTCAGCGCCTCAGATGGTAGGTAGGGGGCCAGCCGTCGGGCCCCTACGGAGATGGAAAAAGGCGCCTTTTGCTGCCGCCTGGATCTGGGCCTCCATCGTTAGTTTTCGTCAGGATCACTCCCAGGCTTTTCACTGCCGGGGCCGGGGATAAGGGCTCGCCCTCAAAGGGTGGCAGTGATGGGTGAGAGGCGGGTCGGCCAGGCCAGAGGATCTCCGTTTTGGCCGGGTTGATTTTGAGTCTATGTGCTCTGAGCCAGCTCGTCACCGCTCTCAATCCTTGGCTGAAACTGTCCGGCACCGACGATGACCCTGGGTCAAGCTTCAGGAGCAGCTGTGTAAATAACAGAGGGGAGAGAATGGCCCCTGAGGAACTCCACACACTAATGAGGAGCCCTCGGAGACCACCCCGCCCCTCCTCACACGCTGAGACCGCTGGCGGAGGAAGGAGGTCAGCCATTTAAGGACAGTCCCCTCACTCCAGCCATGGCCAGGCGGTGGATCAAAAGATTGTGGTCGACCGTGTCAAACGCTGCCGTGAGGTCCAATAACACGAGCAGCGCAGACCCGCCTTGGTCGAGCTGGCAGCAGAGTTGGTCTGTGATGGAGACCAGGACCGTGTCCGTCCCGTGGCCCGAACGGAAGCCGGACTGGAAGGGGTCTAGCCATGTTGCGTCATCTAAGAAGGATTGCAGCTGCTCCATTACTGCCCTCTCAACCACCTTGCCCAGGTACGAAAGATTCGACACTGGGCGGTAGTTGGAGGAACCGCAGGTCCAATGATGGTTTCTTCAGTAATGGAGCTGCCACCGCCTCTTTTAAGCACTCTGGAAAGACTCCTTGCTCAAGGGAGCTGTTAATGATATTCAACAGAGGCCCACGTAACCCCTCCAGGCAAGATCTAACAAGCCAGGAGGGTCACGGGTCGAGTGAGCAGGTGGTAGGACGAGCTGCAGTAACTATCTTATCAACAGCATCTGCGTCCAGTGGCCGAAACCGGTCGAGGGTGGCCCGGCGGAGGGCCACGGAGTCTCTAGCTCTCTTACTGTATCAACTGTGGCCGGAAGGTCCCGGCGGAGGCTCAGTATCTTGTCTGTGAAAAAGCTCTGAAAAGCACCGGCAGTAAGGGCCTGATCGCTATTTTTTGGGACGGTAGGGACCGTCGTCAAAGATCAAATTACCTTAAACAGTTGAGCCGGGCGTGAGCTTGCAGACGCTATCAAGGCAGAGAAGTATTCATTTTTGGCTGCCTTGACAGCATGCTCATAAGTCTCTTTAATTAGCTTATAAGCTGATAGTGAGGCTCCGTCACGGAGTTTCCGCCACTCGCGCTCTAGCCATCTCCTTTCCTGCTTCATGATCCTAAGGTCCCCTGTGTACCAGGGAGACTGATGATTGCGGGGGCGGAGAGGGCGCCTGGGAGCAATCTCGTCGAGAGCTCTGGCCAGTGAGGTGTTCCAGGTCTGGACTAGCTCATCGACTGAGACGCTGGTAGACTCCAGATCCCTCAGAGCATTCAGGAACCTTTCAGGTTCCATAAGTCTCCTTGGGCGAATAAGAATCTGTTCGGCGCCCTTGCAGGGGGGGGGCGGTTGCTCCACCCGGATACTTAGAGCACAGTGGTCCGACCATGGTACCTCTATTACGGAGGCTAGGTCCACTTGAACCCCTGCGCTGAACACCAAATCGAGGGTGTGTCCGGCCGAGTGTGTGGGTCCCGAATTACATAAGGAGAGGCCCAATGTCGCCATGGTCGAGATTAGGTCCGCGGCTGCAGATGGACCAGAGGCTGCGTCGGCGTGGACATTGAAGTCGCCCAGAACAATAAGTCTGGGAAACCTCAATGCCCACTCCGACACAGTCTCTAGCAGCCGTGCCAGGCTCTCCGCCGGTGCGCTAGGCGCACGGTACACCAGCAGGATCGCCAGGCTCTCCGGGGACTCCCACATCATGTCTCCCATCTTTCCATATGCAAGACCCTGGGTGACTCTGTTCCCATTCACCTATGTGCAGCCTCCTCTAGATGCCCCAAAGAATCACAGAATCCTCCGGTTGGAAGAAACCTCAAAGGCCATTCAGTCCAATCGCACTCTGCCATAAAGGGAGGCACAAACCAAGCCCTCCTGATAGATGGCCATCCCATCACAGGCTCATCGTGAGCCAACAATGGGATGTAGCAGCTTCAAAGACCAATTCGAGGCTGCATCAAGAGAAGTCCTTTTCCTCGGGGGGGGTAGTCATCCAACGATGCCCCGTGAACAAGCCCCCAGCCCTGAGTGGGGGGGGGGGGGGAGGCCCACCTGCAGCTGAAGAGATTCACCGGGAGCCCTGTCCTTCTTGGTGGACAACAGGGTCTCCTTCCAAAAGGGGGGCTGGTTCTCCTGCTGAGGAGTCCATCCACCCGTGGTCAGCATGAGGCATCCCCGCTTCTGGACGATCCCCATTCCTCCAACGACTGCTTCAAGGCCTTTCATTAGCTCACGAAGCATGACGAGTCTCTCGCTAATGACCAAGCTCCGGGTTTCGGTGGCTGTTGTTTGGGAAGCCCCTCGGAGCTGCCTGCGGCTGCCCAAACCCTTTGGCTCTGTAAGAAGGCCACACCAGGTTCTGCCGCCGCGAGTCCAATCCACTCGCTTCCAGCCTGGAAATGGGAAGCCAGTGTGCGTCTACACTCTCGAAGGAAGGCTGTTTGAGAACACTTTAGCTGCCAGAGCTCTATAGGAATCCGGGGAGTTGTTGTTTCATCAGATGTTTAGCCTTCTCTGGAAAATAATTTAGACTAGGCCCGGCCAACTTCGACCCTCCTGGTGTTTTGGACTCCAACTCCCAGCATTCCTGGCCTCCGGCCCTTTCCTTTCCCCCCTCAGCCACTTAAGGGGCCTGAGGCTGTGAGGAGTGCTGGGAGTTGGAGTCCAAAACAGCTGAAGGGAGGGCCCAAGTTGGCCCAGGCCTGTTGTAATCCACGAGTAGCCACCCCCACCCAAGGATGTCCTCCCTTTCTAACGGTTGTTAGGAATTCTGGGAGTTGAAGTCCAAAACACCTGGAGGGCCCATGTTGGCCGGGCCTGATTGAGACGCCTCATCAAACTACAACTCCCGTGATCACACAGCATTGAGCCAGGGCGGCTAAAGCGATGTCGAGCTGCCTGTGTTCTACAGTGGAATGGTCTGCCGTTGAGGGCGCGGGACGCTCTGCCCTGCTCTGCCTTTGGGGGCTGGCCACCTGTTGGGAGGGCTTTGGTGGTGTCTTCCTTCCTGGCAGAACGGGGCTGGGCCACATGGAAGGACATGCAAAGAAAGAAGAGGTCTCTCTCTCCAGTCACGTCTGGACCCACCGCCAAGACCTGCTGCCCGTGGAAAGCGACCCTACTTGGCCACAAGGGTGACCTGTGACAGGGTGGGCTCCCTCCCAGCTCCGAGAGCCTGCCGCGCTCACTCTTGGGCACAACGAATGGGAGGAGGAGATGGTGAGATGTTTCTGCTGGCCTCTTCCGCTTCCTCTTCCCAATGGAGGTTTCCTCTTCCACCGCTTTGCCATTCAGTGGGAATCGTCGTCACCTTCGCCCTCCTCCGCCTCCAGCCACCTTCACCTGCGTTCTGCAAGACACTCCCCGGGTGGCAGGAAAGGCCGCGGTGCATGTCATGGAATCCCAGGAGGGTTGGAAGAGACCCCTGGCGGGCCGCCATCACCCAGTCCAACCCATTCGGCCAAGGAGCAGGAACATCGCCTTCAAACCCACCCACCCCCTTCAGATGGCCACCCAGCCTCTGCTTCAAAGCCTCCAAGGAAGGAGCCTCCACCACACGCCCTCCGGGGAATGCAGAGAGTTCCACTGCTGAACAGCTCTCTCTCACACAGTCGGGAAGTTCTTCCTCATGTTCAGGTGGAATCCCCTTCCTTTCGTGTCGTTTGAAGCCATGGCTCCCTTGCGTCCTAGTCTCTCTCCAGGGCAGCAGAAAGGAAGCCTCCTCCTCCTCCCGCCGAGGACTTCCCTGGTCCGTCCCCCTTGATCCCTGGCCCTCACCCCTTCTCCTCTCAGCCTCCTCTCTTCCGCAGGCTCAACATGCCAGAAGCCCTTTCAGCCACTCCGTCCTCATAGGGCTTGTTCTCAGGACCCCGGGATCATCCTTTGAGCCGCCCCCTTCCTCTGGACACAGCGTGATTCCAGCTTAGGGTCAACATCTCCCTTCCGTTGCGGTGTCCGGAACTGGACACAGCGTGATTCCAGGGAAAGCGGGCTGACCAAGGCAGAATCAGGAGGTAGCAAGACTTCCCTGGATCTAGGCACTAGTGATATCGGAGGTGACCCCACCCCCACCCCCCAGGGCTCTGTAAAAGATAGTTCAAATCCAAGGAATTCATAGTTTTACCAAGGACACCAGGCTGGAATGATCCCATAATCCCATATTTCTCTCTGTCCTCCATGTGGGAACCTAAGGCTCTTCCCTTGGCCCCACATGGCAATGCCCCTGTCACCCACACTTACGGGCTTTTGTGAACTTTTATGGGACCTTTGCCTACTCTTGAAGGACTTTCAGAAACTTTTCGGAAACTTTTCCTTTCAAACCCCTTGGACTCTCCCCATGATTTACGAATTCCAATGGACTCTGGTGGGCGGGATGGGCTGATATGAGAAGATATGGTTCCCATTTCCCTCCTATAGGAATGCATTCCCTATATGCTTTCTCCTTCTCTGTGTCCCTGTATGAAAGTATGAAATGCCACCCTTTCGTGACCCCAACATACCAAGGTTCAGGGAATCCCTCACTTCCTGGGCCAGCGAATCTCCTGACACGAAAGGCCCAACGGGAAGTCTTGCTTGGGTAATAGGACAATGGGCACGCACCTTCAGACCTTGGAGAATGTCCCTGTGGGGGGCGTGCCCCATGGTGATTTGTCATTCCTCACGGAGGGGGCATCTTGCCTTCGGGAGGTTTTGGATTTCCCATCTGACTCACCCATTGTTTTCACCCCCTTGGCCGAAACCAAAAGGCAAGATACCATCAATGGACCCCATCTCCAGGACTAAGGGCTCCCGGGGCCTGGCATCCTCGCCAGGCAGCAACGTTTGTTTCCTTCTCTTGAGACAATACAGGAAGCTCGCTTGAGGACTCGCGAGGACAAACATTAGATTGATTGATTGATTGATTGATTGATTTATGGCATGTTACCCCGCTCTTCTCCACCCCCGAGGGAGGGGGGACTCAGAGCGGCTTCCAAAAGGCATAATTTGATGCCTACATCACAATTGCAGTATAAAACACAATATAAAACCCTCCAGCACTTAAACCCACTAGATCACTTAATCCGCTCATAATTTCCTCCCGGTTCATTGTTTCCCGTTTGGAGCGCCACCTCAGCTCTCATTGGTCAAGAGCCTGAAGCGGTGCTGGCTTCCTGATTGGCTAAGGCGCAGCAAAGCAAGCCGCGCCTCCCTGCCAGCTGACGACTCCAACCAATCAGCACGAAGCCGGCAAAGTGGGCAGGGGGCGGGGAATTTGGACTTTGACCGCTCTGTTTCTCTGTTTTCCTGAGTATAGTTTTAAGCTTGAAATTGTTGATGTAGTCGCACGTTTTAGGCTTTTAGTCTCGTTGTATTAAATTGAGCTGTTGCTGTTTTATATGTTTTATGTAAACCGCCCCGAGCCTGTTGCAAGGAGCGCTGTACAAGCACGAGCCATAAAAGTAAATAAATACATAAATAAGAATGGGACGTTGTGCATTGTACGGTATGTCAGCTTTTGGGCAAACATTTGCGGCTTGACATGCGCTCCAGCGGGAACGAAATAAACAACTTGGTGAGACTTTATTTGGGGAAAGAAAGGGAGAATTCAATTGGTTGCTTCCTATCTCGCCAGGGCTATCTCGGACCCTCTTTGGTGGGGCGGCAACCCCCAAATTCGTGTTCGAGATCACGAGGCTCCTCTTGATGCAGGCCAACACCCCATGGGCGTTTGTAGCTGCCGGATGACATTCCTGGCTCGTGTCCCCCTCCCTCGCTCCCTCCCCACGAGGACGCCAAGACCTTTCCCCCACGTCCTGCTGTCCAGCCAGGCCTCCTCGTCCCCCCTTCTGCCGCTTTGGCTTTCCTTTTTCCTGCCTCAGTGGAGCCTCTTGCCTTTGTCCCCGCTGAACTGGATGGTGACCAATGCAAGGTCCTCCGCTTGGGCCGTGCGTGCTTGTGCCTGGCTGGGAACCGGCCCCTCGTCTCCCCCTCTCCGGCCCCGCCCACAGCCATGGCCTCTGTCCTCCTCTCAGGCACCACCAGCACGCCTCCTCCTCCTCCTCCTGTCTTTCCTGTTTGCGGCAGAAGAACCAAAGGTTGGTTTGGCTCAGGGCAGGAGGCGCCTCTTGCCACATTTCCAGGAAACGCTCCTCCTCCTCCATCTGATCTCCTAGGTAGCTCTTTGAAGACATGCCAATGCACAAACACACACACACACACACACACACACACACACACACACAGCAGAGTTTCAGAAGTGTTCTTTACAGTTGCCATGTAAACATCTTGGGTTAAATCATGCCAACAGTAAAGTGGTCTTCATTAAAACAACAGAGTTGGTTTACTCACAAACTTCATGTATTCGGCATACAGGTACACTGCATCTCAGTCTAGTTACAGATAGGATTTCAAGCAGTTTCTCTGTGCAGAGAACGCAGGGCACCTTCTGAGAACCCACGGTCCAAACCCCAAAGCTCCTCCCTGTTCTGAAACCCGAAGAGAGCCTCTGTCCTCTGTTTCGACTGACTTCTCAAAGCGGCCTGCTCCTCAAATGCCCGGGGGCTGGGCAGGATGGCCCACGAGGCCTCTCCCTCCAACCCTGTTAGGAGCCTATGATTCCCTGACCTCCGGGTCCCTTCTGGGCCTCCTTCCCTGGAGGTGGTGAGGGGGCCCCTTGGAAGCCCCCGAGCAGCACCAGGGATGCAGCGGAGAGGCCCTGGGGGGCGGGCGTGGCCCTTCTCGGGAGGAGGCCCCAAAGAGGCCTTCCTGGCTGGCTCATCGGGAGCACATTGGGCGCCTGCTTCTGCCAAGGCACTGGCTGGGAAAGGGGGAGCCGCCGCCGCCGCCGCCCAGGCAGGTCGTGCCAACCGCGCCCCGGGAGGAATGCCAAGCCTCCCTCTCCTGCGGGCCAGGCCCAGCTTTCCCAGGCTGCATTCCAGGAGCATCATGGCACCTGCCTGGGCGCAGTGGCTCCTTGTGGGGCTTCTCTTCGTGCTGGGAGAAGGGGGCCGGGCCTCGGAAGATGGAGGAGGAGGGGAAGAAGAGAGGAAGGGTGAGTCTGCCGGGTGGCGGCAGGGGTGGTCCCTTGGGCAGCCGGAGGACTGGGTGGCAGGCTGGAGGGAAGCCATGGCGCCGGCGCTGTCGTCCGCTTTGGGCAGACCTCTTCCCCTGGGATCAGGCCGTGTCCACTTCTGGGCGCCATACTTCAAAAGAGACGCTGGCTCTCGGCTGGACGGTGTCCAGAGGGAGAGGGAGGCGAGAAGGGCCAAAGGCCTGGAGGCCGTGGAGGGTCCCTCTGAGGAGCGTCCCCAAGGACTGGGTCTGCTTGGCCTGCAGAAGAGAGAGACGGTGGAGAGGAGGCAGGGGAGGGGCCCTGGGCAGAGGCATGTGGGGAAGGCTGCCATTGGGAAGAGCGAGCAGGACCTTCTCAGCGGAGCCATGGGTTCAAGGTCCTGGAGAGGAGATGCCATTGAACGTTAGGAAGAACTTGCTGGCTCTCAGAAGAGCTTTTCAGCAGTGGAACTCTCCGCTGCCTCGGTGTCCGGTGGATGCTCCCTCCTTGGAAGCTTTCAAACAGAGGCCGGATGGCCAACTCTCAGGGGTGCTCGGATGGTGCTTTTCCCGCATGGCCCACGAGGCCTCTTCTTCCAACTCGGTTAGGGTTCTCTGACCCCCGGGTCCCTTCTGGGCCTGACACGGGGGGGGGAGGGGGGGTCTTCAAGCCATCCCCCTCTTTCTTGGGGGAGGATCTCTTAAGCAAGGGCTGGAGAGCGTTTCGGAGAGCACTCTAGTCATGTATTCGCGCACGGGAGAAGGGGGCCGGCTAGGTGACCCCCTTCTGGGGACCCCCTCCAAATCGAGGGTGGATCCTGGTATGGGAGGGAAGCCAGGCGGTTAGAAAGGGGCCCTGGGGGCCACTTGGGCCAGAGCGCACGTGTGTGGCCGAGGCGCCTTCGGGGAGTTCCTCGTGATGGTTGGGCTTTCGCCTTTCGCCTTTCTTTTCCTGGGAGTCTTCCCATCAAAGTGGTTTGAAAAGATCAATTCACACTCAGGTTGGATGTATTGTGTGACTGGGCGACTCGTCACCAAACCGCATCTCCCGGGGATTCACAGCATTGAGCGATGAACCTGGTTGGAGTGGCACCAGGCGGCACCAATTCTGCAGTGTAGACAACGTGTGACCCCCACCCCACCTCATCCCCCCGCCCTGACCCGGTTTCTGTTGCCTTGCAGGGAAGGCCGGGTTCTGCGTGGGGTCTCCCAACGGGCTGTACAGCCCCCCCTGCAGAGTGGCCTGCGAGGGGGACACCGAGTGCCCCGGGGAACAGAAGTGCTGCCCGTACGCCTGCAACTACCGGTGCGTGCCGCCCTGCAGAGGTATTTTGGGGAACGGGAATCTCCATCGTCTTTTGGGAAATGGCTATTCGAAACCTTTTGGGGAGACCGGGAATCTCCCCGAGAAGAATTCAGAACTCGTTTGAGCCCACCTTCTCCTTCGTGGCAAATAATATCCACAAGTATCTGTAAAAGGCAGTTAGGTTTCTCACCTGTTGGACTGATGCCCTAGGTATCTCTTTGAAGATATGCCAATGCACACACACACACACACACACACACACACACACACACACAGAGCAGAGTTTCAGAAGTGTCCTTTACAGTTGCCATGTAAACATCTTAGTTTAAATCATGCCAACAGTAAAGTAGTCTTCATTAAAACAACAGAGTTGGTTTACTCACAAACTTCATGTATTTGGCATACAGGTACACTGTCTAGTTACAGGTGGGATTTCAAGTAGCTTCCCTGTGCAGAGAACGCAGGGCATCTCTTGAGAACCCACGGTCCAAAACTCAAAGCACCTCTCTGTTCCGAAACCCGAAGAGAGCCTCTGCCCTCTGAAGCAGGACGCTGACTTCTACTGACTTCTGAAAGCATCCTGTTTCTAAATTAGAGTCTGAGTCACGAACAGCCACAGATCTGGCCCCCAGGCGCCCTCTCCGACCTCGCAGAAATCGGTCCCCCTGGTTCACCGAGGAACTCTGGTCGATGAAGCGAGAGAAGAGAGGGCTAGAGAGCGTGTGGCGGGAACTCCGTGACGAAGGGTCGAGATCAGCTAATAAGCGGTTCATGGATGCTTGTGAGCATGCTGTCAAGGAGGCGAAGAAATCACATCACGCAGCCATGATAGCGCCTGCTAGCTCACGCCTGGCACAATTGTTTGAGATAATTCGGTCGTTGGCGATGGTCCCTACCGTCCCAAAGAAGGACGATCAGGCCCTCAATGCTGAGTTATTTTGCAGATAAGATCTCGTTCCTCCGCCGGGACCTTCCAGCCACAATTGATACAGTGAGCGAACTTGAGACTCTGCGGCCACTCGCTGGGCCCACCTTCGACCGATTCCACCCGCTGGACGCAGAGGTTGTCGATAGGATTGTGGCTGTTTCTAGACCGACCACCTGCTCCCTCGATCTGTGCCCCTCTTGGCTTGTGAAATCTTGCCTGGAGGGACTACGTGACCCTCTGCTGAATATAATAAACAGCTCCCTTGAGCAGGGAGTCTTCCCAGAGCGCTTGAGAGAGGTCGCGGTCTCTCCATTGCTGAAAAACCAGGGTTAGATCATTTGGTTCCCTCCAATTACCACCCAGTTTCGAACCTCCCATTTCTGGGCAAAGTGATTGAGAGGACGGCAATGGAGCAGCTGCAGACTTTTCTAGATGACACAGCCGGACTAGATCCCTTCCAGTCCGGCTTCCGGATGGGGCATGGGACGGAGACGGTCTTGGTCTCCATCACAGATCAGCTACGCTGCCAGCTTGACCAAGGCGGATCGGCATTGCTTGTGTTATTGGACCTCACAGCAGCGATTGACACAGTCGATTACGATCTTTTGACTCACCGCCTTGCCGTGGCTGGAGTGAGGGGGGCAGCTCTGAAATGGCTGGCCTCCTTCCTCCGCAATCGGAAGCAGTGAATGCAGAGGGGAGGGTGGCTTCCGAGGGATCCCCGCTTCTTTGTGGGGTTCCTCAGGGAGCCATTTTCTCACCCTTGTTATTTAACATCTACATGCGACCACTTGCTCAGCTGGTGCGTCGCTTTGGGCTTGAGTGTCACCAGTACGCTGACGACACCCAGCTCATTCTGAGGATGGAGGGCCGGCCCAACTCCATACCCAATATTTTCTATCTGTGCCTTGAGGCCGTTACTGGATGGCTGC
The DNA here is from genome assembly GCA_030556195.1 of Anolis apletophallus. Taxonomy (NCBI): domain Eukaryota; kingdom Metazoa; phylum Chordata; class Lepidosauria; order Squamata; family Anolidae; genus Anolis; species Anolis apletophallus. Next base: position 213,679 of record JARBWK010000005.1, read on the forward strand.
GAGCCAACAGGTTGAAGGTGAATCCGGCGAAGACAGAGATCCTTTGGCTGGGCTGTCCGGGCGATAGGGAAGTCCAACTGCCGACCCTGGATGGCGAGGCACTACGCCCGTTGCCATCTGTAAAAAGCCTGGGTGTCCATTTGGACCCCCTACTGTCAATGGAGGCTCAACTCTCCACCGTCAGCAGAATCGCGTTCTTCCATTTGCGACAGGCGAAGCGTTTGGCCCCCTATTTGTCCCGGAATGACCTATCCACGTTAATCCAGGCCACGGTCATCTCTAGACTTGACTAATGCTCTTTACATTGGCCTACCCTTGATCCGCGATCTGGAAACTTAAGCCAGTGCAGAATGCTGCAGCCCGGCTACTTGCGGGGGAACCTGCGACGTGCCGCATAACTCCAATCCTGCAGGATCTGCACTGGCTGCCAATTGAATGTCGGATCACCTTCAAGGTGTTAGTTCTTACTTTTTGTGAGGGTAGATATTAACATCCCCCTCACGGTAAGATCGGAGCCAAGGTCTGTACTAGCCCGCCGAAAGAGCGCGATGACCCCGAGGGCATTCGCCGCGGCGCTGGAACCCCTGGAGGTCCCCGGAGGATCACTATCAGATCTAGTCGCCAGATGGAATAGTGTTCTCTCAAGGGCCATTGACCAAATAGCTCCTAGGCGCCCCCTCCGCCCCAGGAAAACCTGCTCTCCATGGTTTACAACGCACCTAAAGCAGATAAAACACCGGAGGAAGCAACTCGAGAGCACCTGGCGACGAAAGCCTAGTGAAGAAACCAGAGCAGCCTACAGAGAACAACATAGGCTATACGAACACGAGATCAAAAAGGCCAAAAGATCTATAATGCGGCCCAGATCTCAGCCGCGGGTTCCCATACGGCACAGATCTTTAAGGTAGTCCGGAGTCTCCTCACGTCCCCACAGAGTGAATCCAACAACTCGGCGATAACTGCAGATGACCTCCAGGAGTACTTCCTCGGAAAAATCGCGGCACTTCGACTTGACCTGCCGCTGCTTCCCGAGGAGGGGGACACGAAGTCCCAGTACCCCACCCGGACAGATGAACACCGTCTCTCAGAATTCAGCCCACTAACAAAGGAGGAGGTGAGAAGGCTGGTGACCGGGGCAAGAGCGACGACCTGCCCAACGGACCCCTGCCCATCACACCTAATTAAGTCCAGTATTGACTTCATGTCGGGTGCTCTGAGGGACTTGGTGAATCTCTCCCTAGAGACAGGCACCTTTCCGAACTCCCTGAAAGAGGCCAGAGTCAGCCCCCTCTTGAAAAAGACGAACCTCGACCCCGATGACCCAGCAAGCTACCGCCCGGTTGCCAACCTACCCTTTCTGGGTAAGCTCTTAGAGCGAGCGGTAGAAAGCCAATTACGGGACTTCCTAGATCAATCCGGGGGCTAGACCCGTCCCAGTCGGGTTTCCGCGAGGTCACGGAGTGGAATCCGTCCTCGTAGCGATCACTGACGACATCCGCCGTCAACTGGACCGGGGAGGCTCGGCAGTCCTAGTCCTTCTGGACCTAACCGCGGCTTTTGACACCGTTGATCACGACTTGCTCCTCGACCGCCTGGCTGCCTCTGGGATCCGAGACAAGGCTTTGACCTGGCTGGAATCGTTCCTGCGAGGCCGCTCGCAGCGGGTCGAGTGGCAGGGTCAAGTCTCTAGGAAAAGCGAACTGGAATGTGGAGTCCCCCAGGGTGCCATTCTATCTCCCACCCTCTTCAACATCTACGTCCAGCCTCTGGCTAGTATTGCCAGGGGCCATGGGTTCTCCTGCTACCAATATGCGGACGATACACAGCTGCTCCTGAAGCTTGACCCAGGGTCATCGTCGGTGCCGGACAGTTTCAGCCAAGGATTGAGAGCGGTGACGAGCTGGCTCAGAGCACATAGACTCAAAATCAACCCGGCCAAAACGGAGATCCTCTGGCCTGGCCGACCCGCCTCTCACCCATCACTGCCACCCTTTGAGGGCGAGCCCTTATCCCCGGCTCCGGCAGTGAAAAGCCTGGGAGTGATCCTGGACGAAAAACTAACGATGGAGGCCCAGATCCAGGCGGCAGCAAAAGGCGCCTTTTTCCATCTCCGTGGGGGCCCGACGGCTGGCCCCCTACCTACCATCTGAGGCGATGAGAACCGTGGTACATGCCACCGTTGTCTCGCGTCTTGATTACTGCACCGCACTAGATGTGTGCCTCACCCTCTCCACACCCAAGAGGCTGAAACTCATCCACAACGCAGCGGCCAGACTCATCTCTGGGTCATCAGTGAGGGACCACATTTCTCCTATTTTAAAAGATCTCCACTGGCTGCCCCTAGAGTTCAGAGTGCTCTACAAACTTCTGGTGCTCACCTTTAAAGCTCGGCACAACATTGGGCCAGCCTACTTGAGTGACCGGCTGACGGTCCAACGCAGCGTGAGGCCAGCACGTGCCATAAATGGCGATCGCATGACCATCCCTGGGGTGCGAGAGGCTCGGCTGATGGAAACCCAGCGGAGAGCCTTTTCCGTGGCGGCCCCCAGGATCTGGAACTCACTGCCACCTGCCCTCAGAGCCACTCTGACCCTAACTAGATTCGGTCAGACTTAAAGACCTGGCTCTTCCGCCTAGCGTTTGGGGCCTGATCGGTACCTCTGAATGTCTGAGCCTTTCCTCAGACTTGTATCTGTTTTAAATTGCTGTATATTGTTGTTTTTTAGGGTTTTTAAATGATGTAAGTCGCCCGGAGCACCACCGGTGGAGGGCGACTCACAAATATTAAAGTATTATTATTATTATTACTTTCAAGGCCTTATATGATCTGGAGCCAGTGTACCTATGAGATTGCCTGATTCCATATAACCCCCGAGATCACTACGCTCAGACGACTTGAATCTTCTAACCATTCCCAATGTAAAGTCCTTTCATTTGACATCTACTAGGCGACGAGCCTTTTCCACCATTGCTCCTACTCCGTGGAACGCTCTGCCTCCGGAGGCACGGGCTCTGCGAGACTTAAGCACCTTTCGCAGAGCATGCAAGACATTCCCGTGCAGGCAGGCTTTCAGATGCGTGTGATCCTCACCTGAGTGCCATTGGGCTGGCTGAGTTTTACTGTTTTCTGTATTTGATCTATTCTGTGTAACCGTCTCCAAAAGTTTTGGTAGCTGTGTTGTAAACCGCCCCGAGCCTTTGGGAGTGGCGGGGTACAAGTTCAATAAATAAGATCTGATCACATGGTCTGCAGCCCCTCCCACAACATAGAGTTAAGGAAAACAGCATAGCAACACACACACACACACACACACACATATACAATATAGAGTAAACCATTACATCCATAACACATAACTAAAATAGGAAGCTTGTAGAAGGCTGCGACTTCCAACAAAGGACGGGTGACTCCCCGCTCTCTCTCTCTCTCTCTCTCTCTCTCTCTCTCTCTCTCTCTCGCTTTGTGGGCATTGAGTGAGAGCAAGAGTGACGAGAATATGGGAGGAGGGGGCTTGTTTTGTGATTCTACCAATATGATCTGGTTGGGGGACCTCTCATTTCTTTGTACGATGCATAATGACAGTAACGCCATTCTGTTCTATTATTCTAGGCAGTGCCGAGGAGGTGCGGGCGGGGGTCAGGGTGCAGGAGGAGGCGTGGGGGGATGGGTTCGGACGGCAACGTTAGGAAGAGTTTCCTGGCAGGGCCAGCACTTCCCTCTCAGAATAAGCCACTGCCGTGGACCCTTCTCGGGAGACCCTTCTCGGGAGGTTTTCAAGCAGAGCCTGGCTGTCCACCTGTCCGGGGGGCTTGGGCTGTGCTTTCCCTTCATGACAGAATGGGTTTGGGCTGGATGGCCCTGGCGATCTCTTCCCACTCCAGGAACTTGTCATTCTATAGCACAGGGGGGAGGGGGCAAACCTGGGCCCTCCCTCCCTCCCTCCCTCCAGGTGTGTGGGACTTCCACTCCCACCATTTGTAACGGCCTACCGGAGTTGGAGTCCAAAACACCGGGAGGGAGGGAAGGAGGGAGGGAGGGCCACGGCTTGCCCGTGCCGGGTAGAGATGCACCCCCCCCAGGTGAGGTTTGCGATGGAAACAATCCAATTCAGGGTGCATCCACATTGCCGAATGAATGCAGTTTGGCACCACCTTAATTCACTTCGTGGCCCAATGTCATGGGAGTTCTAGTGTCATAATACCTCCAGCGTCCCCTGATCCAAAGTACTGGCGCCCCACCGAACCACCGCGCCCCGGCTTCTGCAGCGTGGAGCCATGGCTGCCAAAGTGGTGCTGAACTGCATTCACTCTGCAGCGTAGATGCAACTTGACCCCCGTTGCCCTTGGCTGCCGCTGTGATGAGCCCAGGGTGTGTCTTGTGACGAAATGAACATCAGGTTTAGTTCACGTTGGGTCAGCCCACACGCGGCCTCGCCAGAGAAAGAAAACATGCCGCGCAGATGAACAGTAAAGAGCCAGTAGTTGACTCCCCATAGTTCAGAACAACGTATTACTTACAGTCGCGTGATCCGTTGCATTGACTCCCATAATGTCCTTTGGTGAGAGATTTAAAATGACCTTTCCTTGTCCGTGTGGAGAAACCTCTTCCGCGGCCCCTGACGCAAGCGCGCCCCCCAAGCTCTGCGCCTCTCGGCTTCCTTTGGCCGCACTCTGTGCTTCTGTCCACTCCTGCATATGCCTTCAGCCTGGACCACAATGTGACCGTCTCCAAAAGTCCCAGGCTCGGCTATCTCCCCGGGCGTAGCCCCACCAACCCGCTTTGTGCCTCTCGTTTTACAGCTGACACATACACATGAACTGATTCCTGACATGCTCCAACATGTATGAATCCCTCACCTCCTTTCTCTTCCGGGTGCAGAGAAGCCCGGCCACTGCCCTCCGCCGCTGACCAAGAAGCTCCATAGCCCTGCCATGTGTGGGACGCTGTGCACAGAGGACAAGGGCTGCCCCGGCAAGGAGAAGTGCTGCGAGACCAGCTGCGGGCGCACCTGCATGCCCCCCCTGGAAGGTAAGGGGGGGTGACGAGGGCTCTGGTGGGGAGAGGGAGGCTTCTCCGGGAAGAGGCCGCGGCCACAGGTCTCCAAGGGGCACATGCATTGAGCCAGGGGCGTGGAGCATTTCCGTGCCCCAGAAGGTCCCCGGAGACCCCTCCAGCCACAGGAGACCCAGAGGGCGGTCAAGGCCAAAGAAGGGCAAAGAAGCCGAGCTGTGATGAGTATATATTGAACTCTAGAGTTTCACGCTGAGGTGGCCTTAGGGCAGGCATGGGCCAACTTGGGCCCTCCCTCCCCCCTCCTGGTGTTCTGGACTCCAACTCCCACCATTCCCAACAGCCTCCGGCCCCTTCCTTTTCCTTTTCCTCAGGAAAGGGCCTGAGGCTGTTGGGAATGGTGGGCGTTGGAGTCCAGAACACCAGGAGGGCCAAAATGTGCACTAGGAACTGAGTAATGGTGACCGGAGTGTGGAATTTATTTGTTTGTTTATTGTGAATTATTGCCACCTGGCGGACGATGCAGGGTGACAAAGACAAGGACAAGCAGGCTGAAGCGTCGCTTTTCTCCTAGAGCTGTGGTTACGCTGGATTGTGTAGTTTCACAGTGATGTGGCGTTGGGGGCTCTGTGGTGGAGGAGGAAGGGGTGGGTGGGGGTGGTTTTGCAATAGCGCAGTGACCAATAAAGCGATTCTATTCTATTCTCCCCAGAGCCTGAGTGTCCATAGACTCCTGTCTATGGTTAACCCATTCTTCCTCCCAGAATAGGATTCCCTCAGAGATCGGGGTCTCGGCAACCGTGTGCGCAAACCAAGCCATGTGCTCTCGTTGTGTCTCCTCTTTCTGACTTCCAGAGAAACCGGGCAAGTGTCCCAGGCAGGAGCGGGCGAAGAAGTCGCCGGAGGAGCCGTGTTTTGACACTTGCCTCCAGGACCAGCACTGCTCCGGAGAGGCCAAGTGCTGCTTCACGGGGTGCGCCATGGCCTGCATCAACGCCCAGCAAGGTAATGCGACCCATTTCAGGCGGAATCAGGTGACAAGCGGGGATAATGCCTTATTGCCCCAACCTTATTCCCCACCTTCATTGCTATGACGATGTTGACGGGAAGCTTCCCACCGGAGTGGAAATCACCTACCGGACAGGTGGCCAGCTCTTTCACCTCCGCGGACTGAAAGCCAAAACCAAGGTCACAACAACATCTCTCTTTTTTTCAATAGTAGTTTTGATTAAGTCTTTCAGAATATTAAAAATAACAATACATACCACACAACACAACACAAACATGGCAGTTTCGGTGTCAACATCGACACCGAAATACAACGCCGCCTGAGCTCTGCGAGTGCAGCATTCTTCCGAATGAAGCAAAGAGTGTTCGAGGACCGGGACACCCGCAGGGAGACCAAGGGGCTTGTCTACAGAGCCATTGTCCTCCCCACCCGGCCATGCACCTGCGAGACGTGGACTGTCTACAGACGTCACCCTCAACTCCTGGAACGATTCCATCAACGTTGCCTCCGGAAAATCCTGCCAATCTCTTGGGAAGACGTGTGGGAAATGGCAGTGTGGTGGAAGAAGCAAAGACCACCAGCATTGAAGCGATGCTCCTACGCCATCAACTCCGCTGCTGGACCGGCCACGTTGTCCGGATGCCCGACCACCGTCTCCGGAAGCAGTTGCTCTACTCCGAATTAAAGAACGGAAAGCGGAATATTGGCGGGCAGGAAAAGAGATTCAAAGATGCGCTCAAAGCCAACCTTAAAAACTGTGGCATAGACACTGAGAACTGGGAAGCCCTGGCTCTTGAGCGCTCCAGCTGGAGGTCAGCTGTGACTAGCAGTGCTGTAGAATTTGAAGAGGCATGAATGGAGAGCAAAAGAGAGAAACGTGCCAAGAGGAAGGTGCATCAAGGTGGGGCCGCCTTCCGTCTGGAAACCAATGCCCTCACTGTGGGAGAAGATGCAGGTCAAGAAGAGGGAGGGCTCACCAGTCACCTACGGACACCGACCTTGGAAGACAATCCCACTCGGACAACCAGGGATCGCCTAAGTAAGTAAGTAAGTAAGTAAGTAAGTAAGTAAGTAATGATATGAGGCCAGTATGTTTGCCAAAGCTACACACGGAGGAAGAGAGGGCTTCCCGTCAGGCACAGCAGGCAAGGAAAGGAAAGGACGGAAGGAAACCGGCTGAAAGGCACGGCCAGATCGGAACCAGTGCCGCTGGGACTCAATTCTCCGCTCTGGTCTTCCTCATCCGTGGGGGGGTTGGCACGCCACACAAGAAAGGTGGCACGCACACATCGAACCCTTGAGTGGGAAGAGGCCTGGTGGGCCATCGTCCAGCGCAAGCCCATTCTGCCAAGAAGCAGGACAATCGCACTCAGAGCACCCCCGACAGATGGCCGCCCAGCCTCTGCTTGAAAGCCTCCAAAGAAGGAGCCTCCACCACGATCCGGGGCAGAGAGTTCCACTGCTGAACAGCTCTCCTCCCAGTCAGGACGTTCTTCCTAATGTTCAGGTGGAGTCGCCTTCCTTGTAGTTTGAAGCCATGGCTCCGTCGCGTCCTAGTCTCCTGGGCAGCAGAAAGGAAGCTCCCTCCCTCCCTCCCTCCTCCTCCCCCCCAGGGCTTCCTCTCACATACTTATACCTGGCCCTCTTCATGCCTCCGCTCAGCCTTCTCTTCTTCAGGCTAAACATCCCCAGCAGGTCTTTAAGCCGCTCCTCACGGGGCTTGTTCTCCAGAACCCCCCTGGATCCTTTGAGTCGCCCTCTTCCTCTGGACACAGTACAGTATTCCATTGTGGGTCCCAGAAGGGGGCACAGTGTGATTCCAGGTCATGTGGTCTGACCAAGGCAGAAGAGAGCCCGGGGAGCAGGACTTCTTCCCTGGACCTCCGAGGCACTAGGCCAGTGTTTCTCAACCAGTGTGCCGTGGCACACTAGTGTGCCATGAGCGATCATCAGGTGTGCCGCAAGAAAAGCTCTCTGGCCCCTTCCTTCCCCCCTCCTCCTGCCGAACTCCTGCTGCTTGGGAGAGGAGGAGGAGGGGACGGGTGGCGGCGAAGAAAAAGAAGAAGGGGCCGGGGCGCCGCCTCCTTCGGCCGTTTCCCCAGCCAGCCTCCAATCCACCATGACTCCCACCATGACTCTCGCCCCTCGCTCGCTGAAGCCGCACGGAGGAGGAGCCCCGCCCACTGAAGCCCGTCCACCGCTCATGCTCCCCCCCCCCCCCAGGGCATCCCCCCCCTCCGGCTTCAGCGCTCACACAGCTTTGCCAGCCTTGAGGGGGCAGTGCCAAGCCAGCTGTGGCAGAGCCAGCACAATGCTGGCTTGGCACTGCCCCCTCAAGGCTGGCGAAGCTGTGGGAGAACTGAAGCCGGGGGAGGGGGCGGGACATGGCACGGACTGGCTCCTCCCTCTCCCCCAGCTTCGGCACTCCCAGCAGCTGCTCCCAGCAGGCCACCATCCCCCAGCCGTTCTTTACTGTGTTAGAGTGTCATTTTGTGTCATTTTGGTTGGTGGTGTGCCCCCGGATTTTTTTAATTTTAAAAGTGTGCCGCAGCTCAAAAAAGGTTGGGAAACACTGCACTAGGCTAGGCTCCTCCTGATGCGGGCCAAAATCCCATTGGCTTTTCTGCTGCCGCATCACATTCCTGGCTCATGTTCCCCTTCCTGCCCACGAGTGAGGACCCCAAGGTCCGCTTCCCACGTCGGGCCCTCGAGCCAGGCCTTGTCCGCCCTTCTCTCCCTTTGCATTTCCCTTTTTCTGCCTAAGCGGAGAAGCCTCTCGCATTTGTTGCGCTTCGTGGTGTGAGTCCCCTGACCAAAGGCTTGGTTTTCTCTTCCAGATGTTTCCACGGAGGCGCACATGCCGTGACGGTCTCCGCTGGGTCCCGCCAATGGACATGGAGGCTCATCGCGTGGAGATCGACCAGCGTGGCTGTCCTGCCACAGGGACCCTGGGGTCCAGTCCTATTACCCTTAGCTTAGGATGCTTTCTCTCTCTGGGGCCAAGCCCTGGGGGGCAAGCAAGAGACCCCCCCACATCCCGGGCCCCCTCCACTCCTGAAATAAACTCGCTTTGTGGTAGGGCTGCCTTATTTCATGTTGAATAAAGTGTTGAATATCTATGCCTTGCTTATGGTCAAGGCTTCCCAGCATCGCAAGCGTCATCCATTGGCAGGTGGCACCCTTCAAACAATGTCCACACGATCTCCCCATGAGTCAAAAGGCAAACTACATTTCCCTTGAGTCTCTCCCTTTATTGGCCAGGCCATCGAAATGCCTCTGGGTCCCGCTCCCTCTGGGCCTTTGCGCGAGCGAAGCCTTGAGCTCCTCTGCCTCTTTGGTGGGAAGCCCCCCCCCCCCTCCAGGCCGCACTACGGGCTCCTCACGGGGTCGGGGTTCTCTTCTCAACATCTCCATTTGCATACATGGACATTCAAGTATAGTTTACAATATATGATCTTAGGAGAGAAAACAACAACAACAACAACAACAACAACTGGATAGCTGGTGCATTCTTATAGTACAGTGGAATACAGAATGCAATCTTGGATACACAATTATTATTACTACTACTACTACTACTACTACTACTACTACTACTACTACTGCAACACTTTATTTGCATGCGACCCCATCTTCCCAAGTGGACTCAGGGTGGTTCCAGCATACAGACACAGGCAAACACTCAATGCCTGGAAACAAATGAAGCACACAGACACACAGGCAAAGGCCAAGGTTCCCCCTTTCACCGCCGGCTCTCGGGGAGGGAGGTGCCCATCTCCATTTCAAAGCTGAAGAGCCTGCCCTGTCCATAGACCCCTCCTAGTCGTGTGGCCGGCATGGCTGCATGGGGCGCCATTTACCTTCCAGCCAAGGTGATATCTATTGATCTGCTTACATTTGCATGTTTTCAAAGTGCTAGGTTGGCAGGAGCTGAAGCTAACTACTGGAGCTCACCCCAACCCGCACATTCGAACTGCTAACCTTCAGGTCAGCAAGTTCAGCACCACAAGGGTCTAGCCTATTGCGCCTCCTCACCCCCTATTATTATTATTATTATTATTTACACCCCACATTTTCTATCCAAAAAGAGACTCAGAGCAGCTTACCATAAAATTGATACAATTCTAAACACACAAAAACACATACAAACATTAAAAAGAACTAAACATTAACAGTATTAAAAACAAACAGGGATGCGCTCATGCGTATCAAAGCTCTGAGGCCCCAAAGGAGCCGGGCCCTAGGGCGTCAGGACAAGGGCCCCCTGGTGTCCTCTTGCAGTCTTGCTCTCGTGATTCCCGGCCTTTCCCCAGCCTTTCCCGCCCTAGGCTGACCCGGGAAAGGTCTCTTATACGGACACTATTACACGGCACGGCTGACCTGGAGTGTCGAATTCCCCATTGCCCCCGAATGGTTTTGAAATATTGGTAGATGGTGATGATTCTGGAAGACGAAAGATGCCCCTTGAGAGGCTGCGTATTGAGGGTATGCAAACGGGCCACACAAAATGCCGCTGGACAAGCTGAACCAGCCGAGCCAAGGCCGAGGGCTGTTGGGTGTTGCAATCCAAAAACATCCAGAGGGTTGCATCGACCGAGGGAGGGGCGCGAGGGGGGCACGTCCCTTAATTCTGCAGCCTTTGCCATATTGCTTTGCGTTGGAAATAGCAGCCCCCCACAAGCCTCCTCTGCTAGTTATTGGTTACGCAGTCTATAAGTGGCCACCCCCTGCCAGGCGTTGCTGTGGCCCGGCCTGGTGACCTGGAAAATAAAGTCACGAGGCCGTGTCGGTTTCTCACCTGCGCAACGTCTCTTTTTTACGCTTCTGGGTAAGCAGTGCTCCTTGCTGTTTCTTTCCCAGCGTTGATGGAGAGATTGCCTGGCCGGCCTGCTCTGAAACATGCAAGGCGTCATTGTCCTTCTGCAAGGGCCCCTTTCACATTTATGATACCATATGTCTCATAGACGTGTGCGGGTGTGAATCATATCTATCTACATACCTATCTATACCTGTGGCTGGATGGCTCTTTGTCAGGAGGGCTTTCTGTTTTCCCGCCCTGGTCAAGAAGGGAGTTGGGCTGGGTGGCCTTCAGGCAGCATTTCTCAACCTGGGGGTCGGGATCTCTAGGGGGGTCGCCAGGGGGTGTCAGAGGGGTCACCAAAGACCATCAGAAAACACGATATTTTCTGTTGGTCGTGGGGGTTCTGTGTGTGAAGTTTGGCCCAATTCTGTTGTTGGTGGGTTCAGAATTCTCTTTGATTGTAGGAGAACCATAAATCCCAGTAACTACAACTCCCAAATGTCAAGGTCATTTCCCCCAAACTCCATCTGTGTTCATATTTGGGCAGATTGAATATTCTTGCCAAGTTTGGTCCAGGCCCATCATTGTCTGAGTCCACATTTCTCTCTGGATGTAAGTGAACGACAACTCCAAAACTCAAGGTCAATGCCCACCAAACCCTTCCAGTGTTTTCAGGTGGTCGTGGGAATCCTGCGTGCCAAGTTTGGTTCAGTTCCATCTTTGGTGGAGTTCAGAGTGCTCTTTCATTGCTGCCTGAACCATCCCAGCAACTACAACTCCCAAAGGACAAAATCAACACACACCCCAACCCCCCGACTATTCAGATTTGGGTGTAGTGTGGGTATTAGTACCAAATTTGGTTTAGTGAATGAAAATACATCCTGCGTATCAGATATTGGCATGACGATTCATAATAGTAGAAAATTACAGTTATGAAGTAGCAACAAAAAGATTTTACCTCAAATAGTGTGAGGTCCTCAAAAAGCAGGTGGATTTGATATTTTTAGATGTAGAGAAAGCGTTTGACAATGTATCCTGGCCATGGCTGTGAAGGTGAACACTCCTCTGGGGCAGCCTCACGTGGAGCACGTCACAGTAATCTAGTCTACATGTGACTAAGGCATGCACCATGATGGCCAGATCAGGCTTTTCAAGGTATGGGTGCAGTTGGTGCACCAGCCTTAGCTGTGCAAAGGCCCTTCTGGCCACCGCCGACACCTGGGCCTCCAGGGTCCGCACTGAGTCCAGGAGGAGCCCCAGGCTGTGGACCTGTGCTTTCAGGGGAAGAGTGACCCCATCTGGCACAGGTTGCAACCCGAGACCCTGATTCCCCCCCCCCCTGCCGACTGACCAGGAGGACCTTTGTCTTGTCTGATCCAATTTCAGTTTGTTCATCCTCATTCAGTCCATCACCGCTGACAGACACCAGTTCAGGGTCAGGACGGCATCCTTGGCATCCAGTGGATAAGAGTGATAGAGTTGAGTCTCGTCTGCCTAGAGGGGGCACCGAACTCCACAACTCCAGATGATCCTTCCCAGAGGGTTCATGTAGGTGTTAAATGACATGGGGGACAGTACTGAACCCTGTGGGACCCCACAAGATAAAGGCCATGGGGTCGAACAGGAGACCCCCAGTGTCACCTTCTGGACCTGACCCTCTTCCAGGAAGGACCAGAGCCACAGCAAACCCACAGCAAACCCACACTCCCTATTCCTATGCCCACGAGGCGGTCCACGAGGCAGTCCAGAGGACACCATGACCAATGGCATTGAAAGGTCTAAGAGAACTAATAGGGACACACTCCTCCTATCTAGCGCGCGCGCGCGCTCTCTCTCTCTCTCTCTCCATTGGTTGCCTACCAAGGTGACCAGGGCCGTCTCAGTCCCACAGCCGCGCCTGACACCAGACTGAGATGGGTCTAGATAACGCGTTTCATCCGGAATTCCTGGAGTGGCGAGGCCGCTGCCACGCGCACACGCTCTCTCTCTCGCCTTGCCCAGGAAAGGGAGATCCGACACCTAGAATGTTTTGAATCCTTTCTTTTTGGAATTCCTGATGGAGAGTACGAGATCCTCGCTCCGTGCATCATATTTATTTTTATTTATTTATTTCTATTTATTCGTCGCCACTTCCGTCAGGCTCGAGGCGACTTACAAATGTTAAAAACACCATAAAATACAGATAAAACAACAAGATCAGCACCCATAATTACAAGCATAACACCCATGAAAATACCATTTGGAAAGTCCCCCAAGGGCCACCCAGTCAAACTCCCTGGCAAGAGGAGCAGCCAATCAAAGCCTTCCCAACAGATCCGGTCAGCTGCCATGGGGATGGGGGTCTCGGTGTGACCGTTGGGCCTCAGGGTGGCCATGCAATAGAGGAAGGCTGGGAGGCCCATTGCAACAGGGACACGAGCCCCTAATTGAGGAGAAACCGCCAGACAGGTTTGTTCCCCTCGCCCGGCCTCTCGGGAAACTTCCATTGCCCTCTTGCCCAATTGCGGGCCGAGTGGAGTGTCAATCAAGGAGGCTTTAAATCAGGACCCAAAGCGGCCCAAGGCTCGGCTCCCCTGGAAGCAGACGAGCAGCAGCATGAAGCCCGGCAGAAGGTTCCCCCTCGCCTTGGTGGCTCTCCTGGCCATTTGGTCCCAGTTGCCCTCCGCGGATGGGCAGACCGGTAAGGGTAGAAGATCAGGTGATCAATGTGCCAGTAGGCTGTTAGGAACGGTGGGAGTCCAAAACACCTGGAGGGAGGGCCAAAGTGTGCCCATGCCTGCTATAAAAAGGTTTATGTATATAAAACCATGCCCAAACCATGCTTGCGCGCTGGTTGTGGCAATTTTAGTGTGTTTTGCTTTACCTTGATTTTACTTGTTTTACGACTCACAATGTGAGTCGCCCTGAGCCTACGGGAAAGGGCGACTAATAAGTCGAAGAAAGAAATAAATAAATAAAAAGTCCTGTCCTCTATTAGGGGTGTTTCTATGGGGCCAGGGCACAAGCAGAGGGTCTTCTCACTTTCACGAGTTCGAACCCTTCATCCTTGCATTGACTCCTAGGGTTGGAAGGAAGGGGCCCCCAAAGGTTATGCAGCCGAACCCTTTCCTGCTACACAGAAATGCATCCCAAAAGCACCCCAGAAGGTGCCCATCAAGGCACCCATCCATAGTAGGCGAGGGTCGAGATGGAGGGGCACCCCTGCCCCACTCTCTTCTGCTCTGGTCAGGCCTGGAATCACAATGAACCTGTGTCCAGTTCTGGGCAAAGCAAGCCGAGGAAGAGGAAGAGATGGGCAAGAGGGAAAGTTTCCCAAGAAGGTCAAACCAGAATGGTCCAAGGTCTGGAAAGCGAGCCCTGGAAGGGAGGAATGGCCGAGGGGGGTGGGGATGCTTTCTTTGGAGGAAAGGAGGCTGAGAGAAGGGGGCACGGGAGCCATGTTTACGTATTTGGAAGTGTTCCTGCCTTGAGGTGTTCTTCCTAAGGCTTAGGAGAAATCTAGTTTCCCAAAGTTTGCATCCATTGCTCCACTGGGTCCTAGGGTGCATCTACAGTGTGGAATTAGTGCGACTTGACACTACTTTGAGGGCCATGGCTCCAAGCTTTGGAATCCTGGGAGTTGTAGTTTGGAAGGGAAACCAGCACCCTTTGGCAGGTAAGGCTAAAGGCCTGGTGAAACTACAACTACCATGCCTCCATAGCATGGGAAAGGCCCTCTGAAACTAGAACCTCCATAGCATGGGAAAGGTGCTGTAAAAACATAACTCCCCATGCTTCTATAGCATGGAAAAGGCCTTGTAAAACTACAATTTCAGTGCTTCCATAGCATGGGAAAGACTTTGTTAAACTATAATTCCCATGTTTCCAAAGCATGGGAAAGGCCTTGTAAAACTACAACTTCCGTGCCTCCATAGCATGGAGCCGTGGTGGCTCAAGCGCTGCCCACGGGCACTGAGATGCATGCCGGCCTCCCGTTCCGCTCCGCAGGCGCCTGCTTCCTGCCCAAAGACGAAGGCTCCTGCTACGCCATGCTTTCCCGCTGGTTCTACAATGCAGCGGCCAAGAGGTGCGAGGGCTTCACCTACGGAGGGTGCGAGGGGAACGCCAACAACTTTGTGACCAAGGAGGACTGCGTGAGGACCTGCGGCCGCTATGGTGAGACCACAGCAACGTCCCCAAAGTGGGGCGGAAGGGGACTGGGCCCCCGTTGGCAGGTCCCACGTTGGCAGGCCCCACTTTTATGGGCAGGATTGTTTGCAAATGTGATGATACGGTGGCCTCTCTCTCCACCAGGAATGGCCAAGCGTTCTGCTGGCGGAGATCCTAGAGATTCCTAGAGGGGGAAAAACACTGTCCGTTGGGGTCGTGTGCTCCTTCCATGAGCGAGGAAAGCGAGCGCTACGCCTCCAAGCAGGCAGGCCAAGAGCAGGGGTCTCCTTCCAAAATCAGGAAGGCCTTTGCCTTGCAGTTCAGTAACACAAACACCAGCATTTAGATCAGGCATGGGCCAACTTGGGACCCCACTCCCTGACCCCCCCCCTTCCAGGTGTTTTGGACTCCCACCATTCATTCCTCACAGCCTCAGGCCCCTTCCTTCCTTCCTTCCCTTCCCTTCCCTTCCCTTCCCTTCCCTTCCCCTTCCCTTCCCTTCCCTTCCTTCCCTTCCTTCCCTTCCCTTCCCTTCCCTTCCCTTCCCTTCCCTTCCCTTCCCTTCCCTTCCTTTTCCTTTTAAGTGGCTGAGGGGGGAAAGGAAAGGGTTCTGGGGTGTGAGGAATGGCGGGAGTTGCAGTCCAAACCACCTGAAGGGAAGGAGGGAGGGCCCAAGTCGGCCCAGGCCTGATTTATACTGACAATGAACCCGATCTCCGGGAATCCCCTATGGCAGGTTCCCCTTAAGGTTGCCATAAGTCGGAAATGACTTGAAGGCACACAACAACCACGAGAACAACAACCGGGCAATGCTACCTTGTGGTTCAAGGTCACATTAGCCGCCCCGAGCCCCCTTTAGAGAGATGCTGGCTAACGGAATATTTGGACCACGTGCGATCTTATTAAGGACCGTGCGTGTATGTAGCACAGCTGATGCTCGTTACAACCACCAGTTGATGCAAAAGCGTGTTAATGCTTTAGGCGTTCAGCAGAAGCTTGCAAGAAACATAGAGCAATGGTATGTATATGCCAGGGCTTATTCGGACCAGCCTCCCTCTCCAGTCCCTTTAAAAAGTATGCATGCAAATAAACAGTCAGAATCAGAGATAAGGTTAATAGGGTTTACTTACAAAGGTATCTTGCGTGATGTGAAGATCACATCAGGTACAAAACATCAGCGAAAGAGGGCCAAAGGTGGAGGTGGGCCTCCGCTCCCCAAAAGTAGTTACATGAGGACATCAGGATAGAAAAGAAGAACGAACCAAGAGGGCTATCTCTTTCTATAGCCTCTCACCATGCGGTCAGCCATCCTAACCTGACATAGTACACTTTAACAACCTAATCTAAATAACAGTCATGCAGTGCATCCTGGGACTGAGGAGGCTACCTACTACTACATGATATAAACAGGAAGTGATGTGTGTTAGTGTGATAATTCCAACAGTGGCGGGGCATAAATAAAGTTTGTTCTTCTTCTTCTTCAAGCCCTGGAGCCATGTTCTGGGCGAGGCCCAAAGTGAGGGCGGAGACCCCTGTCTTGATGGACCTGTCCTCTCTCCACCTAGGCATTCACTAACCCGTTGGGCTCCAGGGAGATGAGGCCTCCTGCCAGGCTTCCCACTCTGCTCCCACCTGAAGCCCTTGCCACCTGCACGCTCCGTGACGCAATGCAACCGATGCGCCCTTTCCTCGTTCTGGAAGAAAGAAAGGCCCTGTAGGTCCAGATGGGGGTCTCCTTCCCACCCAGCCTCCTTCAGACCCACCCACCCACCGGCAAGGCTCTTTGTCCCTTGGAAGGCAACCAGATCCACCAATAAAGATCCTCTGAACCTCCCAACACCTTGAGCCTCCGTCTGAGTCTGTACATGAATGAGGAAGGGAGAGAGTGGCGGTGGGGAGTGTGTGTGTCATGTGTGAGGAGATCAGTCAGGACATGGCCTCCTGACTTTTGACCACACTGGTCAACTGGTGCAAGGCAAAGGGGGCTTCCCTCCTGCTCCTGCTCCTCCCCGCAAGAAGAAGGGCCCAGTGGGGCCACCAACCCAAGGGGTGCCTGTCCTGGGCTTTTAGGGCTATTCGGGACCTTCATTAAGGACTTGGGCAACAATGGATTAGAAGGCAGGCCGCTCACATTTGCAGGTGGGACCAAATTGGGAGAGCGGGGAGCGAATGCCCCAGGGGACAGGCTTGGGATCCAAAAGAACCTCAACAGGTCAGAGAGCTGATTGGCCAAAACAAACGCCATGCATCCCAGCACGGAGAAATGGACGCTCAAACACTCTGGCCATAAAAATGAAAGGCACGGAGGGAGAGCGGAAGAGTGACGCCTGGCTTGAAATCAGTCCGTGGGAAAGGGACCAAGGAGTCCTAGTGGACCACAAGCTGAACAGGAGCCAAAAGTGTGGTGCGGCGGCTCAAACAGCCAATGCCATTCTGAGCTGCGACAAAATGGCCAAGGGTCTCCTTTGCATAGAGAGCTGGCTGAGAGAAAGGCACAGGAGAGCCACAGGGAACTATTTGGAGGGAGGTCTCACCGAGGAGGAGCAGCCTTGCTTTACGGTGCTTAGATCGTCCAGGGAAGTCCTGCTGCCCCGCTCTTCCATTCTGCCTTGGTCCGACCACTTGACCTGGAACCCCACTGTGTCCAGTCCTGGGCACCACAATGGAAGGGAGGTGTTGACCCTAAGCTGGAATGCCGTGTCCAGAGGAAGAGGGAGACTCAAAGGACCCAGGGTCTGGAGAGCAAGCCCCATGAGGACAGAGCAGTGCCAAGAGCTGGGCATATTTAGCCTGAGAAGGCTGAGAGAGAGGAGAGAGGACGAGGGCCAGGGATCAAGGGATCAGAGAGAGTCTTAGAGAGAACAGAGCAAGCTTCCTTTCGGCTTCCTTGGAGACTAGGACGCAATGGAACAGTGGCTCCAAACGACAGGAAAGGAAGGAGACTCCACCTGAACAGGAGGAAGAACTCCCTAATTATGAGAGTTGTTCAGCAGTGGAACTCTCTGCCCCAGATTGTGGTGGAGGGAGGCTCCTGCTTTGGAGGCTTTTAAGCAGAGGCTGGGTGGCCATCTCTCTGGCGATTTTCCTGCTTCTGGGCAGAAGGGGGTTGGGCTGGATGATGGCCCACCAGGTCTCTTCTAGGGCTCTAGGATTCCGCTGCTCGAGGGACCAGGACACAATGGAGCCATGGAATCGAGCGGCAGGAAAAGTGATCCCACCTGAATATTAGGAAGTGCCTGAGGTCAGGGCTGTTTGGCAGAGGAACCTGCTGCCGCTGCCTGGGAGTCCCGTGGAGCCTCCTCCCTTCTCTGGGGTTTTTAGGAGAGGCTGGGCGGGCATCTGTCAGGAGGGCTTGGGTTGTCTCCTTCTTTGAGGCAGAAGAGACTGGGTTGGGCTTGGGTGGCCCTTTGGGGTCTTTCCCATCTCTGGGGTTCTATGAAAAAGCCTTCTGGAGTCATGCGCCTGGTCAGGAGGTAGCATGACATTTTCAACGAGGATGAAGGGCATTCCCAACCTCTAGCCCAAGTCCTTAATGGTAGCCGCATGAAACAACTCAGCAAAGCCTCCTGTCTGGACATGAAGGCCACGGGAGAGAAGGAAGCCCCGCCCTAGCATTCAAGCCCATGGCTGTGCATTCACAAATATGGTGTTCAATATGGTGGTCAAGGATCAGCAGCAATCCTCAGAACTGGGAGGGAGGGCTGATGGACAGAGAGGAGGGAGAAGGTTGGATCCGTAAACGCCTGGAGGAGGGAGGGGGCTGCCGCCTGAAACACTGTCCTGTGTTTGCACATTCCCTGAGATTTCGCACGCTGTTTCTCACGCCAGTTGCACCTTCTTCATTAGCAAAGGCAACCTTTGAGCATGGAAATGAGCTCTAAGGAAGGGGCAGCATTCATGACACCACTTTAACTGATATCGAGCAAGAATTTGGAGGTTTCTGCCGTGAAGACAGAGACCGGCCAGACCCACCAAAGAGGATCCGATAACCCTGGTGAGAAACGAAAAGTTCATAAACCACGGGGAGACAAACAGTTTTAAAGTTCTTCAAAAGTAGGCTAAACTCCCATAAAAGTCCTAAAAGTCCATAAGTTTAAAGGGAATGGTGAGTTCATATGAGCCATACTGGGATCGCTGCAGGTGTGGGGACCTTAGGACTGTCCATCTGGGAGAGGAAACTACAAGTCCCATCTCGTCAAGGGGCCGGAGTGGCCTGCCTGCTTCCCGGGGGTCCTGAGGGGTGACTGCAGCAGGCTCCTTGGGTCACGGGCTCCCGGACATCAGCGAGACGGCAGCAGAATCAGTGTTACAGCGGGGAGCCATGGATGACAATCAGCTGGCCTCCTCGTGAAGTTTCTTTCTTTTTGGGTAAGAAAGGTTATTCCCGGGGCGTAGGGGCCCATTGTGAGAAAGCGAGATAGCAGTTAGACTTGGAATTAGTCCAGGAAAGAATGGCACAGGTTTGGTAGCGATCCATTGACCCGCAGATATGGGGACCCAAGGGTTTCCGTATCCACGGTTCAGAGGAGCGCAGTTCCGGCCTCCCCGGGACGCTAGAAACGCATCCTGGGTGAGCCGACAGTGATCTGTGGCTCGGGAGAGGAAAGGTTCATGCTGGAGAGAGTGGTAGACAGTAAAGGACACAAGGTATCACTATGGAGAGGGAAAAGTTGCAAACCAAAGATACTTTATTGGGAGGTTTGTTACAATGTTAGGGTGAGGGGAAGAAAGCAAAGCAAAAGGAGGCTTTCGGTTGGAGCTGCTGCTGTGGCCATGTTGTCGAACAACCAGACAATCCCCCAGGCCGGTTGTCGAACAACCGGCCAAGTCCCCCAGACCGACTGCGGGACAGAGGCCGCGAGGGTTCAGTTAACCTGGCGAGCCCGGAGCGACTAGGTCCTCGTAGCCTACCCCCTCCCGTAGATCCAATTATGCTCACCAATACTGCAAGGTAGATGCCACGAAATTGTTTATTCTGCTCAGCTGAGAGGATGCGAACCGCAATACCCTGATTCCCGCAAAGAACGCATGCATATACATTCAAAACATTGGCTTTTAAAGGTTACAGAACTGTCAAAACAATTGAACTTCCCGCCCGCCTTCTTCTGGGCCGGCTCTGCTGGTGATTGGTTGGAACGTTTGAGGCCAGCTGATGGGCGGGAGGCCGGTCAGTTCCAGGGAGCCTATCAGCTCCCATTTGCCGGCTTCGGCCAATCAGAGGTCTGTGGCCATATATGGAGTTCCAGGAAGGGAAGCTTAGGCGGGGATTACTGACAGGTTGGCATATGAATGTAAACAAAGAGTCCGAGCCAGGTAACGACCTGGGGCAACACCTGGAAGTGATGAAATCATTGAGTTGATGTGTCCCATCCGTATGTGAATGGGGAAGAAGAGGAAGAAAGGCCTGGTGATTCACTCAGACCCCTTTGGTGACAAAAGGACTTATTTTGGGGCACACCTGGTTTCCGAGGCCAGCTGTGACACCCGCTGTGAAGAGCAAACTTTTATTGTCCAGGTTCCAAAGATGAGTTTAGTTAGACTGGAAATCCGACCGTTAAACTGCCTCAGGACTGATGAAACGTGGGGCTTAAGTCAAGAGCTTAGCTTATCCATAACAAGATTTCCATCAGAAAGCGCATGCAATATGAATAATGGTGATCCATAAAGGTTTTGGGAACAGGGCTCAGCCGCATTTCCTCTTGCCAAATGCAACAAAACACTTTCAAGGCAGTCTTTTCTCAACAAGGACAAAAAGGGGGAAGGGAAGGGTTACAAGGGGTCAAGGGAGACATGGAGGCAATATTGTACAGATGCACAGATGCAGAGATGAACCCTTATTTATGATTTCTGCTTTCCTGCTGTCAGCCCAACACAAACAGATGTGGCCCCCTGCTTCATAGGCCAATTCCTTTCTCAAAACCTTTCTTTCTGAGCTCAGAGGTGTCCCAAGACAGAAGAGAAAGGGGAAAGATAAAAATAAAGATAAAAATGTAAAAGCAAAAATAAGTTCCTTTCCTCCTTTTGGGGTCCCGAACCCGGGACTCCCATCCCAAGCGGCCTTGGCCCTGCCGCTTGAGCTACCGCATCTTTCCTTGGACGCAGCTCTCCTCGCAGTCTTAAGGCGCCCGGGAAGCGGGAGGAGAGAAAAAAAAAATATAAAAATTCAGGAGAAATGGGGAGAAAGTCAGAAAGAGAAAGAACCTTTTTGGACAGACTCCAGCGGGGCTAAGGGAAAGGATGTGTGGGTTTCCACCCGGGAACAGGCGTGCGTGCTGAAGTTGGGACTTGTTCACTCGCGGAACGACCTGCGGCTTGAGAGCTGTTGGCCTCAACAACAGCCACATTCCCAGCGATGCTGGGCCAATTGGACAACCAGGAACTGTGGAACTCTCTGCTGCAGGTCAGATCAGCTTGAACGCAGGGGGCCCTTAGTTTTCCCCCTCATTACTGTGATGGAATCTTGGGATTTGTAGTTTGGTGAGGCTCCAGCGCTCTTCGGAGCTAGTAAGGCTACAACTCCGTGGCAGTTCAAGTGGAACCAAACTGCATTAATTCTACAGTGTAAATGCCCCCAGGGGCTGCCCTTGGCCCATTCCACCCATTCCTTAAACGTGGTCTCAGGTTACACCTTGTCGAATGCATTTCAAAAGAACTGGGCAACACCTCTTGCCGGAGGAGAAGGAAGACACTGTTTACACACGGCCTGGCCCTTTGGCTCAACAAATTGGATGGATGGCCAAGGTTGGAGAAAGGTCACTCTTGACCAATCCCTCCCCGAGGGAGGACTTCTGGTTTTCAGCTCTGCAGATGTCCACTTAGGGCTGGAACGTTGGACTAGGTCTCTCGTTGCCTCTGGACCATGGAAATCCTCTGGCTGACCCTGGGCAAGGCGGCGCACTCCCTCCAAGGAGGTGGACTCCAAGGCGGAAGGTGCCCAGCGGAGAGCAACACAAAGGGTCCAAGGCCCGGAAGGCACGGGTCCCCCATGAGGAGCGGCTGAGGGAACGCGTGATGTTTGGTCTGGGGAAGAGACGGCTGAAGGGAGGGCGTGAGAGCCATGTTAAGATCTCCGCAAGGCTGTCACACTGAGGAGGGGGCCAGCTTGATACCTGCCCTTCTGGATAGATCCCAACTCCCATAAAATAGGTTCCACCTGAATATTTGGAAGCTCTTCCTGATGGTCAAAGATGTCCAACCACTGCTGTTGCTGAGCCTGGTGCAATCTCCTTCTCTGGAGGTTCTTGAGCAGAGCGGTGCCCACGTGGGTTGTGTTTTCCAGCCTGAGTGCCACTGTTGAGAGGAAAGTGGGATTGAAACAAAGCAAAGGAACAAGCAATCCTCACAACCTCTGAGTTTGCCTGCCGTAGATGCGGGTGAAACGTCAGGAGAGATTGCTGCTGGAACATGGCCAGGCAGTCCAGAAAACTCACAGCAACCCAGAGATTCTGGCCATGAGAGCCATCGGCAACACAACAACACATCAAATAAATAAAATAAGTAAATTCCTGAGTGGCCCCCGGGGTCCGTCCAACCGTAATAGCCAAACAATCTGTATGCTGATTATTTTGCGCTCACTGCCCTGGATTTCTCTTCAAAGCAGGTCACGTGGGGTGTGCTTCGGCTGCGTGGAAGAAGCCTGCCGTATGGAGCAAGGCTTCCTGTGCCTTCCTTCCTTTTCCCCACCAGGAAATTGCACGCAAGCCCCTTCCAACGCTCAGCGCCCACAGACCGTTTGTTTAGGAGGGAAGGCAATACACAAACAGAAGAGGAGAAGTCAAGGTCACGCCAACCCCCCACTCCCTCCTTTTACTGTGGGGGCAGGGAGGCTGACCCAGGTCTGTCCTTGACAGCAGTCATACCCGGAATCACTGGGTTGCGGTGAGTTTTCCCAGCTGCCTGGCCATGTTCAAGAAGCATTCTCTCCTGACGTTTCACCTGCATCTATGTCAGGACCCATCAGGGATGATGGGGATGCTTGCCATCGATGCACCACCTCACCACCCCTGACGATGCCTGCCATAGATGAAGGTGAAACGTCAGGAGAGCATGCTTCTGCAACATGGCCAGGCAGCCTGGAAAACTCACCGCAACCCACTGACCCAGGTGTTTGGCCTCTTTTGCCTTCAGAGCAGTCGTTGCCTTGGCCAGCGTCGGCTCTGTTTCCAAATGCACTCTGTTTCCAAATCTGTCTTTCCTTCCTGCAGACGAGAATTGCTGGGGTCTTGAAGGTTTGGTTCCCCCTTTGCTCTGTTCTCCCTCCCTGGGGTCATTCACGTGGTCAGTCAGGTCAGGTGTAGAAGATCGTGGTCAGGACCATGCAATGAGGTGGCACCTGGACTCGCACGTAGAATCCTCAAATCCTCGAGTAGGAAGAGAGCTGGTCGGCCATCATCCAGTCCAACCCCATTCTGCCAAGAAGCAGGACAATTGCGCTCAAAGCACCCCCAACCGATGGCCACCCAGCCTCTGCTTCAAAGCCTCCAAACAAGGAGCCTCCACCACACTCTGGGGCAGGCAGAGAGTTCCACTGCTGAACAGCTCTCACAGTCAGGAAGTTCTTCCTAATCTCCTTTGCTGTAGCTTGAAGCCATGGCTCCCTTGCGTCCTAGTCTCCAGGGCAGCAGGAAGGAAGTCTGCTCCCTCCTCCCTGTGACTTCATATCACATATTTATACAAGGCCGTCATCTTGTCTCTTCTCAGCCTTCTCTCCTTCAGGCTAAACATGCCCAACTCTTTAAGCCGCTCCTCATAGGGCTTGTTCTCCAGACCCGTGATCCTTTGAGCCTCCCTCTTCCTCTGGACACATTCCAGCTGAGAGTCAACCTCTCCCTTCAATGGTGTTGCCCAGAATGGGACACAGTATTTGCTCATGCCTCCACCTCCCTGACCTCTCTTGCTTGAGGGGATGCCTCTGGCCAAAGAGATTGGAATCGAGATGATGTGCAATAGAGGGAATGAGGAAGTACCGTTTTTATGGGGCGAGTTGCCTTGTTGCAACCTCAGAATGGGGGAAGCCCCCTATGTGCACACATACCATTGGCTGCACCCCTGGTCAGTTGTGGGCTGGGTACACCTTCTGCTTGAAAACCAGGCCCCGTGGCCCCTTTGCACTTTTGCACGAAGCAGCAGGAGAGCCATGAAGGCGGGCCCGCTTGCCACCTTCTCCCTGATGGGGCTGGTTGCCACCTGGGCCAAGTTGCCCTCCGCAGCTGGGCAGACAGGTGAGCAAGGGAGGGGTGGCTGGAGGACAGGCCCGCTTTCCAGGGGTGAAGGCAGGGAAACAAGGACGCTCAGCTACACAGGCCGAGAGTCTCTCCGATCCTGCATTTCCCAAATATTACTGCACGCATGGCACTTTGGGGGCTGGTCTGGAGGGGTGGGGTGGCCTAGCACAGCGTGGCTTATTGGGGGTCCTTCCGCTCTGCTCCCTCTCCTGACCCCCAGATATCTGCACCCTGCCGAAAGACGCCGGGCCCTGCGACGCCGTGTACCCCCGCTGGTTCTACAACTGGGAAGTCCGGAAGTGCGGGAAATTTAACTACGGAGGGTGCGGAGGAAATGGAAACAACTTCAGGACTCTGGAAGAGTGCCGAGGTTCATGCGGGCATCATGGTGAGAGGTGGGCAGGAGGAGGAGGTCTCCGGGGTCAGAAGGGATTGCCCATGAGGGAGGGAGGGAGGGCAAAAGGAGGAGAGAAGGAAGGAAGGGAAGCTGGAGGGGGGGAGGGAGGAGCCATGCTGGCCGCTCCTGGTGTCAGAGAACTAACCCAAGATGAGGAATGGCGGAAGACCGGGGCATCACTTCAAATGTTAGATACTTTTAGATGTTTTTAGATGTTTCAGGTACTTGTGTTTTACTGTAAATCGCCCAGAGCCACCTGGGACGGGCGGTTACGAAATCCCTAAATAAATCTGTATACCTTTATAAAACAGAATGTTTGTATGTGTGTATGCGGAGGGCGGAAGGGCGGATATGTGGCAGCTATTTGCATAAAGTCCTTTGATTGGACAGCCTCGCCACTCCAAAATTCTAAGGCACCAGACAGAGGGCATTGATTGCCACTGATTAGCCAGCATCCCAGAATCCAGGCCTCTACATTCAAACAACAGGATTTCTTCCCACTGAGGGGAAAAAATGCACCATCAACATTCCCTCCCCACTTGGCTCTGTGAAAACAAAATGGATTCCTGTATTCTCCTCCCCCTCAGCTTTTAGAAAACGGCTGCCTGCCATTCGGCCTTTTAAAGTTACTAATAGCAGGCCATAACATTACAGGCCCCAAAATAGAGTTTAGGGCAGGATGGCCGACGAATGATGGGATTTGCATCCCAATTCACTTCCCAGAAAACATTGTAGCCCCTACAAATCCCCTTCTCCCAGATAGGCCCAAAAGAGGCATCCATCTTCCCTCTTCAACACAGTGTCAGAGAAAGGCAGCTTCTGACAGGATCTTTAGAACAGGCACTGTCACTCTACAAGGCAAGGCCCTACTCCACTCAAAAGACACAAGAGAAAACAATAAATACCTTTCTCTAATGCCTTTTAATGCTTATATAAATAATTCTGGCCCAAAGCCCCTCACCCCGCCTCATTGGACCTTACTGCTAATTCCATGCAGGCCTTTTCCATTTTTTTACTCCTTTCTGTTTTACACCGGTATACTTTCACAGGCCAGGGCGGATATGTGGCAGCCACTTTCACAGGCCACAGCGACCAGCGCGGGTGATGGACCTGCACCAAACTTGGTACACATAACCCCCTATGACATGACCCACGTATTATGGGATTTGTAGTACTTTCCAAGACTTTGGTTCCCACAGACCACTGAGGCCACCAAAAGGACCAATACAGACCACACTCAGCACACACAGCCCCCATGACCCACTCTACGTCCTGGTGCAGTTCGGAGGAGGGTGGACCATGGATGATGGGACTTGAAGTGCCTCTACTCACTTCCCAAGTCCGCTGCAACCCTCATCCAATCACTGATCGAGACCAAACTTGCCATACATAACCCCCATGACTGCCTTCACGTCCTGGTGAGGTTTGGGGGAGGACTGACAATGGATGATGGGATTTGTAGTACTTTTACACCCCTCTGTTCCCACAGACCACTGTGGCCCCCAACAAACACCGAGAAAGTCCACACTTGGCACACAGAGCCCCAGTGACCCACTCTACATCCTACTGAAGTTTGGAGGGGACAGAACATGGATGATGGGACTTGCAGTACCTTCCCTCACTTCCCAATCCTGCTACAAACCTAATCCAATGACTGATCAACACCAAATCTGGCACACAGAGCCCTCATGACCCACTCTACATCCTGCTGCATTTCTCAAATGACCCGGGCAGGGCTGGGTCCCCAAGCTAGTAAATAAATAAATAAGATGTGCGCACAACACAGACAGGTCCTTTCCACTCCCAGAAAGAGAAATGCCAGCTCCAAAAAAGAAAAACAAGTTGTACTTTGATTTCTATAGTGGCAACTGAAAAGTTCTGACGCATGTCATTACCGACCTGTATGTCACTGGACTCCTCCTCGTCCCCCTCTTTCCCTTCAGGTGTGTCTTCTACGAGGTAGAGTGGGTGCTGTTTGGGACCACTTGACCCCCTCCCCCGCCCCCATGCCTTGGCCCTATGGATTCGTGTGAGGTGCAGTGTTACAGGCCTCGAGCCTTCCCTGGTCAAGAGGGCTGGGACCTCCCCAAACTACAGCTCCCAGGGTTCCACGCCATTCAGCCATGGCAGTGGAATGGGGCAGCCTGCATTCATTCTACCCTCTAGAGATGCACACTCCTCCTCCTCCTCCTCCTTTCCTTTCCTTTCCTTTCCTTTCCTTCTCCTGTCTTTTTTATTCTCCTCCTGTGAGGGGAAGGTGTCCTAGGGAGTGAGGGGGAGGGGGCTTCCTTTCTGCTGCCCTGGGGACGAGGACGCAATGGAACAAGGGCTGCAAACTGCAGGAAGGAAAGGGGATTCCCCTGAAGATGAGGAAGAACTTCTGGACACACACACACACACACACGGAGGGAGGGAGGGAGGGAGGGAGATGTTCAGCAGTGGAACTCCCTCCCTCTCTGCCCAGGGGGAGGTGTGGTGGAAGCTCCTTTTTAGAGACTTTGAAGCAGAGGCTGGGTGGCCATCTGTCAGGGCTGCTTTGAATGTGATTGTCCTGGGTTTAGGCAGAATGAGGCTGGACTGGAGGGCCTACCTACGAGGTCTCGTCCAACTCTGGGATTCTGGGGTTCTCCTTCTTCTTCTCCGCCAAAATCAGACCTGAAGTTATTTTCCGGATTCTTTAATCAATGGATACCTTTTGCAGCCATGGTTCCCATTGTGTGTAACCCCTGGCCACGTGCCCTTCCTCCTTGGTTGCAGCCCTTGCCCCCCTTGTGGTCCCTGCTTAGAAGTGTCCCTGCGGCCTCCTTCTCCTTCCAGGGCTTCTTCCCCCGGGAGCGGCTGGCGGGTGCCCCGAGATCCATGGCTCTGGGCCCTGCGTGGAGAACTGTGGGAGCGACGAGGTCTGTGGCCGCGGGCAGAAGTGCTGCAGCAACGGCTGTGGCCACACTTGCATGGACGTCACCCAAGGTACAAGGAGGCCGCCGGCTGCCACGGGAGCCCCTGAAGTCAGCTTGGAGGGAGGGTGCCCGAGTGGGCTTGGCAAAGCTGTGGAGGAGAAGCAGCTCAATGGGGCCATCTTGAGTCCTTCTTTGTGTTTGGAAGCAGGAGCAGCAGGAGGAGGCCTGGCCTGGCCCGGGAGCTCCGTGGTGCAGGTGGTGGGTGGCCAGTGAGGCCAAAGCTGGAGGCCCTGAGGGAGGGAGGGAGGCCTCCGTGGGCCTTGGCCTTGGGCCAAACTGAGACAATTCTTCAGTGTGGACGGGAGGAAGGGGGAATACTATGTCACTGGCGGATGCCCTTTTTTCTGCCCTAGGGTCTCGCTGATGTGACTCCAGGGTGGAGGATGGGCGGCTTGAGAAGAGGATCCCTCACTCCACTGCGCAATATTGGAAGATGCACGCGGCTCGGCAGCAAACGCACTCCTGCGGGGGATGAGCTCACGCATTAAAACCTCTCAGGGCTGCAGAACAGCATTGTTTGAATGTTAATGGGGAAACACGATGGTTTGTAAGACGGTGGTGGGAGATGGATCTTTGTCTGGGTGGAAGCCCAGGGTGGCAGCCGGCAGCCCAGTCTCCAGTGGAGAGGCGCCAATGGGCCTTCCTCACGCACACCCAAGGGTTTGGTTAAGCAAGGAGAATCAGGGTGACCGCTTCACATCGCAATCTCATTGGGAACGTCTCAAAGTCATTCTGCAATGCTTCCTATCCAAACATGATATCAATGCTCAAGCATCTTTCCGCCCATCTGTACAATGCAGAGCACAGGAAACTAGGGCCCAGAAGAAGAGGAGGAGGAACCCATTCAAACCATCAGGCCCAAAAGTGAATATCGTAACTAATAACATTATGACAAATACACAAAACACAGTCTCACCAATGAAACTAGTCAGTTGGGTGGGACGGATAACCAGCCATGTCAAAAGGTGGAGGATCCCTTCCCAAAGTCCAGGGGACCAGAACCATTTTTCCCCATTTTGGAATTCCTGTGTTAGCATCTCCATGGTACACCTTGAAGGTGGAACCCAAGTCTAAACACAAAATTCATTCGTTTCATCCACACCTTATACACGGAGCCTCAAGGTAGTTTCTACACAACCTTCTAAATAAATGTGCGCATGAAATGATATCTGAATGCATTGAACCAAATCGAAAACCAAAGGTGCCGCCACCTCAGGGTGCTTCCAGGCAGCACAACGTCACGGGTTTTAGTCAGGGGCAAAAAATCCTGGGACTTCCGGAGAGGTCCGTATACAGACCTGTTGGTCTTGGGATTTCTGCCTCCGTTGTCCAGACTTCACGTTTTGTTCCATGATTTAGAGGCTCCCAAGATGGCCGCCAAAGGACCAAACCCAACAACCACGAGATGCGGATATGGGGAGATGCGGAGATGTGGAAAACTGCAAAAGTTCCATTCTTTGTCCCGGCTAGAAAAACCGTTCACCTCCAGACATTTCACGAAGTCTCTCCCACACAAACAAACCTCATGGGGTGGAACCACCACGGCCCAAGTCAGCCGCACACAAACAGGCACACACATTTTTAAGCCAGGAACAGAACTTTGTCATTATCTACTATTTTTAGACCCTGGCTGCTTGGCCATCTGTCCAGACAGATTTGGTTGTGTACAGTACTTGTGGCATCCAGCAACAGGGTCCTGTTTCTGCCTTTGATTTGGCTTTCCTTATTAGTGGGTACGCAGATACCCGCATGTCCACATCTCTGCAAAAGTTCCAATTTATGTGCAGACCAAAAAACCCCTGTGTTCTCCACAACATTCATAAAGTTTCTGGAATACAAAGTAGGAGTAAAACTACTTCTATCCAAGTCAGCAATACACAATGAAGCAGGCACACTTTCAAGCCAGGAACACAACTTTGTCATTATTGTCACTTTGTACAGGCTGCCTGGCCATCTGTCCAGACAGATTTGGTTGTGTACTTGTGGCCTCAAACAAGACGGAGCTGTTCCTGGGTTACGCGGGGCTTTGCCTATTCATCATCATCATCACCATCCTCAATTTATTTCTTACTAATCGCCCTCCCTCAAGATGCTCCAGGCAATTTACACAGAAACCGTAAAGCCAGATAAAACATGCACGGGTCATGAAAATGGAACTTAAAGTGACGTATCAAAGGCTTTACTGAAGAGCCAGGTCTTGAGGGCCTGGGTGAAAGGGCGCTGATTGCGCATCGCTCTCATATACGGAGGCAGAGCCTTCACGATTGTGGCTCCATACCTATGGGATGCCCTGCCAGCAGAAGCCCGAGCTCTGCGAAGCTGACCTTCCTTTTGGAGGGCATGCAAGACATTCTTATTCCGGCAGGCATTCGAATCCTGCTGATTGGTGATTTCTCTTTGTTTTAATTAGCTTTTTATGTATATTGTTCTTGTTCGCACTGTAAACCGATCCGAGCCCTCGGGGAGTGGCGTTATGTAAATTGGAATAATAATAATAATAATAATAATGAGTTCCACAGTGCTGGGGCAGAGATAGGAAAGGCTCTATCTTCTTTCTGGGCACGTAACGCCTACTGTGATATACTGGTCAGTGTTGTGACACGTATTGACTCCAGGAGCCATGGCTTCCAAGGACAAGGAAGGAGATTCCACCTGAACATGAGGAAGAACTTCCTGACCAGAAAAAGTGTTGCTCCGCAGTGGGGCTCTCTCCCTCTCCCCTCCCCCCTTTCCCTCTCTCCCCTCCCTCTCTGCCTCCGAGCCCAGAGGAGGCTCCTCCTTTGAAGGCCCTTCCTTCAGCAGAGGCTGGGGGGCCATCTGTCAGGAGGGCTTTGATTTTCCTGCCTGGCCGACTGGGCAGCCATTGGGATCTCCTCCAATGCTATGAGTCAACGATTTCTCCCTTCTTGCACATTTCACAGCGAGTAATGTGACAAGCACCCTGGGCCTGCCTCGGAATCGGTCCCAGTGAGGTGAATAGGAGGGCAGAGCCGTTGGCCAGGAAAACTGCGTGTTGCCATCAGGTGGAGCAACCGTGGCCTGCAGCACTTACTGGAAGGAAGGAGGGAAGGAGGGAAGGAAGGGATGGAGGGAGGGAAGCCTTGAGCAGAGTGTTTCAAGGAACAGGAACACTGACGCGGGACACTCTCAGGGAAACTTGGCCCAGGGCTTTCCCCGCAGCAGGGCCTGATCTCCAGCCAAGAGGAAGCCCAGTGCCGGGAAGAAAGCTCGCCTTCGCCTTTGGCAGCCGGCGCCCAAGCTGGGCCTGGAAGGAACCCAAAGCAGCAGCAGTCTTTCAGAGAGGACTTCTCCACCAAGGCCACCGCTTCCCGACCGCCATTGATAGCAGACAACGGAGAGCCCCCTGCATTCAAGCTGATCTGACCTGCAGCAGGGAGTTCCACAGCTCCTGGATCCCCTATTGGGCCAGCATCAATGGGAGTGTGGCTACAGCAGCAGCTTCAACAAGCAGTCTTTCTTTACTTTGCTTTCTTCCCCTGACCGTAACATTGTAACAAATCCCCCAATAAAGTATCATTTAATTGTAACTTTTCCCTCTGCATAGTAATACATTGTGTCTTTTACTGTCTCCAACTCTCTCCAAGCATGAACTTTTCCTTTCCTGAGCCGCAGATCACTGCCGGCTCGCCCAGGATGCTCTTACAGCGTCCTGGGGAGGCCGAAACTGCCTTCCTCTGAACCGCAGATATGGAAACCCATCAGGGACCCATATCCGCAGGTCAATGGATTGCCTCCATTATGGTGCCATATTTTTCCTAGGCTGATTATAGGAAACTAACTAACTGCTATCTTGCTTTCACTCTTTGGGCCCCTATGCCCCGGGAATAACCTTTCTTAATCAGAAAGAAAGACATTTTAAATGGAGACCAGCTGATTGTCATCCATGTCTCCTCACTGCAACGACCGATCCTGCCGCCATCTTGTGGATCACATGGACTCACCAAATCGTTTCCCTTTAATGCTTATGGACTTTCTCGAACTTTTATGGGACTTTTGCCCACTTTAAAGGACTTTCAGAAACATTTTGGGAACTTTTTCCTTTCAAACCCCATGAACTCTTCTCATGACTTATGAAATCTAATGGACTCTGGTGGGTGGGATGGGCTGGTATGAGATGATATGGTTCCCATTTCCCTAAAACAGAATAAAGCCATATTAAACAGTTAAATGAATGCATTCCCTATGAGATGATATTTCCCATTTCCCCTGAATGCCCTGTGTTCCTATATGAACATATGAAATGTCACCTCTTCGTGACCCCAGCATGCCAAGGCTCAGGGAACCCCTCATTTCCTGGGCCAGTAAATCCCTAAACAGAGAAGGACTTTTCTTTTCATGGACAATCACAGCGGATGCGTCCCTTCAAACCTCGGAGTCGGCCCATTTGAAGGATGTGTCCCTTGGGCACGCGCCTTCAGACCTCGGAGCATGGCCACCTGAGGGACGTGCCCCATGGTGATTCTTATCATTCCTCATAAAGGGGGCATCCTGCCTTCGCCAGCACTTGGACAAGCACTAGGTCACTTAATCCACTCAACATTTCCTCCCGGTTCATTGTTTCCCACGTGGACCGCCTCCTCTGCTCTCATTGGTCGAGAGCCCAAAGCGGCGCTGGCTTCCTGTTTGGCTGTTTGGCAAAACTAGCCACGCCTCCCTGCCAGCTGATGACTCCAGCCAATCAGCGTGAAGCCAGCAAAGGGGACGAGGGTGGGGAGTTTGAACTTTGACAGCTCTGTTTTTCTCTATAAAATGTAATGTTTTGCATTGTACGGTATGTCGGCTTTTGGGCAAAAGATTGAGCTTGACCTCCGCTCCAGCTGGAACGAAATAAACAACTTGGTGGCGTTTCTTTAACTTGGTGGGACTTTATTTGGGGAATTCAGGGAAAAGTGGATTGGCTGCTTCCTATCTTGCCAGGGCTGTATTTGATCCTCTTTGGTGGTTCTGACTGGGCTCTGCCTTCACGGCAAGACCCCCAAATTCCTGCTCGATATCACCATCAGCGGCAGGGCCCTTCCACAGAAGAGGCCAGGGGCGACTGACTTCCCTGGAGGAAATAAAGAGCTGTGGTCCGCTGTGCCTCCCAACACCTTGGGACAAATGGAACAAGCGCTGGGATCAAGGAAGTGTGGCCTGCCCGATGTTGCTGAACTACAGCTCCCAGCGGCCCTCCTTGGCTGAGCAAATGCTGAATGAGGATGGAGGGAGTTGTATTGGCAACATCTGGGGACCACATCTGGGATTCAGAGGGGTGTTGCTGTGTGGTTTCCGGGCACTATGGCCATCTCCTAGCAGCATTTTCTTGTGATGCAGGTGAAACGTCAGGAAAAAATTTATTTATTTACGGCATTTTACCCCGCTCTTCTCAACCCCCGAGGGGGGACTCAGAGCGGCTTCCAAAAGGCACAATTTGATGCCTACATCACAAAATACTGCTAGAAACACGCCATACAGCCCGGAAACCACCCAACACCCCAACCGAGTTGGCTCGGTTCCCTCCAATTACCGCCCAGTCTTGAATTTACTGTTTCTGGGCAAGGGGATGGAGAGGGCAGCAGCGGGACAGCTGCAGCGGTTCTTAAATGACTCAGCCGGATTAGATCCCTTCCAGTCCGGTTTCCGTATTGGGCACGGGACAGAGACCGCCCTGGTCTCCATCACAGATCAGCTTCGTTGCCAGTTGGACCAAGCTGGGTCAGCACTGCTCGTGTTATTGGACCTCACAGCAGCATTTGAGACAGTAGATCATGCATTATTGATCCACCGTTCAGCCGTGATGGGAGTTAGGGGGACTGCCCTTAAACGGGTGGCCTCCTTTCTTCAAGATCGTGGACAGCGGGTGGAGAGTGGAGGGGTGGTCTCGGAAAGGGTCCCCCTTGAGTGTGGGGTCCCCCCAGGGGCTATCCTCTTTCCTCTGTCATCCACTGGCCCAACTGGTGCGTAGTTTTGGTCTGGAGTGTCATCAGTACGCTGATGAGACCCAGCTGGTGCTGAGGATGGAAGGCCGGCTGGACTCTGTACCCGATTATTTCCATCAGTGCCTCGAAGCCGTGACTGGGTGGCTACGGGCCAGCAGGTTGAAGGTGAACCCATTGAAGATGGAGATGCTTTGGCTGGGTCGCCTGGGGGGGGGGGGGAGCTTCAGCTGCCTATTATGGACGGCGAAGCAGTTCGCCCGTTGTCCCTTGTAAAAAGCCTGGTGACGATGGAGGCCCAGGTCTCCACTGTGAGCAGAGCGGCGTTTTTCCATCTGCACCAGGCAAAGCAGCTGGCACCCTACCTCTCTGGTAACGACCTAGCCACGGTGATCCAGGCCACGGTCATCTCGAGACTAGACTACTGTAACGCCTTCTACATCGGCCTCCCTTTGTCAGTGATCTGGAAACTCAAGTTAGTACAAAATGCCGCTGCTCGACTGCTGGCTGGAGTGTCCCTGAGGTGTCACATCACACCAGTCTTACAGCGTTTGCATTGGCGTCCCATCGAATACCGGATTGCTTTCAAAGTGTTGGTGTTGACCTTTAAGGCCTTGCACGGTCTGGGGCCAGCGTGCTTTTTAAAAAATAGACTTTATTAATTTTCCATAAAAGAAATAGTTCCATGTAGACAATAGAATTGGTAGAGACTTAACTCTGCCGTTACATAAAAAACACAGTGATGCTCTGAAATTTAGCATGAGAGTATGAAAAAGGGGACCAAAGGGGAGGGGGTAGAGAGTTGGGTTGTGTAAGAGGGGGGTATAGGAAAGCAGTGACAAGAGTTAAAAGCAAAAAAAACGGGGCCAGCTTGTGAAGGCCCATCATATTCCCCAGAGCGACGGTCCGAGGCAAAATCTTTGAAGTCCGGTCAGCAGCGCCGCTTGTCATCTACGAGGCAGCGTGCCTTCTCGGTAGCAGCGCCTAACTTCTGGAACGCCTTGCCGGAGGAGGTCCGAGCAATAACAGACTTGTCCTCCCTCCGGAGGGCTTGCAAGACTCACCTCTTCCGGCCGGCGTTCAACCTTTAGAGGCCCCGCTTAATCCATATTCTCTGTCTTAGTATACATTGTTTTTATTGTTGTTTTAACTGCTGTTTGTGATGATGTTTTATGCTTATGTTGTGAACCACCCTGAGCCTATTGGGAAGGGTTGTACACAAGCTGAAGTAATAATAATAATAATAACTTGACCTCTGTTTGGGTTGGGACAGAAGCATGCCTTCGAGGAGACGTCTTGCAATAGAGCCGAGGAGTCTGGCGCGCGAGGCTTCACAAAGTGTGCAATGCAGGAAGCGCGGAAGGGCCACCGGGCAGGTGTCACGGTTGGGCAAAAGCTGGCAATCGAGTTCCCGCTCATCCTCTGATGGAGCAAGCCAGCGGGGAAATTGCAGAGCGTCCTTGCTCAACGATAGGCTGTGCCCAGCCACACTCCAGCAGGCTTTAAATCCGGGACCCAAGGGAGCACCAGCACCCAGCATCCCCTGGAAGCAGCAGCAGAAGGCACCATGAAGGCCAGCAGCACGGCCCTCCTCTTCCTGGCGGCTCTCTTCGCCATTTGGACCGAGCTGCCCTCCACCGCAGCGGAGAGGAAAGGTAGGGGCGGCACGTCGGGGGCAGCAGCAGCGCTTCCCATCCATGGCTCTGCCTCTGGATAGTAGGGGTGGATATCTCCGGTTCAAATACTTTGAGTTCCGTTATTTTTTCGTATTTTATTTATTTATTTATTTATTTATTTATTTATTTATGATTTCAATGTATATACCACCCTTCCCGAGAAGGCTCAGGGTGGTTTACAATGACAACCAACACAATCACAGTAAAATATTAAAACATAAAAAATTTGAAATTGTTTTGACCCTATATCGAACCTCGTCGTCCAACCCGATGTGATCTTTCTAAATCGAAACCGAGTCAGCCATTTACGTAAAGGGCACGTTATTAAGTCATTTCCGCCCTTCCTTATCTTTGGTTTTCAGCTGGCAAGAGGGGAGTGGAAGGCAGCATCTCCTCTCGCCAGATGACACCCAAACACGGGTTAAAGGTCACCCCCGTTTGGGTCTCAGCTGGCGAGAGGAGGGTGCCAGGCTGCCACCTCCACCCTCCTGTCGCCATCTGACATGCGGGTTAAAGGTTGGTTTCTGGGCTGGCAGAGGGGAAGGGAGGCATCGCCTCCCTTCGCCCCTGCGAGCTCAGAATCCAACCCGCATTCCCTTTAACCCGGGTTGGTTCTGAGCCGGCGAGGGGCGTGGAGGCAGGCATCCCCTGCCTCCTGGCCACGAAATAGAATCAACCCGTGTTATTACGTTTCAGGTTGATTCTAAAGCTGGCGATTCATTTCTATAACGCAGCAAGAAATCCCCGTGTTAACTGGCCCCACCACCTTCTGGAGGGCGTCTTTCGTTATTAATTACGTTTCAATGAATGCCATTGATTCCATGGCTCACGTCTATGAAATCAGGGGAACGGGAGTTTGACGAGGCCTTTAGCCTTCTCTGCCAAAGAGTGTTGGTGCCTCACCAAACTACAGCTCCCGCAATTGCATTGTAGTATTGATCCCAGGCAGTTAAAGTGGGACTCAAGTGCATTAATTCTAGGGTGTAGACCAGGCCTGGGTCAACTTCAGCCTTCCTCCCTCCCTCCCTCCCTCCCTCCAGGTGTTTTGGACTTCAAACAGCTGTTGGGAATTGTGGGAGTTGAAGGGAGGGAGGGCCGGATCTGGCCCAGGCCTGGTGTAGGTGCGCCCTCAGTGATGCTCCCTCAGGGGTGTGCTACAAGGCAAAGGTCTTCCCAATAACCTCCCAATGGGAAGGAAGGCATGACCGGGAGGGCAACCCTTCCTAGCATTCTGGTGGCGCAACCTTTGAGGGGGGCATGGGGTTTTATGGGGGGGGGAGCACTCAAGTCATAGGATTCCCCACTTCAGTTCTCTACCTTTGTTTGAAAAATTAGTGATGGGATGTGTTTGCACTGGGAAATCCCTCCTTCAAACAACAGAGCTGCGTGAAGTCCCCTCGCTCACCGCGCCCCACCTGCCCTCCGATCCCGGCCTGGGGGACGAGGGGTTCTTACCTGGCCTCACCCCCTGGCCACCCTTCCTTTCCAGCCCTTTTGTGGAAAGGGGTCATGGTTAGAACGGGTTAAGCCGCCAGCTACAGAAAATCTTGCTGACCGGAAGGTTGGCAGTTGAAGCCACAGGTTGAGGTGATCTCCCGCTGTCAGCCCCAGACTTAGCCTGAGTTACTGGAACACCTAATTAAATTTATTCTTTTAGCAACAATGAACTGTTTAGATAAATAGGTACCACTTTGGAGGGGGATAATAAAATCAATCAATCAATCTCCCTGTCAAAAACAGTTTACCAGCAATTTGATAAATAGGTACCGCTTTGGCGTCCACCCTGGACAAGCAATTTCATCAGAGCGTCCACAGGACAACAGAAAAACGTGGAAAAAGGGCACCTCCCCATGGCCGGGTCGAGCACAGCCTCCAGATGCTGGGCGGTAGCATGGCAGGTCAATCCCCAGCAGCAAAATTGCCGACCAGGAGGTGTCAAGTTTGAACTCAGACTCGGATTGAGCACCCGACCGCTCGCCTAAGCTCACTGTCCACAAAAGCAGTTGAAAAACAGCTGAGCTGGTAGTAAATAAATGAGGCCCTGCTTTAGGGGGGAGGACCCAACTCACCTGCGTGTGTACTGGCACCTGTTTCTGGATCCTGTTCAAACAAGGGGATCTGTTAAGCGGATCATGAAGAGATAGTACAAAGACGTTGAGACAGAGGCAATCCCTCCCGTGATGGCCGGATCTCGAGAGCATCTAGCCCAGGCGCGGGCACACTCCGGCCCTCCCTCCAGGTGTTTTGGACTCCAACTCCCAGCGTTCCTCACAGCCTCAGGCCCTTCCCTTTCCCCCTCAGTTGCTTAAGTGGTTGAGGGGCCTGGTGCTGTGAGGAATGCTGGGAGTTGGAGTCCAAAACACCTGGAGGGAGGGCCGGAGTGTGCCGGTGCCTAACATACAACATATGTACAACATAATTACTATCATGGAAACTGAAATGTTTTTGTATGTTTTGTTGCAAATTGGTTTTTCTGTTGTTCTAGAGTTGTGTTGACAACCTGTTTTGTGTTCCCCGTTTTTGTTTTCTGTTTGCGTTTGGCTTGCTGTTTGCGGCTTGCTCGTTCTTGGCTCCTTCTCTTGTGCGCGGGAGTCAGGACACCAGATTGCCAAAGGCTTTCATGACCACAGTCACTGGGTGTTGTGGTGTGTTTTGGGGGCTCTATGACTGTGTTCCAGCAGCATTTTCTCCTGACCTTTCACCTGCATCCGCAGGCAAGAACATGGCCATGCATCCCAGAAACCACACAACACCCTGGTCTGGGAATGGTTTCTCTGGGGTTGTGGTGGTGCAGTGGGTTAAACCATTGAACTGTTGTATCTTCTGACCTAAGGGTTGGCAGTTCGAAGCCACAGGTCAGGGTGAGCTCCCGCTGTCAGCCCTAGCTCCTGCCAACCCAGAAGTTCAAAGGCACGCAAATGTGAGGAGATCAATAGGTACTGCTTTGGCGGGAAAGTAATAAAGGCGCCCATGCAGCCACGCAGGCAACACAGCCAGGAGGCGCCTATGGACAAGAGGCTCCTTGGCTTGGAAAGGGAGCGAGAGCACCTCCCCATGGCCAGGACTGAGCACTGCCTCCAGAAGCCAGAGGGGAAAGGGGAAGCCTTGGCCTCTGTTCCGTGTATTTGCGTGTCATTGTCATTCCTCGGTCTTAGAGGCATTGAACCCTTGCCTTTTGTGTAGGTCGTAGGCCGCCCTGAGTTCCCTCCTGGGGAGATAGAGCGGAATACAAGTCAAGTGTATTGCTATCATTTTACTGACACAAAAGCAGAGTCTGCCACAGCCAACGAGGTCTCTCTGCTGGATTTCGTATCACAAGGTCACAAGTCAAACACTCTGGGACTAGGACTGTGAGGTGTATTTTCGGATGATGCGTCCAGATCCAAGTCAGGTGACCCTTTGCCGTTGACAGATTGTGATTTTGTCCATGTTTATTGTTTCCAAATGCCGGCTGAGATCTTTTGGCACGGCACCCACTATGCCCATGACCACTGGGACCACCTGGACTGGTTGATGCCGGAGACGATGGTGATGATGGTGGTGGTGATGATGATGATGACGATTCTCTTGGGCTGGCCCTGAGGTCACCTGTCATCCCTGTGCCTTGTGTTCCTTTCAGCGCTTCCCCCATGTCCCAAGCCCCCGAAGATTGGCCCCTGCGTGGAGATGTGCTCACGTGAGAAGCCCTGCGGCCCAGGAGAGAGATGCTGCAGCAACGGCTGTGGCCACAGCTGCGTGAAGGTCACTAGAGGTAGGCAAGCAGCCCTTGGGATCAGCAAGCTCTGAACTGCCTCACTGAAGTCGGGCCAGAGGCCGTTGGGTGACGGGGCGCCATGGGTCTGTGGAGAGCAGCCCTATGGGTTGGGCCATGTGTCTTCATGTCCCTGGGGGCAGAAGGAGCAGGGTCTCTAGGGGGAAATGCACCGCTGGGTTTCCCTACAGCAAGCATGGGCAAACTTCGTCCCTTCAGCGGAATGGTGGGAGCTGAAGTCCAAAACACCTGCAGGGAAGGACGAAGTGTGCCCATGCTGGCTTTCCCTGTTAGCAAACGTTTGGCCCCTGGTGCCCCAAAATGGAGCTGCAGCCAACAGGCAGATTTTGCCATTGGTTGTAAGACGCAGCGCAGTTCTGGAGCTCCCACTTGGGCCCCCTTTTTGAGCCTTGATAGATTTGTTTTGGTGGGGAGGAGCATCTTGGACTCGGTGAAATGCAGACGTTGAAGTGCTGTGTGTTGTGCCTGCATTACAATCCTTTCCGTTAGTTCGTCAGCCACTTTGCGCCCTAATCCTGGAACAAGGGCTGGCTGTCAACCACATAAATAATAAAGCAGTCGGTGGGGGGGATGTGGGGAAGCCGAAAACCCAGCTGTGATGACCGGGCAGAGGGAAGTGTGCGTGATGCACCCGCTGGCCACGTCCCAGGCTTTGCAAGTTTGAGGGGAGAAGAATGTGCACTTTCCTCAAATGTCTCAATTTCACAGATCTCACCAAAGCCTGAAGAGGGCGCCATTGAGGTTTTATTCAGCCCAGCTGGACAGGATTACAGCCGCAAATCATTCGACCATGCTGCAATGCAGCTACATTAGTGAACATCCCTTTTATAGGGTTACAGATTTGAATTTCCCTCTTCCCACCCCCCCACCCCCCCGCTGCTGATTGGCAGATGTCATCACTTGCAGGCGGGGCACAGGCGGTCCCTGTGCATGGCCCCAGCCAATGAGGGCGAAGAAGGAGGAATAATGAGAGAAGGGGTGGTCCTGAGTGTGCCACGAGGCTGGGCTCCAGCCCAAACCAGTTTTTCTGAGTTGCAGACAAAGGCCTTAATCCCTTATTTCCTGTTTTGGCCAAGCACAGACCAAGAATCCTTTTGAGTGGGTTTCAGTAAAATGGAGGGTAAACAAAGGGAATTCCAAGTTTGGCATGATCCTGGGGTGTTTCATTATAGGGTTGTGAAAAGGAGATAGGGTTTGCATAGCTGGTTTCAGGTCTCTGGAGAAACCCTTTTGGGATGTGTGACAAAATATTGCCAAACGGCTTATGGGTCCCTGGCAGGCTAACCTCAGTAGCCAGTTTTCCATAGCCAGGTGATAATATGTTGGGGGCTCCTGGGACAGCCAGGAAAAGGGACAGATTTCACCTCTTGTTTATGCAATGTCTTTGATTGAAGCCAGAGATAAGGAACTTCCTGGCCCAAGGGTGTGAGTTTCTCTTGAGCCAGGGTGTGTGTTGGTTCATGAAAAGGTGACACTCCATATTTCATTTCATAGGGGGACACAGGAGAGTAAAACATATAGAAAAATACATTCAAGTAATAGGAACCATATTTCATATCAACCCATCCCACCCCCCATCCCACAGTCCACATGTGGGTATATGTACTGGGAGAGAGTTCATATGTTCTTGGAAAGAGTCTTTGAGGCACTGGATTTGGGAAAAGTTCATGAAAATAAGTCTTGGAGAGTTCTTTGAGATCAATTGAAAAAGCATGTGCCGAGGGAAACGTCTTGTCCTTTGAGGTTTGGTTTATTGGAGGATTAGCCACAATGTTAGGAGAGGAAAGGAAAGCAAAACAGGAACATATCTTTGGAGACTGCTGCTGTAACCACACTACCCAGCCATGCTGGTCCAATGGACATTTTTTTTGAACTGTGGAACTCCCTGCTGCAGGCCAATGAAACAGGGGCTCTGGGGCTCGACTTCACACCCACCTGCTCACAGATGTTTCCTCTTCTGCCGCAGGGTCTCGCTAACTGGACCTGTTCCGTGTATTTGCGTGTCCTTGTCATTCCTCGGTCTTAGAGGCATTGAACCCTTGCCTTTTGTGTAGGTCGTAGGCCGCCCTGAGTCCCCTCCTGGGGAGATAGAGCGGAACACAAGTCAAGTGTATTGCTATCACTTTACTGACACAAAAGCAGAGTCTGCCACAGCCAACGAGGTCTCTCTGCTGGATTTCGTATCACAAGATCGCAAGCCAAACACTTCCCAAGCGTCTAGGACTCTGAGGTGTATTTTCGGATGATGCGCGCAGATCCAAGTCAGGTGACCTTTTGTCGTTGACAGATTGTGATTTCGGCCATGTTTATTGTTTCCAAATGCCGGCTGAGATCTTTTGGCACGGCACCCACTATGCCCATGACCACTGGGACCACTTGGACTGGTTGATGCCAGAGATGATGGTGATGATGGTGGTGATGATGATGATGACGATTCTCTTGGGCTGGCCCTGAGGTCACCTGTCATCCCTGTGCCTTGTGTTTCTTTCAGCGCTTCCCCCATGTCCCAAGCCCACCGGGGTTGGCCCCTGCGTGGAGATGTGCTCACGTGAGAAGCCCTGCGGCCCAGGAGAGAGGTGCTGCAGCAACGGCTGTGGCCACAGCTGCGTGAAGGTCACTAGAGGTAGGCAAGCAGCCCTTGGGATCAGCAAGCTCTGAACAGCCTCACTGAAGTCGGGCCAGAGGCCGTTGGGTGTCGGGGCGCCATGGGTCTGTGGAGAAGCATCCCTATGGGTTGGGCCATGTGTCTCCATGTCCCTGGGGGCAGAAGGAGCAGGGT
Source organism: Anolis apletophallus (assembly GCA_030556195.1). Lineage (NCBI taxonomy): Eukaryota > Metazoa > Chordata > Lepidosauria > Squamata > Anolidae > Anolis > Anolis apletophallus. The sequence goes on from JARBWK010000005.1 coordinate 255,390, forward strand.
CTCTAGGGGGAAATGCACCACTGGAGCTGCCCAGGGAGCCTCCCTACAGCAGGCATGGGCAAACTGTGATGACCCAGCTGTGATGACCGGGCAGAGGGATGTGTGCATGATGCAGCCGCTGGCCACGTCCCAGGCTTTGCAAGGTTGAGGGGAGAAGAACGTGCACCCACCTGCTCACAGATGTTTCCTCTTCTGCCGCAGGGTCTCGCTAACTGGACTCCGGAGGAGATGACCGCTGGGTGGCCTCTTTCCTTGGGGTCGGCACATGTCCTGTCACCATGCTGTCAACGTCCCCTTGGAGTCCTTTGGCTCCCCCAATAAAACCGGCCTGAGCTTCCCAGCATCCTGAGCCTCGTGTGATGCGTGTTCCTGCGGAAACTGGGAGGGAGGGGGTGGTCCTTCTGGTGGGGGTAGTATGGGGTGAATGGTAGGCCTCACAGTCCCCGGGGCTCTGGGCCATTGCCATGGATGGAAGTGCCACCTGAAGCAAGGTGGAGATACTAAGGAGCATCCTGAACCCCTTGCTATGCTCTCATGTGCACAACCTCACACTCACCCAGGGACATGTAGTGCCCAACCAAAAGGGCCATGGGAAGAAAGAAAGCCTCCCTCAGGCCTATTGCAGTGATAGGAAATGCCGTTGGTCCTCCACATTTGTGGGTTTCCCACTCACGGTTTTGACCATTTCCAGGTTGGACACATCGTCACCTTCCCAAGATGGGGCTGCCGACTGTGGGGACATTCCCATGTCGGCCCCGTTCACAGGGAGAGGGAAGCGAGGGAGCCATTTGGGAGGCCCACTGACCGACCCCTTGTTGACTTGGGGTACGTCTCTCCCGCCTTTCTCCCAGCGGGCCCAAGGCGGCTCACAGCCACATGAAACATGCAATATCACATGTTATGTGCCATGATCCTGCTCTCTGTGCCACCAGTATCTCCCTCCCTTTCCCAGTTGACATACAGGCCCCGGGTGACACACTGGCCACGTAAGGCAGTCTGAAGTGAGTCTCACACGGTCATGGCGGCGATGCAATGCATGCTGGGAGAGACTTCTGCAACGCACTTTAAGGCAGGGCTCTTTGGTTCTGCCCGAGGGTTGCCCTCAAAGGCCCGCTGGATCCATGGATGGAGAATCTGTGGGCACAGAGGGGCAGCTGTCACTTCTATGTAGCCGCCAGCGCTCTTTTGCTTTGACCCAATTTGGGGGGTTACAAAAGTCAGGCATTGCCCCCACAAGCCTTGTCCCTGAATCCCGGCTGAGCAGCAGAGCCAATGGCAGCCTTCCGGGCGTGGCGGTCTCCCACCTCCCACCAGCCCTGGTCCTGGGGCCTCAGGAGTGGGAGGGGGAGGAGGAGGGCAGCAGGGCTGTGGTCCAGCCTCAGGAGGGCCGCAGAAGGTGACCGGGCGGCTGGGATTGGACCGCAGGCCTTGAATCCGACACAGGTGCTTTCAGGACTTCCACCGGACATAGGCAAGGTTGTGGGGAAGTCTGAAAGAGCGCCCTTCATGGGCTCCAATGCAAACCACATCGTCCCAGGGTGAAACCGGCTCCACGGGATACCCAAAGCTCTCCGCAGGTGCGCACATGCACTTGCAAACACACTGAGTGACAATGTAACACTGTCTATGAAATAAGACCAAAAGAATGACAAAGATATAAATGTAATGACCAAACAAGCAAAAGCATCATTCTAAGTTGGTCCCAAACCAGCAATCATGAATAGCACATGTGAACGCCTATATATATATATATACACACACACACACACACACAATTCAATCACGAATGCCTCCAAAACAGTAAAGAGGTGAGTCGGGGAAGTGGTGTCTACACAAGAAAACAACAAGGCAAGTATCCTATAGAAAGTGTCTGAAAGACACAACTCGCAGTTCAGTCCCAACTAAAACACAGTCTTAAAGGAAACGTGGCGCTGAGGCCAATATGCGCAGCGTGTCCGCCGTTCTAAACGTGATCCATCAAGTCGGCAAGGCGGTTCCGCTTGGCTGGGGTTCCCGGTTGGAACGCGGAAGAGAAGCAGGCGTGGGAGGTGTGTCGTCTAGCGCTGTGACGCGACACGTCAGCCCGTGCTCCGGGAATTTGTAGTTTTACGGAGGTTAAATTGAAGGAAATAAATGAATCCAGAAGGACAAATATATGGTAACCAATCAAGGAGCCTCCACAATTAAGCTCCGCGTCTCTGGAACTGGGAGGCTCAAGCTCAGAGGGAGGGAGGGAGGGAGGAGGGAGGGAGGGAGGCAGCAAAAGCAAGCCGCGAAATGTTCCAAATCACTGGCCGGCGCTTCCACGCCAACCAGTGATGCAATACACAACAAATACCGAGGTGTAGATGTCAATCAACAGGCAGCTTGCAGTCGGTCAGAGACCCGTGATGGGGAAAGCCGGCAAAGGGCAGAACCTGGAAGACAAGGAAGCAGAACGCCTACGGGAATAGCGCCGCGTTGACCCGTTTCGGACCTCAAGGGTCCTTCCTCAGGGCGGACGGGGACACAGAAATGTCTGTGGCTTCATTCAAATGGGTACAACTCTGAGTAACATAATCAATGGCATCAAAGATAGGTATGACCGACATGCGCACATGCACTTTCCAGGTGGAGAAAATGTTAAATCCCTGCCTCCTCCACTGCTCTTGCAAAGGCCGAGGGTGCAGAAATAATAATAATAATAATAATACACGTGATTTGTCTTCCTCGCTATCTCCCCAAGGAGAGGACTCAGGGAGGATTCCCGCAAAAACGGAGATACAAGGCAAACATTCAAGGCCTCAAAACAAAGATACACAGATACACAGATAAAGGTTAAAGCTTCCCCTTCATTGCTGAGCCAAGGAGTTGGCATTGTCCACAGACACCTCCTAGGTCATGTGGCCGGCATGACTGTGTGGAGTGCTGTTTACCTCCCCCCCAAAGCAGTACTACTCACATTTGCATGTTTTCGAACTGCTAGGTTGGAAGGAGCTGGGGCTAACAGCAGGAGCTGACCCCGTCCCGCAGATTCGAACCACCATCTTCCAGTCAGCAAGTTCAGCAGCTCAGCGGTTTAACCCGTTGCGCCATGGTGGCCCTTAAAGGGGAAACAGGCAATGTCTCTGGTGGGAAGAATGGTTGGCACTTCTGCCAGTCCTGCTTTGTGTGCTTTGTGTCACGCCACCTGCGCCACCAACTCTCTCCAAAACCCATTTGAAGATGAGCTCAGAGGTTGGTGTCGATGCACACAGAGGCTCAGGGCGCAAAGGAAGAAGAGGAACTGGCCCCATGCGCTGCTTCCCCGACCACATGGATCCTCCTCCTCATCCAATCACTTTTCCACCTGAGGGGAAAAGGACGCAGAGAAGGAAGGAAGGAAGGAAGGAAGGAAGGAAGGAAGGAAGGAAGGAAGTGTTGATGAACAATCTGGGATAGCCTGGCCCAGAGAGGGCAGAGGCCCAGAAGAACCCCCAAAACGAGGATTTCAGCAGAACCTCTGGAGAGTTTTTAAAAAACAATTTCCCCCAAGTTTCCCTTCCCCAAATGATCTCGCCAAAGAAGCCCGGAAGAAGCCTTTGTTCCCGTCAGCGGAGGAGGGTGGCAATATCCTTGTTGCAAAGCAGTCGGAAAGTTACATTGAGAAGACATGCCATTTTATACTTTTTACAGAACTGTCAAATTCAAATTTCCCGCCCCCGCGCGCTGGCCAGCTCCACGGTGATTGGATGGAATGTGGAAGCCAGCTGAGGACAGGGCTGTAGCCAGGATTTTGATTTGGGAGGGGCTGAGTCTGAGAGAGAGAGGGTCTACCTAGCAAACCCTTTGTATCGTTATCCCAATACCCCCATGCACATGGGAAATAGTGAGCATGGTGATCAGATCATGATATCCTTCTCACAGACCAACCTACATAACAGTTTAAATAATGTACCAGTAAGGCCTTCTCACAGGTGGCTCTAAGATGGGGGGCCATTTGGACCCCACCGGCTACATGCCTGGCTGAGGAGAGAACCAATAGCGCAACAGCGCCGCTTCCGCCCTGGCGAATGAGAAGCGAGCGGCTGGAAGTCTCTTGGTTAAATTAGCCCGTATGCAAATGAATCCATGGCTCTGACCTTTCTGGTCAAAGAAAAGCCTTTTGTTGTTTGGTGGGACATGAGGAAGTGATCCACATCTGCCTTTTTCCTGTTGACAGAAGGTCAGGCGCAGGTCTTTTCTTGGGGGTCTCGGGGATCATAAATAGAAACGGTGTTTCGCAGATTGCTGAAACTCTTGAGGTCAGAGGTCAAAAGATAACGGCTTCTTTGATGAATGGGAGAGATACGCCTAACGCTCATAGAACAATAGACGAGACGAAACTCCGAGGGTCTGTTGTCTGTGACGCAAAAGGGAGTCTTCGATGGGGGAGGGGAAAGGCATCCCCCCCAAACTAGAGAAGTCCTTTGTTCGTGCCCTTGGGCTTTTGATGAAAGGATTATAGGCACGGTTATCCTCACCTTAAAACAACAGCTGGTTTTAATACAAGCGCGTAGCAATTCTTCATATTTACAAAAGACACGTGGGAGAGGGAAAAACATGCGGGAAAACGGATACGTGGGAGGCTTTCAAGGGAATGTTTCCATCACCAATATCATCATTATTCCATAAGAAAAAGGGGAAGACAGATAGTTCATTTGATCATAAAAGGTATAAAAACACCAATCCATATACTTTTGGGGGAAGTCATGATAAAAGAGTCCATATAAAAGAAAAGTTCAATTGTCTTTGTCCTTGGGGAAACTATAAGAATGAGTCCTCTTCGTTGCCAGCCTCGAGGAGAGTCCGAAAACATAAACGTCCTTGGAACACTATGTTTCCCAAACCGCTCAGGGCTACCCCCTATTGGCCTGTCTGCATGCAACCCTGTGCACAAAGAGTCCATGGCTTCCGACCCTTGACGGAGGCTCCTGGCGGTGGCGGGAACGAAAGGGTTTGAGAAACCGGCAAGTTCTGACAGTCAGCTGATCCTTTGGAAATATTACAAACACAGGGACTCCCCAGAGAAACCATCGTGGGCATTCCATTCCAAAAAATAGAGCATACCTTTACGATCAATATACAGCAATAATGGCGAGGCTCTATGCCTTCTGGTCAAACCATGGACACGTAACCAGGTGCAGTTTAACCACATAAATACATCATCAAGAGAACGAATAATTGAAGACAGCCGCTAAGTATCAGATAAGGAGCTCATTAATTGATAACTTATCGTTGAGGCCTGACGGGAACTCGGTTTGTAATTGGATGACCCATTGGCTTTCCGTCTGGTGTCAACATGAGCTGCAGGTCCAATCCTGTCAAGAACGGTAACTGTAAAAGCTTCATGAGGATGATTTGAGTTTTTGAAATGGGAATACCGGGTGGTTTCTCTGGGGAGTCCCTGTGTTTGTAATATCTGCTATTAATGTATAACCAATTGTATATATTTGTATAGAGTTCTACGCACTCTTGGACTACATTGACGCCGATCCAATCGGGATAGTCCCCGGTCTCTGAAGAAGCTCGGACGAGCGAAACGATTCAGGGCGGCTACCTATTCAATCGTCAGGCCGCGTAGAGCACCAATTGTACTATGACTTATAAGTTTTCTATGGACTGCCTATACGGACTGTGAATTCATTACAACTAACTGGAATTATTATTTGGACTTTGAAATTGGTGTGCTCTTAAAGGGATCATCCAGCGCGAACCCGTTTTGGGAGCAATGCCAGTACCACTTGAGATACGGAGGCGTGAGTGATTTCGGCTACTGATTTATCTGATATACCATTGCGTTACACTAATGTAATTGTGTTGAATGAAATAATTTCTGATATTCCAATGTGCTGAACTAATATGTATTTTGTGTCATGAATATTGTGTTGAACTAAAAATTGTGTTGAACTAATACAGCTTTATATATATCACACAATTGTGTAAGCTCCTTTTACAGTTTGGGTTGGGACAGAAGCACTCCTTCGAGGAAACGTCTTGCAATAGAGCCGAGGAGTCAGGCGCGCGGGGCTTCACAAAGTGTGCAATGCAGGAAGGCCACCGGGCAGGTGTCACGGTTGGGCAAAAGCTGGCAAGCGAGTTCCTGCTCATCCTCTGATGGAGCAAGCCAGCGGGGAAATTGCAGCGCGTCCTTGCTCAACAATGGGCTGTGCCCGGCCACACTCCAGCAGGCCTTAAATCCGGGACCCAAGGGAGCACCAGCACCCAGCATCCCCTGGAAGCAGCAGGAGAAGGCACCATGAAGGCCAGCAGCACGGCCCTCCTCTTCCTGGTGGCTCTCTTCGCCATTTGGACCGAGCTGCCCTCCACCGCAGCAGAGAGGAAAGGTAGGGGCGGGGGCAGCACGCTTCCCATCAATGGCTCTGCCTCTGCCAGGGCAGCAGCGCTTCCCATCAATGGCTCTGCCATCTGGATATGGCGTCAGATCTATCTATCTATCAACCCGGGAGAACGAGTGCCGCTTGGCCCATTGATTCCATGGCTCACGTCTATGAAATCAGGAGAACTGGAGTTTCACAAGGCCTTTAGCCTTCTCTGCCAAACTACAGCTCCCGCAATTGCATTGTAGTATTGAGCCTTGACAGTTAAAGTGGGACTCAAGTGCATTAATTCCACAGGGTAGACCAGGCCTGGGCCGGATCCGCCCTCCCTCCCTCCCTTCCTCCAGGTGTTTTGGACATCAAACAGCTGTTGGGAATTGTGGGAGTTGTAGTCCAAAACACCTGGAGGGAGGGAGGGCCAGATCTGGTCCATGCCTGGTGTAGATGCGCCCCTGAGGGAGCGTGCTACAAGGCAAAGGTCTTCCCGATAACCTTCCCTCAAGGAAGGAAGGCATGACCGGGAGGGCAACCCTTCAGAGCATTCTGCTGAACCAACCTTGGGGGGGCACGGGGGTTTTATTTTAGGGGGGGAGCACTCAAATCATAGGATTCCCCCCTTCAGTTCCCTACCTTTGTTTGAAAAATTAGTGATGGGATGTGTTTGCACTGGGAAATCCTTCCTTCAAAGGACAGAGCTGCGTGAAGTCCCCTCGCTCACACGCCCCACCTGCCCTCCGAGCCCGGCCTGGGGGACGAGGGGTTCTTACCTGGCCTCACCCCCTGGCCACCCTCCCTTTCCAGCCCTTTTGTGGAAAGGGGTCGTGGTTAGAACGGGTTAAGCCGCCAGCTACAGAAAATCTTGCTGACCGGAAGGTTGGCAGTTCAAGCCGCAGGTTGGGGTGATCTCCCGCTGTCAGCCCTAGCTTCTGCCCACCTAGCAGTTTGAAAGCAACAATGTGAGTAGATAAATAGGTACCGCTTTGGCGGGGAGGTAAAAGGCGCCCCTGAAAAACATGCCAGCAATTTGATCAAGAAGGCGTCCACAGGACAACAGGCTCCTCGACGTGGAAAAATGGAACAAGGGCACCTCCCCATGGCCGGGTCGAGCACAGCCTCCAGATGCTGGGCGGTAGCATGGCAGGTCAATCCCCAGCAGCAATGGATCATTGTGACCAGGAGGTGGCAAGTTTGAAGTCTGAGTTGGATTGAGCACCCGACCGTTTGCCTACGCTCACTGTCCACATAAGCAGTTGTAAAGCAGCGGAGCGGTTAGTAAATAAACAAGGCCCTGCTTTGGGGGAGTCATTATTTATTCATTTATTGTATTTCTGACCCACCCTTCTCAACCCGGGGCGGGGCGGGGACTCGGTATTTATTTTAGGACACCATAAAAGGCTGATGATCAACATACAATCAAGAAGGCTTTCGTTGCCATAGTAGAGGATGGAGCGACAGCCCCCCCCCCCCAATGGACGGAATCGAGCATAACCAGGACTGTGGCTCCGGGACTGTGGCGCAGCTGGCTGGGTGTCAGCTGCATTAAAGATCACTACTGACTGAAAGGTCATGAGTTCAAAGCCAGCCTGGGTCTGGCTAAGTGTAGCTTGTTGCCAATTTTTCTGGCTGCAATGTCTGTTTGTACCGCTTTTGCAGGGAGGCTAATTTAACTAATTTACGACGCCATAAACATTTCCAGCACAACAGCAAAGAATGAGGAAGTACTCCATCATTGTCCCTAATGGACGGTGAAGTAACAGCTCCCCTGGTGGCCAAATTCCCTCATCAAAAAGCTGGAATGCTAAACAGCCTCTGAGTGTCTGTCTATATATGTTGGGTGTCTATGGCATTGAATGTTTGCCATGTATATGTACATTGTAGTCCGCCCTGAGTCCCCTGCGGGGTGAGAAGGGCGGAATATTAATTTTATTTATTTTAATTTATTTATTATTTCAATTTGTATACCATCCTTTCCAACGTAAATAATAAATAAAATAAATAATAAATAACCTCCAGGCACCGAAGTTGAAAAATGCCAAAATACCTCTGTCTGTCTGTCTGTCTGTCTGTCTTGTCTGCCTAGAAAAAGGCATTGAATGTTTGCCGTGTACGTGTGCGTTGTGATCCGCCCTGAGTCCCCTTTGGGGTGAGAAGGGCGGAACATAAGTACGGGGAACTCTTAGGAAATGTTTTATTCTTGTGGTTTTATTGCTATTGTAGATTTGTTGTTTTGTTGTGGTGGTTGTTGTAAGCCGCCCTGAGCTGGCTGGAACTGGCGGCCAATAAATCTAACAAACAAATAAATAACAATAAAAATAAACGAATAAATGAATGCCGGAGGTGAAAAGGGGGGAGGCCTCGCCTCCGCCTATGAACTGTCCGTCTTTGTTATTAATGTACAGTATATCGGCATTGAATGTTTGCCGTAGGTGTGTTCTGTCATCTGCTCGGCGTCCCCTCAGGCAGGTAGAGCGGAATGTCAATAAAGCTTCTTCCTCCTCTTCTTCTTCTTCCTCTTCTTCTTCTTCCCAGACATATGCCGCCTGCCCAAAGTGCGAGGGCCCTGCTTGGCTCTTTTCCCCCGCTGGTTCTTCAACTGGGACACACGGAGATGTGAAAAATTTACCTACGGCGGGTGCCAAGGGAACCAGAACAACTTCGAGACGCTTGCAGACTGCCGGCGGGCCTGCGGGCATCACGGTGAGAGGCTGGGAGAAGAGTGCCAAGGGGCTGGGGTCAGCAGGAGGGAGGGGCGGACCCACACCTGATGGGATTTGTAGTGTCAATCCAAAAATAAAGCCAAAAAATGTATGGTTCAAATGAAATGTTATTTAATAGCTATATAGCTGTTGGATAAATCTCCAGTGAACATCAAGAAATGATATACGGTAAGTATGTCGGATACAGTCTCCTGTGGTTTGTCCATCAAAAGGGGTATGTAATACAGGTGAAATCGTTGCGCTGTCTCACTCCTCCCTGAGGAGATACGAGTCATCTGGGACTTGCTGCCATTCCGCAGAGCCGTTCAGACCTGGCTATTTAGACAGGCATTGGGCCCATAACCAGTGCCCGTTATCACCAGCGCTCTGTTACGTCGCCGCCATCGCATGTCTGCTGCCTTATTGCAGTTTATTGTTGGGAATGGGATGTTAACTGGGGGTTTTAAATTGGTTTTATTGTGGTTTATGTGTTTCATTTGCTATTTTAATTCTGTAAACCGCTCTGAGCTCCAGAGAGAGCGGGATATCAAGTTGAACTAATAAATAAATAAATAAATAATAAATATTAAATAACATTTCATTTGAACCATACATTTTTGGCTTTATTTTTGGATTGACATACAGTGAGTAGTGGCTATATATACAATATTCTTATTGACGAGCTGGCTCAGAGCACATAGACTCAAAATCAACCCGGCCAAAACGGAGATCCTCTGGCCTGGCCGACCCGCCTCTCACCCATCACTGCCACCCTTTGAGGGCGAGCCCTTATCCCCGGCTCCGGCAGTGAAAAGCCTGGGAGTGATCCTGGACGAAAACTAACGATGGAGGCCCAGATCCAGGCGGCAGCAAAAGGCGCCTTCTTCCATCTCCGTAGGGCCCGACGGCTGGCCCCTACCTACCATCTGAGGCGCTGAGAACCGTGGTACATGCCACCGTTGTCTCGCGTCTTGATTATTGCAACGCCCTATATGTGGGCCTCCCCCTCTCCACAACCAAGAGGCTGAAACTCATCCACAACGCAGCGGCCAGACTCATCTCTGGGTCATCAGTGAGGGACCACATTTCTCCTATTTTAAAAGATCTCCACTGGCTGCCCTTAGAGTTCAGAGTGCTCCACAAACTTCTGGTGCTCACCTTTAAAGCTCGGCACAATATTGGGCCAGCCTACTTGAGTGACCGGCTGACGGTCCAACGCAGCGTGAGGCCAGCACGTGCCATAAATGGCGATCGCATGACCATCCCTGGGGTGCGAGAGGCTCGGCTGATGGAAACCCAGCGGAGAGCCTTTTCCGCAGCGGCCCCCAGGATCTGGAACTCATTGCCACCTGCCCTCAGAGCCACTCTGACCCTAACTAGATTCCGGTCAGACCTAAAGACCTGGCTCTTCCGCCTAGCGTTTGGGGCCTGATCGGTACCTCTGAATGTCTGAGCCTTTCCTCAGACATGTATCTGTTTTAAACTGCTGTACATTGCTGTTTTTAGGTTTTTAAATGATGTAAGTCGCCCGGAGCACCACTGGTGGAGGGCGACTTACAAATATTAAAGTATTATTATTATTATTATCTTCGGGATTTGTAGTGTGGCATACCCAGAAGGTGGCCGGTGGGAGCCGAGTCCTGGAAACACAATGTTCAAGGAGTCGGCTGCCCTGATTGGCTCAGGCAACCACTTTTGGAAAACAAAGTTCGCAAGGGTTTGCCAACCAAGATAGACCCAACTCACCTGCGTGTGTACTGGCACCTGTTTCTGGATCCTGTCAAACAAGGGGATCTGTTAAGCGGATCATGAAGAGATAGTACAAAGATGTTGCGACAGAGGCAATCCCTCCCTTGATGGCCGGATCTCGAGAGCATCTAGCCCAGGCGCGGGCACACTCCGGCCCTCCATCTAGGTGTTTTGGACTCCAACTCCCAGCATTCCTCACAGCCTCAGGCCCTTCCCTTTCCCCCCTCAGCTGCTTAAGGGGTTGGGGGGGGGAGGAAAGGGCCTGATGCTGTGAGGAATGCTGGGAGTTGGAGTCCAAAACACCTGGAGGGAGGGCCGAAATGTACAATGTATGTACAACATAATTACTAATGTAAACATCATTACTATCATGGAAACTGAAATGTTTCTGTATATTTTGTTGGAAATCGGTTTTTCTGTTGTTCTAGAGTTGTGTTGACAACCTGTTTTGTGTTCCCCGTTTTTGTTTTCTGTTTGCGTTTGGCTTGCTGTTTGCGGCTTGCTCGTTCTTGGCTCCGTCTCTTGTGCGCGGGAATCAGGATTGCCAAAGGCTTTCAGGGCCAGAGTCACTGGGTGTTGTGGTGTGTTTTGGGGGCTGTATGACTAGCAGCATTTTCTCCTGACGTTTCACCTGCTTCCACAGGCTAGAACAGGGGTGGTCAAACTATGGCCCGGGGGCCGGATGCGGCCCTTTGGCCGATTCTATCCGGCCCTCCTAAGGGCCACGGCAGGCAGGTAGGCAGACTCGCTCACCACTCACCTCGCCCCGCCCGCTCTCCTCGCCCCACCTACTCACCTCGGCCTCTTGCCCGTGCGCCCTCTCGCCCACTCCGTCTCTCCCAGCAACAGCAAGGCCAGGCAGGGGAGCTTGCCCCCCTGCCTGCCCTTGCTTCGCCGGCGCTGGGAGAGCTGGAGCGGGTGCGAGGGCGCGCGGGCGAGCGTCCGAGGCGAGCGGGCAGGGCGAGGTGCGGGGCGAGCGGCGTGCGGGCGGGGCGAGAGGGCGAGGCAGGCAGGCAAGCAGAGCGACCGACGGAGAGGGAGGGAGGGGGGAGAAGAGGAGGAGGCCAGGGAAAGAGGGCTTTAGGGATCAAGCGCCGCTGCTGCCGCCGCACATCCTTAATAACTGAACTATACATCCCAGCAACTCCAACTCCCAAATGTCTATTTCCCCCCAATTTCCCCAGTGTTCACATTTGGGCCTATTGAGGATTCGTGCCAAGTTTGGTCCTGAGTTTCCCATCACTTCAATGGGGCTTGGTCTCTTCCTTTTCCGTCACGAATCTCAAAGGCTCGCGGTCAGGAGGATTTTAGAAAGGTGGGAACAGGAAGTCATCGAGAGGGAAGGGACCCCAGGGCCATCCAGCCCAACCCCCAGGGAGACACAATCAAAGCACCCCCCACTGACGGCCATCCAGCCTCTGCATAAAACTCCCCAGAGAAGGGGACGACAAGGAAGCATTATTTTATTTTAGTGGTTTTTATTATTATTGTATAATAATTTTAAAATAATAATATAATAATAATATAATAAATAATATAATGGTATATTATATTACAATTTCAATATATTATAATGTCTATATATATATATATATATACTATAATAATTACGATATTAATACTAATAATATATGAATATTTCTTGATATATTAATAGGTTACTATTAATGATGTGTAATATATAGTAAATATAGTAAATAAATAAATTATGTAGATTAGCATGTAGTACCGCCTTTAGGTGCGGCCCCACATAATATTTTTTGGCTCTCATGTGGCCCCTTGGAAAAAATAATTGCCCACCCCTGGGCTAGAACATGGCCATGCATCCCAGAAACCACACAACACCCAGGTCTGGGAACGGTTTCTCTGGGGTTGTGGTGGTGCAATGGGTTAAACCACTGAACTGTTGTATCTTCTGACCTAAGGGTTGGCAGTTCGAAGCCACAGGTCAGGGTGAGCTCCCACTGTCAGCCCTAGCTCCTGCCAACCCAGAAGTTCAAAAGCAGGCAAATGGGAGAAGATCAATAGGTACCGCTTTGGCGGGAAAGTAATAAAGGCGCCCATGCAGCCACGCAGGCAACACAGCCAGGAGGCGCCTATGGACAAGAGGCTCCTTGGCTGGAAAGGGAGCGAGAGCACCTCCCATGGCCAGGACTGAGCACTGCCTCCAGGGAAGCCTTGGCCTCTGTTCCGTGTATTTGCGTGTCATTGTCATTCCTCGGTCTTAGAGGCATTGAACCCTTGCCTTTTTGTGTAGGTCGTAGGCCGCCCTGAGTCCCCCCCTGGGGAGATAGAGCGGAATACAAGTCAAGTGTATTGCTATCATTTTACTGACACAAAAGCAGAGTCTGCCACAGCCAGCGAGGTCTCTCTGCTGGATTTCGTATCACAAGATCACAAGTCAAACACTTCCCAAGCGTCTAGGACTGTGAGGTGTATTTTCGGATGATGCGCGCAGATCCAAGTCAGGTGACCTTTTGTCGTTGACAGATTGTGATTTCGTCCATGTTTATTGTTTCCAAATGCCGGCTGAGATCTTTTGGCACGGCACCCAGTGTGCCCATGACCACTGGGACCGCCTGGACTGGTTGATGCCAGAGATGATGGTGATGATGATGGTGGCTATTCTCTTGGGCTGGCCCTGAGGCCACCTGTCATCCCTGTGCCTTGTGTTCCTTTCAGCGCTTCCCCCATGTCCCAAGCCCCCGAAGATTGGCCCCTGCGTGGAGACCTGTGTAAGTGACGCGTCCTGCGGCCCAGGAGAGAGATGCTGCAGCGTCGGCTGTGGCCGCAGGTGCAGGAAGGTCATTGGAGGTAGGCACAGAGCCCTCGGGATCCGCATGCCCTGAACAGCCTCACTGAAGTCGGGGCAGAGGCTGTTGGGTGTCGGGGCGCCATGGGTCTGTGGAGAAGCAGCCCTATGGGTCGGGCCACCACAATCGCCTGTGTATTATTCATGTCCCTGGGGGCAGAAGGAGCAGGGTCTCTAGGGGGAAAGGCACCGCTGGAGCTGCCCAGGGAGCCTCCCTACAGCAGGCATGGGCAAACTTCGTCCCGTGAGGTGTTTTGGACTTCCACGGAATGGTGGGAGCTGAAGTCCAAAACACCTGGAGGGAGGGAGGGACGAAGTGTGCCCATGCCGGCCCTACGGCTCCAGCTTTCCCTGCTAGCAAACGTCTGGTGCCCCAAAATGCAGCTGCAGCGAACAGTGAGATTTTGCCATTGGTTGTAAGATGCAGCGCAGTTCTGGAGCTCCCCCTTGGCCCCCCCTTTTTGAGCCTTGGTATATTTGTTTTGGTGGGGAGGGGCATCTGGGACTCAGTGAAATGCAGACGTTGAAGTGCTGTGTGTTGTGCCTGCATTACAAGCTTTTCCGTTAGATCGTCGGCCACTTTGCGCCCTAATCCTGGAACAAGGGCTGGCTGTCAACCACATCACTAATAAAGCAGTTATGTGTGTGTGTGTGGGGGGGATGTGGGGAAGCCGAAACCCAGCTGTGGTGACCGGGCAGAGGGATGTGTGCGTGATGCACCCGCTGGCCACGTCCCAGGCTTTGCAAGGTGGAGGGGAGAAGAACGTGCGCCCACCTGCTCACAGACGTTTCCTCTTCTGCCGCAGGGTCTCGCTAACTGGACTCCGGAGGAGATGACCGCTGGGTGGCCTCTTCCCTTGGGGTCGGCACATGTCCTGTCACCATGCTGTCAACGTCCCCTTGGAGTCCTTTGGCTCCCCCAATAAAACCGGCCTGAGCTTCCCAGCATCCTGAGCCTCGTGTGATGCGTGTTCCTGCGGAAACTGGGAGGGAGGGGGTGGTCCTTCTGGTGGGGGTAGTATGGGGTGAATGGTAGGCCTCACAGTCCCCAGGGCTCTGGGCCATTGCCATGGATGGAAGTGCCGCCTGAAGCAAGGTGGAGATGGTAAGGAGCATCCTGAACCCCTCGCCATGCTCTCATGTGCACAACCTCACACTCACCCAGCGACATGTATCACCCAACCAAAAGGCGCATGGAAAGAAAGAAAGCCTCCCTCGGGCCTGTTGCACTGATAGGAAATGCCATTGGTCCTCCACGTTTGCGGGTTTGGACCATTTCCAGGTTTGACACACCGTCACCTTCCCAAGATGGGGCTGCCGACTGTGGGGACATTCCCATGGCAGCCCCGTTCACAGGGAGAGGGAAGCGAGGGAGCCATTTGGGAGGCCCACTGACCGACCCTTTGTTGACTTGGGGTACGTCTCTCCCGCCTTTCTCCCAGCGGGCCCAAGGCGGCTCACAGCCACATGAAACATGCAATATCACATGTTATGTGCCATGATCCTGCTCTCTGTGCCACCAGTATCTCCCTCCCTTTCCCAGTTGACATACGGGCCCCGGGTGACACACTGGCCACGTAAGGCAGTCTGAAGTGAGTCTCACACGGTCATGGCGGCGATGCAATGCATGCTGGGAGAGACTTCTGCAACACCCTTTAAGGCAGGGCTCTTCGGTTCTGCCCGAGGGTTGCCCTCAAAGGGCCGCTGGACCCATGGATGGAGAATCTGTGGGCACAGAGGGGCAGCTGTCACTTCTATGTAGCCGCCAGCGCTCTTTTGCTTTGACCCCATTTGGGGGGTTACAAAAGTCAGGCATTGCCCCCACAAGCCTTGTCCCTGAATCCCGACTGAGCAGCAGAGCCAATGGCAGCCTTCCGGGCGTGGCGGTCTCCCACCTCCCACCAGCCCTGGTCCAGAGAGCACTGTGGACTGAAACAATGTTGGATCAGGACCAAACTTGGCATGAATACTCAATATACCCAAATGTGAACACTAATTGGAGTTTGGGGAAAATAGACCTTGACATTTGGGAGTTGTAGTTGCTGGGATTTATAGTTAGCACACAATCAAAGAGCATTCTGAACTCTTGCAACAATGAAATTGAACCAAACTTGGCATATTGAACTCTCATTACCAACAGAAAGTACTGAAAGGGTTGGCTTGGGAATTGGGGCCTCATCAGGAGGAGGAGGAGGGCAGCGGGGCTGTGGTCCAGCCTCAGGAGGGTCGCAGAAGATGACTGGGCGGCTAGGATTGGACTGCAGGCCTTGAATCCAACAAGGAGCTTCAAGGGCTTCCACCGGACATTGGCAAAGTTGGGGGGAAGTCTGAAAGAGCGCCCTTCATGGGCTCCAATGCCAACCACATCATCCCAGCATGAAACCGGCTCCACGGGATACCCAAAGCTCTCCGCAGGTGCGCACATGCACGTTCCAGGTGGAGGAAATGTTAAAACCCTGCCTCCTCCACCACTCTTGCAAAGGCCGAGGGTGCAGAAATAATAATAATAGTACACTTGATGTGTCTTCCTCGCTATCTCCCCAGGGAGAGGACTCAGGGAGGATTCCCGCATATACAGAGATACAAGGCAAACATTCAAGGCCTCAAAACAAAGACACACAGATACACAGATACAGGTTGAGGCTTCCCTTTCACCTCTGAGCCAAGCAGCTGGCATTGTCCACAGACACCTCCTAGGTCATGTGGCCGGCATGACTGTATGGAGTGCTCTTTACCTTCCCCCCAAAGCATGTTTTTGAACTGCTAGGTTGGAAGGAGCTGGGGCTAACAGCAGGAGCTGACCCCGTCCCGCAGATTTGAGCCACCACCTTCCAGTCAGCAAGTTCAGCAGCTCAGCGGTTTAAGCCGTTGCGCCATGGTAGCTCTTAAAAGGGAAACAGTCAATGTCTCTGGTGGGAAGAATGGTTGGCACTTCTGCCAGTCCTGCAAGTGGTTCAAAGCCAGCCTCCGTGCTTTGTGTCACGCCATCTGCGCCACCAACTCTCTCCAAAACCCATTTGAAGCTGAGCTCAGTGGTCAGTGTAGATCAGTGTTTTTCAACCTTTTTTGAGCCGCGGCACACTTTTTACATTTACAAAACCCTGGGGCACACCACCAACCAAAATGACACAAAATAACACAGTCTACATATAGTTAATAGTTTTACTTGTAGTTATACACTCAGTTTTAAATGTATTTATACACTCTTTGTGAAACCTGGGCCTGTTTCGATGAACCAAGAGAAACACAACATAGATATCCTGGCAGGAATGGCAGAACGACACAAACTTCCCACACTGAACTCCCAGAACCAAGAGAAAATGCTATAAGAGTTTGGTGGGCATTGACCTTGGGTTTTGGAGTTGTAGTTCACCTATATCCAGAGAGCACTGTGGACTCAAACAATGTTGGATCAGGACCAAACTTGACAGAAAGTACTGAAAGGGTTGGCTTGGGAATTGACCTTGAGTTTGGAAGTTATTTGTTTATTTATTTATTTATTATTTCGGCTTGATAGACCGCCCTATCCGAAGCTCAGGGCGGTTTACAGCACATAAACATACCAAGTTAAAATACATAAAAACACATTAAAAATGCAATTTCATAAAACCAGTTAAAAATCCCACCCCCCACAGTAAAACCATAACAGGCCAAGCATATAACACCAGCAGCAGCAACGCGGCAGGGTGATGAGATATAGCGGGCACTAATCAGGCACCAAATGCCTGCCTAAATAGCCAGGTCTTACAGGACCTGCGGAAAGTCATTAAGTCCCGCAGGGCTCGCGACTCCTCTGGCAGCGAGCTCCATAAGGCCGACGCGGCCACTGAAAATCCCCTCTGCCGCGTGCTGGATAGTCTGCAAATCCTCATACCAGGGACCTCCAACATGTTAAGCCCCTCTGAACGCAGTGATCTTCTGGGCACGTATGGGGTAAGTCGCTCCCTCAAGTACACTGGCCCCAAACCATATAAGGCCTTGAAAGTTTTGAGAAACGCAGCTCCGGCCTCCCCGGGACGCCAGGAAGGCATCCCAGACGGGATCGCAGTGTTCTGCAGCCCGGGAAGGTTTATGTCACGGGTTTATGGGTAGGGAGCCACAATGAGATCAACTAGGGTATGGGACACTTTGTATCTCTTTGAAAAATTCCCAGTCCTTGCAGTGCTGATATTTGGACTTTGGGCTCATTGGCAACATCTGGGGACCAGATCTGGGAGTCACCCCTCTGCTTTCCTTAACCAAGCAACACTGTGAGCCCCGGGCAGCCCCTCTCGCTCTCCAGGGTGGCAATGGGTTGCCTGGGTGCAAGAGGAGCAACCGTGGCCTTCCTGGACTACAGCTTCCATCATCCCCAGTCAGCAGGGCCAATGGTGAGGGATCATGGCTCTGAAGGGGCTCCGTGGTTTCCCCATGGTATCTAGGTGAGGCACCTACCACCCACTGCTTTGGCCTTGCTGGGATGTGGCCCAACGCGCGCTGCTCTCCCTTCATGAGAACTTGACCTCTCTGTTGTCAAAGCTTCCACGGCCAGGATCACTGGGGTGTTGTTGCTGTGTGGTTTCCGGGCACTATGGCCATCTTCTAGCAGCATTTTCTTGTGATGCAGGTGAAACGTCAGGAAAAAATGCTGCTAGAACACGCCATACAGCCCGGAAACCCCCCAGCACCCCAACTGGACCTCTGTTTGGGTTGGGACAGAAGCATGCCTTCGAGGAGACGTCTTGCAATAGAGCCGAGGAGTCAGCCGTGTGGCTTCACAAAGTGTGCAATGCAGGAAGCGCGGAACAGCCACCGGGCAGGTGTCACGGTTGGGCAAAAGCTGGCAAGCGAGTTCCCGCTCATCCTCTGATGGAGCAAGCCAGCGGGGAAATTGCAGCGCGTCCTTGCTCAACGGTGGGCTGTGCCCGGCCCCACTCCAGCAGGCCTTAAATCCGGGACCCAAGGGAGCACCAGCACCCAGCATCCCCTGGAAGCAGCAGCAGAAGGCACCATGAAGGCCAGCAGCACGGCCCTCCTCTTCCTGGCGGCTCTCTTCGCCATTTGGACCGAGCTGCCCTCCACCGCAGCGGAGAGGAAAGGTAGGGGCGGCACGTCGGGGGCAGCAGCAGCGCTTCCCATCAATGGCTCTGCCGCTGGATAGGGCGTCTCTATCTATCTATCAACCCGGGAGAATGAGTGCCGCTTGGCCCATTGATTCCATGGCTCACATGCCGCTGCTCGCTTGCTGGTGGGAGCGCCAGTGAGGGAGCACATCACTCCCATCCTCCGGCAACTGCACTGGCTTCCTATTGAGTACCGGATTGCCTTCAAGGTGTTAGTTTTAACTTTTAAGGCCTTACACGGTCTAGGGCCTGCGTACCTGAGGACCGCCTTACCCGTACGTTCCCGAGATCACTTCGTTCTGAGGAACAGAACTTGCTACTTGTGCCATCAATCCGCTCCTGCCACCTGTCCACAACCAGGCAGAGAGTGTTCTCTGTGGCGGCTCCAGTGTTATGGAACTCCCTTCCTGATGACACTCGAGCGATCCCAGAGCTTGCCCCCTTCTGAAGGGCTTGCAAGACCGCCCTTTCCAGATTGGCCTTCACTTAGTCCGGCTTGTCTAGTGTGTTTTTAACCTTGAATTTTACTTGTAACTGTTTTAAATTTTATCGTATGGCTGGATGTATTGTTATACGCATCTTGTTTTATTGTACATTGTGATCCCCGAGCCTGCAGGGAGGAGCGGAATATAAGACTAAACAAATAAATAAATAAAATAAAATAAATAAAATCAAGGGAACGGGGGTTTGACGAGGCCTTTAGCCTTCTCTGCCAAAGAGTGTTGGTGCCTCACCAAACTACAGCTCCCGCAATTGCATTGTAGTATTGAGCCTTGGCAGTTAAAGTGGGACTCAAGTGCATTAATTCTACAGGGTAGACCAGGCCTGGGCCAGATCCGGCCCCCCCTCCCTCCCTCCCTCCCTCCAGGTGTTTTGGACTTCAAGCAGCTGTTGGGAATTGTGGGAGTTGAAGTCCAAAACACCTGGAGGGAGGGACGGAGGGAGGGTGGGAGGGCCGGATCTGGCCCAGGCCTGGTGTAGATGGGCCCTCAGTGATGCTCCCTCAGGGGCGTGCTACAAGGCAAAGGTCTTCCCAATAACTTCCCGATGGGAAGGAAGGCATGACCGGGAGGGCAACCCTTCTGAGCATTCTGGTGGCGCACCCTATGAGGGGGCACGGGGTGATTGGGGGGGGGCAGCACTCAAATCACAGGATTCCCCACTTCAGTTCCCATTTTTGTTTGAAAAATTAGTGATGGGATGTGTTTGCACTGGGAAATCCCTCCTTCAAAGAACAGAGCTGCGTGAAGTCCCCTCGCTCACCGCGCCCCACCTGCCCTCCGAGCCCGGCCTGGGGGACGAGGGGTTCTTACCTGGCCTCACCCCCTGGCCACCCTCCCTTTCCAGCCCTTTTGTGGAAAGGGGTCATGGTTAGAACGGGTTAAGCCACCAGCTACAGAAAATCCTGCTGACCGGAAGGTTGGCAATTCAAGCCGCAGGTTGAGGTGATCTCCCGCTGTCAGCCCTAGCTTCTGCCCACCTAGCAGTTTGAAAGCGTCAAAGTCATTTGTATAGTTTAAATCAAAGTCATTTGTATCGTTTACACTTAAATTGTCTTTATCTCTTAATTTTTTGGTAAGAAAAAATTTGAATTGTTTCGATTATTTTTAGTATCCATTCTTCTTTGGTAGGTTTTTGGGGTGATTTCCAATACCTTGCAAGAATCAATTTTGCAGCTGTTGTTAATAGTATAAAAGTTTTGCCTTCAGTTTTATTTAGGCGATTGTCCACTACACCCAACAGAAATGAATCTGGCTTCCTTATAATATTTTCCCCTAATTTTTCTTCTATTTCAACGTGTATCTCGCTCCAGTATTGCTTTCCTTCTTGCGAAGCCTCCGTAGGTGGAAGGACGCCCCATTCTTTTCGTTACATGTCCAGCAGTTTGGTTTCACAGTTTTGTACATTTTGGCAAGTTTCATGGGTGACCTATATGCCACCTGTATATTATTTTTATCCAGCTCTCCGTGTAACTATAGCTGTATGAGATATTAACATTATTCTTCCAGATCTTTTTCCAAGTTTCAGAACTTATTTTGAATCCCAAAGTTCTTGACCATTTGGTCATGTGATCTTCTATATGGTTGTTTGCATTTTCCCATTCCTGGAGTACCCTAGAGATCTTTCTTACTAATTTTTGTTCTTTCTCTGTTAGCAGCTCTCCTAATTCATTATCTTCGTGTTCAAAACCTTTTTAAAAAACCTTCCCTAAATATATTTCCAACTTGAATATAAGGAAACCAGCTCATATTGTTGTTTTCAGTTTCCATTTGCGATTTAGCTTTCAGTATATAGCCTGTGCCATCCCACCGGAGCAGATCTTCGTACGTGGTCCATTTTGTATCGTCCAACTGCCTAATCCTATACGCTTCTACAGGAGAGAGCCAAAGCGGAAATCTTTGAAATATTTTTTTTATACTTTATCCAGATTTTTAAGAGTGAACTTCTGATGTAGTGATTTTTAAAATTAGAATCTATTTTTACTTTATTATAACAAAGATACGCATGGAAACCAAATTTAATATCGAAACCTTCCAAATTAAGCAATCTGTTATCGGCCAACAAAAATCCGCGTCGACAAGAATAAATGCTGCCTTTTTATTAATATTTTGTTCATAATATCCTATGGAGTCCAAAATAATTCTAATATTAGTGTTTGGGTGCCTGCCTGGTAGGAAACCATTTTGATCCCTCTTGATCCACTTGTTCATAAAAATCTTCAGCCTTTCTGATATTATTGATGCAAAGATTGTATAATCCACGTTGAGTAACGAGATAGGCCTATAATTAGATGGATCAAGAGGGTCTTTTCCTGGTTTTTCTATTAAAACTATATTTGATTCCTGCCAGGATTTTGGTATTGTTCCTTTGTTCTGTATATCATTAAATAGTTTGCGCATATAGTTTTCCAACTCCTCTCTGTACAATTTGTAATATTCGGCAGTATAACCGTCCGGTCCTGCTGATTTGCCTGGTTTAGCATTTTTAATTGCCGTTTCTATCTCTCTTTTTGTTATGTTTTGATTCAACAATTCTCTGTCTTCTTCGGATATTTTTTCGAGCTTATGTTTACTTATGTACTCTTGGGCTTCTATATTATTAGTGTTTGTCTATATATGTTGTGTGTCTATGGCATTGAATATTTGCTATGTATAGGTACATTGCAATCCGCCTTGAGAAGGGCAGAATATAAATAACGTAAATAATAAATAAAATAAATTATAAATAACCTCCAGGCACCGAAGTTGAAAAATGCCAAAATACCTCTGTCTGTCTGTCTGTCTGTCTTGTATGCCTAGAAAAAGGCATTGAATGTTTGCCGTGCCTGTGTGCGTTGTGATCCGCCCTGAGTCCCTTTGGGGTGAGAAGGGCGGAACATAAATAGGGTGAACGAATAAATAAATGCCAGAGGTGAAAAGGGGGGAGGCCTCGCCTCCGCCTACGTACTGTCCGCCTTTGTTATTAATGTATAACGGCATTGAATGTTTGCCATAGGTGTGTTCTGTCACCTGCTCTGCGTCCCCTCAGGCAGGTAGAGCGGAATATCAATAAAGTATATTGTTGTTGTTGTTGTTCTTCTTCCTCTTCTTCCTCCCAGACATATGCCGCCTGCCCAAAGTGCGAGGGCCCTGCTTGGCTCTTCACCCCCGCTGGTTCTTCAACTGGGCCACACGGAGATGTGAAAAATTTCACTACGGCGGGTGCCACGGGAACCAGAACAACTTCCACACGCTTGCAGAGTGCTGGCGGGCCTGCGGGCATCACGGTGAGAGGCCGGCGAAGAGTGCCAAGGGGCTGGGGTCAGCAGGAGGGAGGGGCGGACCCACACCTGATGGGATTTGTAGTGTGGCATACCCAGAAGGTGGCCGGTTGGAGTTGAGTCCTGGAAACACAATGTTCAAGGAGTCGGCTGCCCTGATTGGCTCAGGCAACCACTTTTGGAAAACAAAGTTTGCAAGGGTTTGCCAACCAAGATAGACCCAACTCACCTGCGTGTGTACTGGCACCTGTTTCTGGATCCTGTCAAACAAGGGGATCTGTTAAGCGGATCATGAAGAGATACGTAGTACAAAGACGTTGAGACAGAGGCAATCCCTCCCGTGATGGCTGGATTTCGAGAGCATCTAGCCTAGGCGCGGGCACACTCCGACCCTCCCTCCAGGTGTTTTGGACTCCAACTCCCAGCATTCCTCACAGCCTCAGGCCCTTCCCTTCCCTCTCAGCTGCTTAACTTCCAATCCCCCGAGGTCACTACGGTCTGGAGATGCCGATCTTCTTGCTCTTCCCAGTGTGAGGTCCTTTCATCTAACAGCAACCGGGCGGAGGGCATGTAAAGCCCACGTGTCCAGGCAGGCTTTTGATGACTATTGGCCTTTTAACTACTGTTTTATCTTGTATTGTTGTATTCTTCCTTGTAAACTGCCCCGGGCCTATGGGAGTGGTGGCATAAAAACGAATAAATAAATAAATAAATAAATAAAAGGAAAGGGCCTGAAGCTGTGAGGAATGCTGGGAGTTGGAGTCCAAAACACCTGGAGGGAGGGCCAGGGTGTGCCGGTGCCTAATGTACAACGTATGTACAACATCATTACTATCATGGAAACTAAAATGTTTCTGTATATTTTGTTGGAAATCGGTTTTTCTGTTGTTCTAGAGTTGTGTTGACAACCTGTTTTGTGTTCCCCGTTTTTGTTTTTTGTTTGCGTTTGGCTTGCTGTTTGCGGCTTGCTCGTTCTTGCCTCCGTCTCTTGTGCACGGGAATCAGGACACCGGATTGCCAAAGGCTTTCAGGGCCAGAGTCACTGGGTCTTGTGGTGTGTTTTGGGGGCTGTATGACTAGCAGCATTTTCTCCTGACGTTTCACCTGCATCTGCAGGCTAGAACATGGCCATGTGGCCCGGAAACCACACAACACCCCAGTCCGGGAACGGTTTCTCTGGGGTTGTGGTGGTGCAATGGGTTAAACCACTGAACTGTTGTATCTTCTGACCTAAGGGTTGGCAGTTCGAAGCCACAGGTCAGGGTGAGCTCCCACTGTCAGCCCTAGCTCCTGCCAACCCAGAAGTTCAAAGGCACGCAAATGTGAGAAGATCAATAGGTACTGCTTTAGCGGGAAAGTAATAAAGGTGCCCATGCAGCCACGCAGGCAACACAGCCAGGAGGCGTCTATGGACAAGAGGCTCCTTGGCTTGGAAAGGGAGCGAGAGCACCTCCCCATGGCCAGGATTGAGCACTGCCTCCAGAAGCCTTGGCCTCTGTTCCGTGTATTTGCGTGTCGTTGTCATTCCTCGGTCTTAGAGGCATTGAACCCTTGCCTTTTTGTGTAGGTCGTAGGCCGCCCTGAGTCCCCTCCTGGGGAGATAGAGCGGAATACAAGTCAAGTGTATTGCTATCACTTTACTGACACAAAACCACAGTTTGTCACAGCCAACGAGGTCTCTCTGCTGGATTTCGTATCTGCGTCTGGCAAAACGTCTGGCTCCTTACCTCTCCCGTTGCGACCTAGCCACAGTGATCCAAGCCACGGTCATCTCGAGGCTCGATTACTGTAATGCGCTGTACATTGGCCTACCCTTGTCGGTGATCCGGAAACTTAAGCTGGTGCAGAACGCTGCAGCCCGCCTGCTCTCAGGAGCCTTAAGATCTGACCACGTGACTCCACTCTTGCGCGAGCTGCACTGGCTTCCAATCGAATTCCGGGTCCTCTTCAAGGTGCTAGTTCTAACTTTTAAGGCCTTGTATGGTTTGGGGCCAGTGTACCTGAGGGAGCGACTTACCCCTTATGTGCCCGGGAGATCACTGCGCTCTGAGGGGCTTAACCTATTGGAGGTGCCCAGCATCGGGGTCTGCAGACTAGCCACCACGCGTCGAAGGGCATTTTCTACTGCCGCTCCAACTCTGTGGAACGGCCTCCCTGAGGAGATCCGGGCCATCCGGGCCCTCCTGCCGTTCCGCAGAGCGCTAAAAACATGGCTCTTTGGAATGGCTTTTGGCCCCTAGCCAATTAGCCGCTATACTGTACCCATGGTCGTGTTCTTGGCATGCCACTGTGTTCAGTTGGCCTGCTGTGTGTTTATTGGGGGGTTGTAAATTGTTTTAATGTTTTAATTGTATTTTTAATGTATTTTATGGGTTTGCTTACGCTCTTCTGTAAACCGCTCTGGGCACCAGAGAGAGCGCTATAGTAAATCGAATTTAATAAATAAATAAATAAATAAGATCGCAAGTCAAACACTTCCCAAGCGTCTAGGACTGTGAGGTGTATTTTCGGATGATGCGTGCAGATCCAAGTCAAGTGACCTTTTGCTGTTGACAGATTGTGATTTCATCCACGTTTATTGTTTCCAAATGCCGGCTGAGATCTTTTGGCACGGCACCCAGTCTGCCAATGACCACTGGGACCACCTGGACTGGTTGATGCCAGAGATGATGGTGATGATGATGGTGATGGTGGTGATGATGATGACGATTCTCTTGGGCTGGCCCTGAGGTCACCTGACATCCCTGTGCCTTGTGTTCCTTTCAGCGCTTCCCCCATGTCCCAAGCCCACGGGGTTTGGCATCTGCGTGGAGATGTGCTCAAGTGACAAGCCATGTGGCCCAGGAGAGAGATGCTGCAGCAACGGCTGTGGCCACGAGTGCGTGAAGGTCACTGGAGGTAGGCAAGCAGCCCTCGGGATCAGCAAGCTCTGAACTGCCTCACTGAAGTCGGGGCAGAGGCTGTTGGGTGATGGGGCGCCATGGGTCTGTGGAGAAGCAGCTCTATGGGTCGGGCCACCACAATCTCCTGTGTCTTCATATCCCTGGGGGCAGAAGGAGCAGGGTCTCTAGGGGGAAATGCACCACTGGAGATGTCCGGGGGGGGGGGTTTCTACAGCAGGCCTGGGCAAACTTCGCCCCTTCAACGGAATGGTGGGAGCTGAAGTCCAAAACACCTGGAGGGAGGGACGAAGTGTGCCCATGCTGGCCCTTCAGCTTTAGCAAACGTCTGCCCCCCGGTGCCCCAAAATGGAGCTGCAGCCAACAGTCAGATTTCGCCATTGGTTGTAAGACGCAGCGCAGTTCTGGAGCTCCCACTTGGCCCCCCCCCTTTTGAGCCTTGGTATATTTGTTTTGGTGGGGAGGAGCATCTGGGACTCAGTGAAATGCAGACATTGAAGTGCTGTGTCTTGTGCCTGCATTACAATCTTTTCCATTAGTTCGTCAGCCACTTTGCGCCCTAATCCTGGAACAAGGGCTGGCTGTCAACCACATAAATAAAGCAATCATGTGGGGAAATGTGGGGAAGCCGAAACCCAGCTGTGGTGACCGGGCAGAGGGACGTGTGCGTGATGCAGCCGCCGGCCACGTCCCAGGCTTTGCGAGGTTGAGGGGAGAAGAACGTGCACCCACCTGCTCACAGATGTTTCCTCTTCTGCCGCAGGGTCTCGCTAACTGGACTCCGGAGGAGATGACCGCTGGGTGGCCTCTTTCCTTGGGGTCGGCACATGTCCTGTCACCATGCTGTCAACGTCCCCTTGGAGTCCTTTGGCTCCCCCAATAAAACCGGCCTGAGCTTCCCAGCATCCTCAGCCTCGCGTGATGTGTGTGTGTGTTCCTGAAGAAACTGGGAGGGAGGGGGTGGTCCTTCTGGTGGGGGTAGTATGGGGTGAATGGTAGGCCTCACAGTCCCCGGGGCTCAGGGCCATTGCCATGGATGGAAGTGCCGCCTGAAGCAAGGTGGAGATGGTAAGGAGCATCCTCAACCCCTCACCATGCTCTCATGTGCACAACCTCACACTCACCCAGCGACATGTATTGCCCAACCATGGAAAGAAAGAAAGCCTCCCTCGGGCCTGTTGCGCTGATAGGAAATGCCATTGGTCCTCCACATTTGTGGGTTTGGACCATTTCCAGGTTGGACACATCGTCACCTTCCCAAGATGGGTCTGCTGACTGTGGGGACATTCCCATGTCGGCCCCGTTCACAGGGAGAGGGAAGCGAGGGAGCCATTTGTTGACTTTGTTGACTTGGGGTACGTCTCTCCCGCCTTTCTCCCGGCGGGTCCAAGGCGGCTCACAGCCACATGAAACATGCAATATCACATGTGATGTGCCATGATCCTGCTCTCTGTGCCACCAGTATCTCCCTCCCTTTCCCAGTTGACATACGGGCCCCGGGTGACACACTGGCCACGTAAGGCAGTCTGAAGTGAGTCTCACACGGTCATGGCGGCGATGCAATGCATGCAGGGGGAGACTTCTGCAACACCCTTTAAGGCATGGCTCTTCGGTTCTGCCCGAGGGTTGCCCTCAAAGGGCCGCTGGATCCATGGATGGAGAACCTGTGGGCACAGAGGGGCAGCTGTCACTTCTATGTAGCTGCCAGGGCTCCATTCGGGTAAAAACAAGTCAGGCATTCCCTCCACAAGCCGTATAGTTCCTGAATCCAAACTTTGCTCTCCCGACTGAGCGACAGAGCCAATGGCAGCCTTCCAAGTGTGGCGGTCTCCCACCTCCCATCGGCTCTGGTCCTGGGGCCTCAGGAGGAGGAGGAGGAGGGCAGCAGGGCTGTGGTCCAGCCTCAGGAGGGCCGCAGAAGGTGACCGGGCGGCTGGGATTGGACCACAGGCCTTCCATCTGACACAGGAGGTTTACGGACTTCCACCGGACATAGGCAAAGTTGTGGGGAAGTCTGAAAGAGCGCCCTTCATGGGCTCCAATGCAAACCATATCATCCACGGGATACCCAAAGCTCTCCGCAGGTGCGCACATGCACTTCCCAGGTGGAGAAATGTTAAAACCCTTCCTCCTCCACAGTTGCCCAGCTGCCCACCCCATCCTCTCCCCCTCCCCCACTCTTCCAAAGTTGAGGGTGCAGAAACAACAACAACAACCACCTAACAGTGTACGTGTTTCCTGCTCTTTCTCCCTGAGGGGACTCAGGGCGAATCCAGTGTGTACAGAGATACAAGTCAAACATCCAATGCCTCAAAACAAGCACAGGTACACAGGTAAAGGTTGAGCGGTCCCCTTCACCTCTGACTCTGGTGCTCATCTCCGTTCCTAACCCGAGGAGCCTGTGCTGTCTGCAGACACCACCTCGGTCACTGCTTACCTTCCCTCCGAAGTGGTACCCATTGATCTACTCATGCTTGCATGTTTTCAAAGTGCTAGGTTGGAAGGAGCTGGGACTAACAGCAGGAGCTCACCCCGTCCCACAGATTTGGACCATCACCAGGTCCTCCTCCTCCTCCTCCTCTTCTGGTTGCCACAGGTTTCTGGTCCCTTTGATGCCTTCCTCCTTGTGTCCCTGTGAAAGAGGGACTCACACGAAGAGGCGCATGGGACCACCCCCTCCCACGGGGACTGCAGTGGCGAGCCCACCCAGAGAGATTCATTGTTTCCCCACTTTTCCTGCGCCCCTCCCTTTGCCAAAGTGGAAAAGAGACACCAGGAGGAGTGTTTTCAATGCTTAGGGAGCCCCCGGTGGCACAGTGGGTTGAAGCGCTGAGCGGCTGAGCTTGTTGATCGAAAGGTCGCAGGTTCGAATCCGGGGAGCAGTGGGAGCTCCTGCTGTCAGCCCCAGCTTCTGCCAACCTAGCAGTTCAAAAGCATGCAAATGTGAGTAGATGAATAGGTACCGCTCCGGCGGGAAGGTAGCAGCGCTCCCTGCACTCATGCCAGTGGCCACGTGGCCTTGGAGGTGTCTACGGGCAACGCCGGCTCTTCCGCTTAGAAATGGAGATGAGCACCAGAGTCCCAGAGTCGGACACACGACTGGGCTTAATGTCAGGGGACAGCGTTTACCTTTTATTTTAAATGCTGCTTGGCAATCGTCACATTTGCGCCACGTCAAATTCACCCAGCCATACTTACTATCCAAAGCAAAAGTCAGTGGGAAGGAAGGCTTTTCTCTGGCCGTTTGCCTGGATGGGAATGCGCTCGGCCAAATATGCTCTGATGCAGAGCACCTCCACCCCATTCACACAAATGTCAACCTGAGGACTTTGAGAAAGTGTGCGAGATGCGCCATAGCTTCCGGTGTCGTGGGCAGCACCTTCTGCAGCAGCCGGCAGACTTCTACTCTGGAGGCTCTGATACCAGGAGTGACCCACACCCCAGGCCTCTGTCCAAAGATAGTTCAGAACCAAGGGATTCATAGTTTTCCCAAGGGGCGGTCCCATAGCCCCTGTCACTTCCCCAGGCCCCACATGGCACAGCCTCCTATAACCCACAATTTTATGGACCCACCAAGATATTTCCCTTGCATTATGAACTCTTATGGACTCAAAGCTCTGGCGGCGGGGCCTCGTGGCTTCCCAAAGACTTTGTTTTCCCTTTCAAAGCCTCATAAACTGTCTCATGATTTCAATAAACTTTATGAATCTTTGGCGGAGGTGGTATGCTTCCCCTTATGCTTGAATGTACCCCCCATTCCCTGTGTTATTACCTGAATGTATTTTTCCTTTGCATGCTTCAGCAACACCCCCCCCCCCCAAGAAATGCAACCTTTTAAAAGTCGCAACGCCCGCTTTGTTGACCAAGCTGATGACTCACATGAGACCATTTAGTTCCCCCTGCATGACAATAAGGTGGAAAGCCAGCCTTTAGGGGGTCTTTCCCCAAATCAAAACTGGATCCTTTCACCTATCTGTGGTTTAATTAGTTTTTGAGCTTTTCGTCTGCTAAGAAATCATGGATAGTTGGACAGTAGCCAAGCCTTACACGAAAGGAACCCCATATATGGTCATAGTCTTCCTTTTGTCGCCGTCCACCTTCCTGAAACTCACAAAAGGCCAAGATAACCTGTGTTTTGCCAAGGCAGGAAGACGCAGGTCCTGGATCATGACTAAAATGTTTATTTTCACACCACACCATAGAATTGGCCAAGCTTGAGAATGCTTTGAGTTCTTGTTTGCTTCCCGGACCTTCATTTCTCACATGTTAATTACATCCTTAAAAAAACCTGACCTCATTGTTCCATCCATTTCTCCCTCTCCCTCTTCCCATTGGCACAGACCCACAGCCAATTGAGGCAAGCGGGCAGGGGTTTTGAAAGCGGTTCTGTTTTGGAAAATGTATAAAAATGCATGTATTGCATGTATGCTGGCTACTAGCATGTACCTCATTCCAGCTTTTCTTCAACCTGGTGAGATCTTTATTGGGAAATTTAGGGGAAAGGGGATTGGTTGGCTTCCTTTCTCAGCAGGCCATTTTAGACCCTCTTTGGTGGGTCTAACTGGTCTGCCTTCAGGGCAAGACCCCCACATTTCTGTTCGTTATCAGCTCCATGGAAGGAAGGGCCTTGTTTGCCAGCCGATCACAAGCGGCCTTGCGCACCTTGTATTCATTGACATTATAACCTGGAAGGAAGCATAAGCATGGCGAGAGTGTGTTCACCTCCACCTGCAGAAGGAGAAGCGCTCCCAGCTGCCCTTTCACCTGAAAGACCGGGTGGGTCAGCGGCAGCAGCCAGAGGCAAGACTGACCCGTTCCTCCCGGAGGGCTTCCTCGCATCCTTTCCATTCCCAACCTGGTGAAGAAAAGAGAAGAAAGGAGGGCTGGCTGTCGGGCTTCAAAGGCCGGAAGGAAGGGTCCCCCCGTTGCTCCCCCAGGGAGACACCCAATGACGTTGTGGCCCCGCTTCTCAGGTCTTTTGTACAAAACATGGGTGGGCGAGGCCTGGCTTGGAAACTAGCGTCCACGTGAGAGGGATCGAGGAAGAAGAACACAAGCTGAACGGGAGTCAGGAATGTGATGCAGCAGCGTAAAGAGCCAATGCCATTCTGGGCTGCACCCAAAGGAGGCCGGGCAGTGTTTAGATGGAGGGAAGTCCCAGTCCCTCTCCGCTCTCTTCTGCTTGGGTCAGGCCTCGCCTGTGTCCGGTCCTGGTCTCCACAAGTCACACAGGAGTTGGTCCAGATGGAAGGTGTCTGGGGAAGGGCACTCGAAAAGGTCAACGGTCTGAAAGCCAAGGATCCCTCCTCCCAGGAGCCGCTTGGGGAGCTTGGCATGTTGAGCTTGGAGAAGAGAAGGCTAAGAGGAGGCCTGGTGCCTCTCCAAACTAGAATTCCCAGCACTCCGTCATATTGCGCCACCACGGCCATTCCAGTGGGGCCAAGCTGCATTGATTCCGCAGTGTGGATGAATCTCCTGCAGAGGAAAGCAGCTCCGGGGCTGCCGAGGGGGCCCCAGATTCTCTTCTTCACCCCACTGTTGTCGAGCCACAATAAAGCCCCTCCCACCCCACCCCACCCCAGAAGAATTCCAGTTCACCAAGGGCCCAGAAAGCAAGGTGATTTCTCTCTTTTTTAAAAGAAAAACAGCCCTTTGTGGACTGGCACACGTTCAAAGCATCAGACGATCAAGACCAAAGCAGCAGCAGCCGCAAAGCCCCAAACGTTGTCATTTCTAACCCTTTGATCCATTATATCTATTTTTCACGGCTTTTTGAGTAACTTGTATCTTTCTGTGTACTGTATCTCTCTCTTGTATATACAATGTATACATTGCTTTATAAAACGTATCAAGACATAAAGCTTGTGCGCCAGCTGCACCCGTACCTCAGACTTGCCCACATTCGTCCACACTCTGGTTGCATCACGAATAGACTACTGCAACACGTGCTACGTGGGGCTGCCTTAGAAGACTGTTCATAAGTTTCAAATGGTCCAGCAAGCAGCAGCCAGGTTGCGAACTGGTGCAGTGCTCAGGGAGCATACCTCTCCTCTGTTGCGCCAACTCCACTCGTTGCCAGTTTGCTACCGGGCACAATTCAAAGTGCTGGCTTTTGCCTATAAAGCCCTAAACGGTTCCGGCCCATCTGACTTGTCCGAACGTATCTCTCCTTATGAACCATCTAGGAATCTAAGATCATCTGGGGAGGCCCTGCTCTCAATCCCGCCTTCCTCGCAAGCGCGCCTGGCAGGGACGAGAGACAGGGCCTTCCTTCTCAGTGGTGGCCCCTCTTTCGGCTGTGGAACTCCCTCCCCAGGGATATTAGATCGCCCCCCCTCCCTCCTGACCTTCAGAAAACTAAATAATTATGAAATTGGAAATGAAGTGAACATAAGAAATAAATAATTATGACCTCAGCCCAGGTCCAGCATGTATCACGGCCCAGTGGCTGGACGATGCTGCTGGACAATGACTTTAACAGGAGGACACGGGATGATATGTTTTTAATGTTTTTTGTGTGTGCTTTTATAAGATTGGCCTGAATGTTTTTAACTGTATTTTTGTGAATGTCTGGCATCCAATTCTGCCAATTCTGTGAGCCGCCTGGAGTCACCGTAAGGCTGAGAAAGGTGGGCTACAAAGGCCGTAAACAAACAAACAAACAAACAATGACATAGCCCAGAGGCAACGACGAGGCAAAGGTAATCCCCTGAGAAGAGGAAGGCCCGAGCCAGGTAATCCCCAGGCACATTGTTGATGTGTAGGCATGCAGAGATAGGTGACTTCCTGGGTCAGCCCAGAGAGCTACGTGAGCCACTTGAGGCTGAGAGACCGCTGTCCACAGAAACACAAACTCAGAGTGTGTGCATTTCTTAAACCTCTTTGATTGACAGCCGAGCCCTTGATTACCCAAGATAAGCACCTTTGTTTCCTAAGATTTGTGATTTTATTGTCGTCATTTTGTGATAGCCTCTAATAGGGCTTAACTGTAATGCCGTCCTGAGTCCCCCTTCGGGGGTTGAAAAGCGACAAGATATAAATGCGAGAAATAAATAAATAACAAATAATAATAAATAAGATCCATCTGTTTGGCATGGCACTGGACCTCTGAGCTCATTAAAAGTTCATCAGCATATCTTTTCTGATGGGCTTCCCTGGACCGTGCCCTCCCAGAGGGCGTCTCTGCAGCTTAACTTTTACCAGTCCCTGGCTGCCCTTCTCCCTCCCAGCCAATCGCAGCACAGATCCTGGCCTGCCTTTTCCCCAGCCAATCAGGGGAGGGAGCGGGAAGTCTGAATAGCAGCTGTCAGAGCTGTATCTGATGTCTTGTATTTCTCCGGATGTGTGTGCTTGTGCCTTTTGAAGCAAATGGCTGCACTTGCATCCCTTTTGGCCCAATTGTAGCAAACCTCTGTGGCTGTGAGTTGGTTTCTCTCTCCTGGCCTCTCTGGTTTGGCCTATGCTTGCCAGGCAGGGACTCTCGAACTGTGGTCCGAGCTAACTCCCTACACCAGTGTTTCTCAACCAGTGTGCCGGGGCACACTAATGTGCCGTGAGCGATCATCAGGTGTGCCGTGGGAAATTGGAACCTCAAGGGGGGGGGGGGGGGTCTAGTATGTTGAAGTATAAAAACCATAAGAAACCTACCTCGATAAAGGCACAAAATTACAAACACCCCCCTCCCCACCCGCTGTCTACTCGGTCTCTCCCTCTCCATGCATTGGGAAGGCCTGCTTCCCTTTCCGCAAGTAGAGACCTCCTCTTGCCTCCTGGGGGTTCTGTGTGGGAAGTTTGACTCAGTTCTATCTATCATTGGTGGGGTTCAGAATGCTCTTTGATTGTAGGGGAACTATAAATCCCAGCAACTACAACTCCCAAATGTCAAGGTCTATTTCCCCTGAACTCCATTTGCATTCATATTTGGGCATATTGAGTATTCATGCCAAGTTTGGTCCTGATCCAACATTGTTTGAGTCCACAGTGCTCTCTGGATATAGGTGAACTACAACTCCAAAACTCAAGGTCAATGCCCACCATACTCTTACAGCATTTTCTCTTGGTTATGGGAGTTTTGTGTGGGAAATTTGTGTCTTTCTGCCATTCCTGCCAGGATATCTATGTTGAGTTCATGGAAACAGGCCCAGGTTTCACGCTGAGTGTATAAATACATTTAAAAGCATATTAACTATATGTATGACTGTGTTAGAGTGTCATTTTGTGTCATTTTGGTTGGTGGTGTGCCCCAGGATTTTGCAAATGTAAAAAGTGTGCCGTGGCTCAAAAAAGGTTGGGAAACACTGCCCTACACCACCGCCACACCATTTGCCCTTGTTGCTGTGACCTGGTCCCACTTTCGTCTTGGCCCCATTGCACGACATTGTGGTTGTGCTGTTTTGCTGTGTAGTTGTTGCCAGGTGGAGTTTCATTTGTGCTGAACACACTCCCCAAATGGCCCCCGTCCTTTCCTTTCCTTTCCTTTCCTGCTGTGATTCAGCAGCCAGGCTGAGTGCGGGCGCTCCCTTCCTCCCCCCCCCCTGAGAAGAAGGATCCCTTCTTGGTGGTTGGAAGGAGGGAGGGTGCGGCCTGGTTGCCCCTCCCTCCCTCCCTCCCTCCTTGGGAATTATTCACCCAGAAACCCCCGCAGGGAAACCTTGGGTGGGGAGGGAGAAACTTCCCAAGAAAATGGCTTTTTCTAAAAGAGTGTCAGGGGCGAATTGAGGATATACTGCAAGTTGCTTCTGGTGTGAGAGAATCAGCTGTCTACAGAGACGTTGCCCAGGAGACGCCTGAATGTGTTACCATCCTGTAGGAGGCTTCTCTCATGTCCCCGCATGGGAAGTTGGGGCTGACAGGTGCGAGCTCACCCCCGTCTTGCGGGTTCAAACTGCTGACCTTCAGATCTTCAGGTCAGCAGTTCCGCCAGCGCAAGGGTTTAGCCCATTGCACCATCATGGCTCTTAAGGAAATAGCTGTGGTTTCTGCCATCTGGACTCTTGAAACCCTTTGTAGAGTGCTTATTCTGTCTGTCTGTCTGTCTGTCTATCTAGAGAGTTGAAAAGACACCACATTAATGTATGTTATTTTGAAATGCTTATTTACAATATTGCTTATTGTGTTTGTATTTGTGTCTTTCATTGTTGTTGATAGATTTTGTATTGTATTTGATTGTATTTTAACCTTTTGGAAGCTAATTTGGGTCTCTTCATGGGAGAAAAGCGGGCTATAAATATTATATATACACACACACACACACAAACATACATACACACACATGCTAGCGTACCTCTAGCACTGAAAAGGCCTACCTCACTTTCTCCAGCACTGAAAAGGCCTGCCTCACAATGGCAGTGCTGTGGCAACAGTCACAGGGGGCCACTTAACCTAGCAACAGCCATTGTGGCACAAAGAAACATACATACATATTTTGACACTCCTACACATACATACAAATATGGTGTAATAATGCTGCCACATTGTCGTGTTAAGCACTGAAGCTCACAATGGATGCCTTTGCTGCTTAAATACTTTCCAAAGAGTTCCCCGAGGCCTTCCATTCAACCCCATTCTCCTAGGCAGGAAGGCACAAGCTAAGCCCTCCTGACAGACGGCCATCCACCCCTCCTGAAAAATCCCAGAGAAGGAGGCTCGGTTCTGCCAGGCAGGAAGAAACCCTCCAAGTACTCCATCCCGGCAGCCGCCCAGCCTCTCTCAATGGCAGCAATAAGTGCCTGTGGTGGTGTCGTGCTGTAATAGTGTCACGTGGGAGTCGTCGTGCTCTGGCTCAGGACTCCTCGTGTTCCTGGCAAGGGCAAACTTGGGCCATCCCTCCGGGTTTATTGGTCTTCAACTCCCACCACTCCTGGCCTCAGGCTTAAGCGGCTGAGGGGGGAAAGGAAGGGCCCTGAGACCAGGAATGGTGGGAGTTGGAGTCCAAAACCCACCTGGAGGGATGGCCCAAGTTTGCTCGAGCCTGCTCTAATCGGTAATGTAAACACTTCCTGAGAGTCACTGCTCTTTGAGTGTGGAACTGGCCCTGAGTCCCTTCTGGGCTTCCACCCCAACTTTAAAGGGGCTGGCCCTGGTGCTGAACCTCCTCACTCACCCCAAAGTGGCCTGTTCATGCCCAGCAAGGAGGAGGAGAGAGGAACACGTTGTTCCCGTTGGCCTCTTGCGCAGGCCCACTGCCTGGCTGGCTGGCTTGCGTACCACAGAATTAGGCAGCCAAATCAAACAAATGCCTCATCCTGATTACGAGCCATGACTCACTTGTTTGGGCACCGCTCCTCAGAACGTGTGACAATGCACCCAGCCCCCACGCTCTCTGTGGGGCAAATGGGGTTCCGGAAACCGCAGGTGAAACTCAGGCTCTGTCGTTTCATGGTTGCCATGTGCCATGATCCAGCTCATTCCTGAATGACGGAGACTCCATCTAGGGCGAGCGATCCCGTGGTTTTCTTGCCAAGGTTTCTCCAGAGGAGCGCGTGCTTGCTTCTTCCCCTTGAGGCTGAGCAGAGCCGGGCATCTCCGCCACTTGAATTCAGCTCCATATTATGGTCCTCCACCATCAACTCTTCTGGACCGGCCACATTGTCCGAATGCCCAGTCACCATCTCCGAACTCAAGAATGGAAAACAGGAAACGTAATGTTGGTGGACAGGAAAAGAGATTTAAAGAGGGGATCAAAGCCAACCTTAAAAACTCTGGCATAGACACTGAGAACTGGGAAGCCCTGGCCCTTGAGCGCTCCAGCTGGAGGTCAGCTGTGACCAGCAGTGCTGCAGAATTTGAAGAGGTACGAATGGAGGGTGAAAGAGAGAAATGTGCCAAAGGAAGGTGCATCAAGCCAACCCCGACCAAGACCGCCTTCTACCTCCACCTGGAAGAATAGGTCAAGAATAGGTCAAGAATAGGGCTCCACAGGCACCTACGGACCCACCGCCAGGACACTGAACTTGGAGGACAATCTTACTCAGACGACGAGGGGCCGCCTAGGTAAGCAAGTCTGCTCTGAAATTGGGCTGGAGGTGGCTCGGAAGTGGCACCGAAACATCCACGAGTGAAATAGCTTCACCATCTTGAGGAAAGGATTGTTGCGGAATGAAGACCACGCGTAGTCCGTTCACGCTTGACCAGTCCGCACACTCCGTCTTGCCAGAGAAAGAAAATATGCCGTGCAGATGACCAGCAAAGACCAAGGAAGTTTACTTTCTGCAACGCAGAGCAAGAGAGAGGCATCCGCGTGAACAACGGTCTCTCTGCTTAGTGGGCTTCTGCACCGCTCACGCCCAGGCCCGGGTTACCCAGAAGGCCAACCAAGGCCAAGGCCTAGGAGCGCAAACCGAGGGGGGCGCAGATCACGGACCAAAAAAATGTTTTTTAAAAACCCTCCGTGGCCAGCCCTTGGGAATGGCGGGAGTTGAAGCACAAAGGCCGGAGGGAGGGGGGAGGGAGGGAGGGCCGAGCCTGGTCTCAAGGCAGGACACGCAGGGTGAGGAGCAGCACCTCCTCCCCGCTACTCAGCCAGGGGCGGGGCCTCCCAGGGTGATGTCACTCCCTCCCTCCTCCTCCGCCAGGCCCGCCTTCCTTCTTTCACTCCCAGGAAGCGTGCGAGTGTCGTAGGCTCGTACCATCCAGTTCTGAACAGATAATGTGGGCGATCTGCATGGATAATCTGGCAGTGTAGCGATGGAACCATTCTTTGAGAGATGTGCGGAAAGCACGAAGGGACAATACAAAAGTTATGAAGCAAATTATGCATCCAAGATGGCCGCGTCGAGCAGGCGTTTGAACGCCGAGCTCCGCCGAGCTCCTGGCAACCTTTCTTGCACAGCACCCCCACTGCTGAGGGGGGGTGCTCCATGCAGGAGGAATGATTTACTGGACTGGGGGGGGGGGACCTTTGGTCGCTACTGGAGGCTCCGAAGCGCTCCCTGCCCCTTTTCGAGGTCTTGCAGGCTGACACCGAGTCTGCCTTGGCGGTAGCTCGGGCGCCGGCCTCGGTCCTCAGGGCCCTTGCGGGCCTGAAGGACGCTGCGGCCTCCGGGAGGCCCCTTGGCCCAGCAGGGACTGCAGCGACCACGGCGACCCCGGAGGTGCCTGGCTTGGTCCCCCGTCCCTGGCCGGGCCTGGAGGAGGCTGGGACTTCCACCCGCCCGGCTTCACCCAGGGAGCACCCAGGACCAACCGGGACGCGCCACCAGACCTTACCGGCCTCCTCCTTCATCTCGGCCGGCTGGTCGAGCGGCTGGCCGCCTGGCTGGGGGAACTGGACAGGAAAAGAGACTGGGTGTACTCGGGAGACGTCAAGGAGTCGAAAGAGACGGGTGTGAAGGGTATATTTAAATGGTTTTAATCTTCATATAATCTTGATATAATAAAGTAAATATTCATCCAAAAGTAAACTGAGAAGTGGAATGCAGGTAGTTGTAGGTCACTATCAGTGCATTCTCTGGCCATACAAAGTCCCAAAAATCATAAGTCAATGGCACATCAATTATACTTTCTTCATGGGACGGTCAGAGAGAGAAATGGGTCAACAGTCTGAGAAAGGCCCCGCCGTTTCGCCTGTATTTAGGCTTCTTCAGAACCCAAGTATGAGTAAACAAATAAAGTGACCATTCCACTGATCCGGGTATCCAATATTACAAATGCATATATATAGTCATCATCCTGGAATAGGTGGACGCAGCCACCCGGTGCAGCCAGGTCCAGCCAGGTCCCTGGAGAGTACTGGGGCACGGGGCTCCCCCTGGCCGGGAGGAGCAGGCGGTGGCCGAGTCCATCAAGATGGCGCCTGACCCGAACCGCTCGGCGTCTCTTGCCCCGCCCCCCTCGCCCATGCCGGGCGCCTTGACCCCGCCCCTCCCCGATCTGGAGCAACCATCGCTGCTGGGAGCTCGGCCAGTGACACCGGAGGACCTCAGCGTCTCCCAGGTGCTGGCAAGAGCCCCTGGGGCCCGGCCCTGCCGCCGGGCTTGCCACTTGTTGCTGGCGGCCTCGAAAACTCCGCCTGGACCACCTTCTGTCCCGTCACCGGCTGGTGACCAGGGTAAGACCGGTGGCCCTGTTTGCGGAGGGACAAATTCGAGGGCTGCCAACCTAGAGGGCAACGCAGCGAGTGGACGCCTCCCCTTAGGGGTCTCAACCCCTGGAGGTGCCACGCGGAAGAAACCGTATTCCCGCCAGAGGAGGCGCCGCCGTAGACCGGGGAGCACCGTTCATTCAAAAGCTGAGCACCTTTCTGCGAAAGACCACGCATGCGCACAACACGCCAAAAAGACCCCCAAGGAGGTCCTTTTCATTTTTTTTTAAAAAAATGGCTGCTGTGAAGTCTCTTTCTTGCGCAGGCACAGAGGCAGATAGCGTAGTTGCGCCCACGTGACCCAGCGCTGTCCTCGACCCCGCCCCCTTTACTTTCATCGGAGAGAGAGAGAGAGAGAGAGGAATTTAGGCAGGAAAGTGGCTCGTGCGCGGAGGCAGGGTGAGTTCCTGTCAGGGCCTGAAGGGTGGCGGGCAGGGAAGGATGACCGGGGTGGAAGACAGGGATTCCTGTCAGGGCCTGGCGGGCAAGGATGACCAAGGGCCTCCCTCAGCCACCCCCTCCCCATTTCCTTCCCTCGCCCCATTGTGGAGAGGACAGGCTTCTCTGGAGGCTGAGGCCCCTTCCACTCAGCTGCATGAAAAGCATCCCACATGACCTGCTTTGAACCGGGTTATATGGTAGTGTAGATTCACACACACACACACACACACACCCCACCAAAGTTCAAAGAAGGCCGTGAGGGTGGCCTGCCTGGACATTCTGTGTGGAAGGGCCCCCAAGGCCTCTCCCCACTACTCTCCCTCTCTTGGGCACGGGGATCCTAATCAGCCCCAGCAGATGCCCACCCCACCACAGCCCCCAAGCCCCCTGGCGAGGAAGGAAGGAAGGAAGGAAAGGCAGGCGCAGCTTGGCCCCCACCCTCCCTTCCCGGATCCCAAACAACAACTTTCAGTGCCGGTAGTAGAGGGGGCGCAATTCCACAGTGTGGCCTAGGGCGCAAAAAGGTGTTAATCCGGGCCTGCTCATGCCTAACAATAATGTAACTGTTGACAAAGCTCCCAGGCTCAGCTAGTCTCTCAGGTGTGGCCCGACCAATCAGCTTTGTGAGATTTGCATGTTGAGATTTTGTTGCATGCCCTCACAAGGGTGTGGTGCCAAGATGCCAATTTGGTGCCATGGATCCAGTGATGTCTTTCTTTCTCTCTTTAGATCTTTTAATTAGAAATGTTTTTAGAGTCGTCTGGCTGGAGCGCATCCGTGAAGCGGGACTTTGGCAGGTACTACAGCTCTCTGCCTACGCTACAACATGGTTTGGTGCCACTGTAGGATCCTAGGGTGAGGAGGGACCCCAAAGGACATCCAGCCCAACCCTCTTATTCTGCCAGGTAGGCGGATACACTCAAAGCCCTCCCCGCAGGTGGCCATCTCGCCCAGGCACTGGCCATCTTGGGCTCTCCTTCCAGGTGTTTTGGACTTCTACTCCCACCCTTCCTAACCGCCTCAGGCCCTTTCCTCGGCCCAAGTTTGCTCATGCCTGACCTCGGCTCTGCTCAGAAGCCCCCAGGGAGGGGACCCCTGCCGGGCTCCAAGGAAGCCACCTCCCCCACTGCTGGACAAGAGCTCTGACCCTCAGGAAGTTCTTCCTTTCGGTATGGAGGGGAGATCTTTTTCCTTTCCTACCACTTGACTCCCTGGCTCCATTGCCCCCACTCTCTGGAGCAGAAGGCAAGAAGCCTGCCCCCCCCCACACACACACACACACAGCCTGACCTCGGCTGTTCTCAACTGGGGGTCAGGTGGCTCCAAGGCCTCAAGAACGAGCTTTGCAAGAACCTCCTGGCGCGCGTCAGCCGGCCTTCCCGGCAGAGAGGCGGTTTTTCCGGCCTCTCCTTCCCCGGAGCCAGAAGTGTTCCAGGGACATTCGCTCGGAGGCACTCCTTGGACGCAAGGAGGTTGTGCAATCCGGAGGGATTAGGGCTGCCCGGCACAGAGCTGAAGGGATTGACTGAGGCGGCTTCCGAGACCGCAAGAGGAACATGAGTCAAGCCCGTGTGGTTATTCTAGGCCGCATCCCAAGGAGGAGAGTGCCTGGGTCGAGGGAAGCCACCGGCCCACTTCCTTCTGCTCTGGTCAGGCCTCTTCCCTCACCTGGGCGGAATCCCAGGCCTGGCTCCGGGCAAAGCCATTCCAGAAGGAGCTGGAAGGTGTCCAGAGGAGGGCAACCAAGGTGGCCCAAGGCCCGGAAGCCCTGGATCCTCAGAGGAGCCACGGAGAGGCCTGGTAGTAGGTTGAGCTTGTGGAGAGGAGGAGGCATGAGAAGAGCCATGCTTAGACATGTGGAAGAAATCCTCTTGAGGAGATTCTTTACCCAACTGAACACGAGGAAGAACTTTTGGACTGCAAAACGAGCTGTTCAACAACGGAACTCTCTGCCTCGGAGTCCATTGGAAGCTCCTTCTTTGGAAGCTTTCAAACAGGGGCTGGATGGCCATCTGTCGGGTGCTTTGATGATGCTTTCCCCGCATGAAGGCAGGAGGGGGGTGGGCTCGGTGGCCCACCAGGTCTCTTCCAACTCGAGCATGCCATTATTCTGGCCGCTCCAGAAATTAGGACTCAACGCGGCAATGGATCCAGACTACAAAGAGCTTCCACCTAAAAATGAGGAAGAAGCTGCTTGAGCGTCGGATCCGATGCCTTGGAGTCCGGCGGAGCCCCTTCCTCGCCCTGGAAGTCTACAACAGAGGCTGGCTGGATGGCCATCCGTGGGGAGTGCTTTCAGAAAGAGTGGCTTCGATGCTTCCACCGTGTCTGTCTGGATGGAGAACCATCCCAAAATGGAACCTGGAAATGGCATGATGGGAGAGGAGGAGAAGGACACGTGAGGTTCCCGGGCCTTGGCGAGAGAGGCTTTGGTGAGGACGGGCAGAACGGAGAGCCTTGGGTTCAAGGCCATGGGCTGGCCCCGTCCAAGGCGACATGCTCGTGAAGTTACAGAACTGGGCCAGAACGCCCCATGAAGCTTCACCTGGCCAAAGGTGGAGGGGAGAGTGACAAGGAAGGGGCCTGGGGCTGTTTGGCTGTTGGGAATCGTGGAAGTCCAGGAACACTCCTGGAGGGAGGCCAAATGGGCCCGTGCCTGGCCTAGAGCTGGGGTCCCGGGATGGCCTGGTCCCAGCTCGGGTGCCTTTGCAGGGCCAAGCCCCACTGGCCTCCCCCTTCTAGGGGCCTGCCTGTGTGACACACCCTGGGCCTTCTCCCTTCCCCCTTGGCATGGAGGGTGCCTGCCCAGCCCTCTTGCCCCAGGCGGGCGGGCGGGCGCCGATGACTTGCTCCTTGGGCGTCATCATGGGAAACCCGCTGGACGGGGGCCAGGCCCTCAGCAGCCCCACCCATGGTAGGGAGGAGAGGAGAAGGCAGGGCTTCTTATCCCAGCCCCAGACGCCTCTCAGACTCCTCCAGGGAAGGAAGGAAGGAAGGAAGGAAGGAAGGAAGGAAGGAAGGAAGGAAGGAAGGAAGGAAGGAAGGAAGGAAGAAGGAAGAAGGAAGAAGGAAGAAGGAAGAAGGAAGAAGGAAGGACAGGCCCACCATGAGCTCGGGCTGCTTGCTCTTGGCCCTGGGAGCCCTGGCCCTCTGGGCCCACCTGCCTTCTGCCTCCAGCCAATGTGAGTCTGGCAGGGTTTGGGGGCTCAGGAGGGAGGGTTGGGGGCACGCCTGGGAGGGGGCAGGCGGGCGGGGGGGGCACCTGCACTGCAGAACAGACACACCTTGACACCACTTTGGGTTGACGTGCCTCAATGCGATGGCAGCCTGGAATGCCGAAGGCTTTCATGAAAAGCCGGAATCCCGAGGGAGGTCCTGTGTGGTTTCCGGGCTGTGTTCTGTGTTCCGGCAGCGCTTTCTCCTGAGGTTTCGCCTGCATCTGTGGCAAATGGCATCTTCAGAGGTTCTGTTGGAAATGAGGCAAGTGGAGTGTATATAATATAATGTCCTGAGTAGGAAAAAGAGCCCTTGGCTGTGCAAAGCAAGTGTGAATGTTGCAATGATCAAACTTGAATAGTATTAGTAGCCCTGACGCTGCGAGGTCAATCAGGGAGGGTATCTGCATAGAAGTGTTAAGGGAGGGAAGCCATACACTCCACGGTCTTACTGCCGACAGAACCACTGAAGGTGCCATTAGCCACAGGTGCAGGTGAAACATCAGGAGGGAATGCTGCTGGAACAGGGCCAGGCAGCCCAAAAAAACCCACAGTAACCCAGCGATTCCAGTCATGACAGCCTTCAACAACAAACAGAGCCATTGCCTATTGACCAAGGGTCAAGGGTGCCGTTAGCAAGCTTGATCGGCAAGTGTTGTGTGAGACCTGCCAAGCTTGCTCACGGCTCCCTTCTTGACCCTTGGTCAACAGGCAACGGTTCTTCCCTCTCACCCTGGAGATTCGTTCCTTGACTTGCTTGACCACCACCAGATGCCACTAGCCACAGGCGCAGGCGAAATGTCAGGAGAAAATGCCGCTAGAAGACATTGGCCACACAGCCCGGAAACCACACGACAGCCCTGAAGCCTGGGAATGGTCACCTGGCGAGGCCAGAGCAGTCTTGGGCAGAGGCAGCGAAAGGCCTTGTGGAACTG
The DNA here is from genome assembly GCA_030556195.1 of Anolis apletophallus. Classification (NCBI taxonomy): domain Eukaryota; kingdom Metazoa; phylum Chordata; class Lepidosauria; order Squamata; family Anolidae; genus Anolis; species Anolis apletophallus. The sequence continues at coordinate 298,419 of JARBWK010000005.1, forward strand.
CAGCTCCCAGGATTCCATAGCCTGGAGCTGGGGCAGCGAAAGGGGCCCTAGAACCCAGACCCAGGAATGCAGTTCCCCACCTGAGGGTTGAGAGGGGCCCCCAAGGGCCACCTAGCCCAGCCCCCTTCGGCTATTCTAGCATGCCAAAGGGAGGTCAAGAATGACCCCTTCCATCTCGACGGACAACTTCTGACCCTGTAATGCCCTTGTGGGCAGGTGCGCGTTGCGCAAGGAAGGTGGTGGGGCCTTCTTACTGGGAGGTCTTGCAGCAGAGGCTGGATCAGGCACGGGCAAACTTCAGCCCTCCCTCCGGGTGTTTTGGACTCCAACTCCCACAATTCCTCACAGGCTCAGGCCCCTTCCTTTTCGTTTTCCCTTTCCTTTTCTGCTTAAGTGGCTGAGGCTGTTGGGAATTCTGGGAGTTGGAGTCCAAAACTCCTGGAGGGAGGCCTGAAGTTGGCCCGTGCCTGGTGCAGGTGAACCCTAAGCTGCGAAGGTGCAAGAAAACTGGGTTTGTGGCTTGCAAAGAGCACTTCCGTGTGCAGAGGGCACACTTCCAACCGGATGGGTGAGGATGATGGGGATGGCTCCATGCACACCAGGGCTTGTTGTGCAGCTGGCGACAGTGTTTTAATTACTCCACGGGTGATTCATTTGTATGTGTTTATGTACTTGTTTGATATGTGTTGTTGTTCACCGGAGACATAGATCACAACACCATGCCCATCCCAGTGTTGTCGAACACCAGGATGTCCAGGACCCGTGCAGCCCTCTTTCCTGCCCACCTGAGGCCATTGGCTCCCAACAGAAGGCCAGCCTAGGCTTGCAAGCCTGAGGTCTGCCCTGTTGACCGAGCTGGCTCCGAGGGGCCTCTGGTCAAGGGGAGGGACAGGTGTTGGGACGCAGGGAGGGCTTGCGTTAGAATCATAGAGTCCCCCTTGGAGTGAGAGAGACCCAGAACCCTAAGTTGGAAGGGATCCCCAGAGGCCACCCAGCCCAACTCCCTGCTGCCGGGCAGGAAGGCATTCTGCCTGACTTCAGCTCCAAAGCAAGGCTGTGCTGTGTATCCATGCGTATGGGCCTGTGAGCCCACAACTCCAGCAGAGAGGAGGGCGGTGAGTCACGCAGGCATGCACCAGACACCCCCCCGAAACTCGCCTTCTTTGGAAGGAATCCCTCTGACGTCAAAGGCCTCAAGGCAAACCACAGAGTGAGTGCTCACGCTCCTGAGCCAAAGGCCTGCGCGCCAGGCTTGCCTGGAGTCCTCTTGAACTGGCACACGCATGAAGTCACAAAGTGTCCCTCTTGGCATGATGTCCTGGAAAGGGGACGAGGGCCACAGGGCCCCCCGCGTTCAAGCCCCAAGGTGTTGGGTTTCATCCCTGACTGCACAAGTCTCCAGTCCTCAACGAGGAGAGTTAGCCTAGACAGGTTAGAGTGAGAGATTCCTTCCCCCATTTCCTATAGCAAGTTTACCTCAAGAAGGGGTTTAGAAGGGGGGGGGGGGGTTGTCCTATTCACCTTGCATGCCTAAAGCTCCGCCCCTTTGAGTACCTAGGAATGTAATCCCTTGAGAAAAAGGCTAACTTTCTGTTACAAAGCCTTTGCCTTATTGGTCTGGGCTGACCATGCGGCCAACTCCATTCTGGCCAGTCACGAGTGAGGAGGCATCTTGCCTTTGTCTAAGGCAAAACGTAATCGATAGTAACTTTTGTTATTTTCCCTTTTCCTTTTCCCTGCTTAGAGGATAGTTTAGTGAAGCTAGCTCGCTCCAAAGAAACCTTTGCTGTCTTGATTGGATTTCTTTTACCTACAATAAACATGTTGCTTTGATCCTGTGACTTGTGGATCTGCAACCCTGTTCAGTCCTCTTGAATGGAAGTCCATCCTGGCTCACTGCACGTACGTTTCTGCTGTTTCTGAATCGTGCATTCTGCACTCGGCTGTATTTTTGGTGGAATCGCCCCAGAGAGGGTTGTTTTTGAGCCTAACAGCTCTTGATTCCCAACACAAGGCGGCCTTGTTGGTGCTCCTGTGGTCAGTCACCAGGGGCGCACGTGGCCTGCTTTCTGCTGAGTTTGTTCTGGGCCTCTTTGGTGCTGCACTTTGGGCCGAGAAAGTGGGATCCTGGGGTGCATCGTTTCAAGGGAGACGGTCCATTCCCCGCCAAGAAGCCCCCAAATTTATGTCTTGCTGTTGTTCTTCCGTGTGTGTGTGTGTGTGTGTGTGTGTGTGTGTGTGTGTGTATCCTCCAGGCCTGGGCCAGCTTCAGCCCTCCGGGTGTTTTGGAATGCAACTCCCACAATTCCTAACAGCCGTCTGGCAAATCGAGGTTTGATTCAGGGAATGTCGTTGCGTGATAATAATAATAACTACTATTATTTATAACCCGCCTCCATTTCCCCAAAGGGGACTCGGGCGGCTAACATGAGGCCAAGCCCAAAACACAATACAACACAGTTGGACAGAAAACAGCAAAAGAAAATCATACCAAATGTATGGGCCAGACGTCCAGGGATAGCACGTCAGAAGGCGACAACCCTGGGCGTGATAGGGACACAAGAGGGTATTTGTAGAAAAGGAGCCCAAAAAAGGTGGAGGGGGCCGGGGGGGGGGGTAACCTTTTTGGGAGGGGGAGCGGCTTTATCAGGAGGGAGATTTGGAGGTAGGAGCACATGATGGGTTGGATGGCCACTCTCCGAAGGCACACCGGAAGAGCCAAGCTTTTAGCTCTTTCTTGAAGGCTGCCAGGGCAGGGGCTTGTCTGACCTCCCCAGGTAGCGAATTCCTAAGGCGGGGGGCCACAGCGGAAAAGGCCCTCTCCCTCGTTCCCAGAAGGCGAGCCTGTGATAGAGGAAGGGGCGAAAGAAAGGCCTCGCCAGAAGACCGAAGAGATCGTGCAGGTTTGTGGTAGGAATGGGTCGCTGTGAGTTTTCCAGGCTGCCTGGCCATGTTCCCGAAGCATTCTCTCCTGACGTTTCACCTGCATCTATGGCAGGACTCCTCAGAGGTCGAGAGGTCTTCATCAGTGGCATGGGTGAAGGTTTAGAGGGGGTCGGCCCATGACACCAAATGGGGCGGGAGAGCCGATGCTCCCGAGGACAGGATCCGGATCCACAATGACCTTGGCCAAAACTACCCAGACTATCAACAAGGGCAAAAGCGAGAGACTCCACTCAGGGGGGAGAAGCAATGGAAGGCAAAGGTGCAGGGCGGGGGCCGATGAGGCCTGGCTCCAGAACGGTCCGCGTGTGGGAGAGACCTTGGAGTCTTCGTGGAGAGCGAGTTGAACATGAGCCAAGAAGGTGCTGCTGCAGCAGCAGCTAAAGGAGCCAATGGGATTTGGGGCTGCGTCCACAGGAGTCTATGCCGCCCTAGACCAGGCCTGGCCCAGCTTGGGCCCTCCCTCCCTCCCTCCAGGTGCTTTGGACTTTGACCATTCCGGACAGCCTCAGGCCCCTTCCTTTCCTCCCTCAGGCGCTTAAGCAGGAAGGGAAGGGAAAAGGAAAGGGAAAAGGAAAAGGAAGGGGCTGAGGCTGCGAGGAGTCAAAACACACCTGGAGGGAAGGAGGAGGGGAGGGAGGGCCCAAGTTGGCCCAGGCCTGGTCTCGACCAAGGCCACCCTGGCGCCCCTCTCTTCTGCCTCCGTCAGACCTCTTTCCCGGGGATCCCTTTGCGTCCAATTCCGGGCACCACCGCAGTTCAAAAGAGACCTTGACTCCCAGCTGGAAGGCTCCTTGCCTGTTGGGCCTCTGCTGGGAGTGCCTTGATGATGCTTTTCCTGCCTGGCCCTCTTTGGGGGTCCCTCCTAACGGAATGCCTGCCCCTTCCCCTTCCTCCCAGTCCAGGACCCGTGCGGCCACTTCCCCCGGGAGAAGGACCACTGCGGGGAGCCCAAGCCCCGCTTCTTCTTCAACGGCTCCTCCAAGGCCTGCGAGCCCTTCCTCTCGAGGGGGTGCCCCTGGAACCGGAACTGCTTCTACACCCGGGAGGAATGCCGGCGCCTTTGTGCCAAGATCGGTGAGTGGGGGAGGTGGCGAGGTGGCCGGCGGGGCGCTGAGGGAATGCCAGCCTGCAGCAGCCTTCCTGGGCCACAGCGTGAAAGGGAAGACCCCCGGCCGGCACTCAGGCCCCACTTTGGTGCCCCCAAATCCAAGGCTGATAGGTCAATGTGGCCGCAAACCAGCTCCAGCACCAGATCCATCCCTGGGAAGAAGTCAAGCTGGAGGGGTCTCCTCCTCCATCGCCCAGAAAGGGGTCTTCTTTGTGCATCAGATTTCCTTTGTTGCAGAAGAGACCACGGGCACATCCGCACCAGAGAAAGAGTGCTGCCTGGCACCTCTGGAGTTGCCACCATGGGATCCTGGGAGCTGCAGGTCCTTTGCTTAAGCGGCCAAGGGGGGGAAGGAAGGAAGGGGCCCGAGGCCGTGAACAGGAATGGTGGGAGTTGGAGTCCAAAACACCTGGAGGGAGGGCCACCTGTCGGGGGTGCCTTCCTTGCTGCCTGGCAGAAGAGGAGAGAATAGGGCTGGGTGGTCTCTGCGGCCTGGGACCCCCTGACCTTGGAGTGTTCCTGTGTTGCAGAAAAGCCCGGGTTCTGCCCCCCAAGTCCCACGGGCTTAACCACCGAGTGCCTGGCGCACTGCATCCATGACGGCGGGTGCCCAGGAGCCCAGAAGTGCTGCTCTTACGGGTGCGCCTTGCACTGCTCCAACCCGGTCAAAGGTGAGGAGGCAAGGGGGGAGGGGGCTGGGGGGCACACAAAGAAAGGGGTTTTGCTCACAGGAGGGTGGGGGACAGGGGGAAGGATGTGGGGAGGGGGCAGTAGTAGTCGTCGTCGTTTTAGTAGTCGTTTTAGGAGTAGTAGTAGTAGTTGTGTGCCATGGAGGCTCCTCCTGGGGAAGCAGAGGCCAGGCGGCCATTGGCCAGGGGTGTGCTTTTGAGTGTGCTTTTCCTACTACCCTCTTCCCCCCAAAAGAAGCAGGGGCAGATTTAACAGTACGCAAAGTAAGCAGCCGCTTAGGGCGCCACGTGGTCGGGCACATCCGGCTGCCAGGTTCTGGGCATGCGCCATTGCTGCGGCGCAACTCCAGGTGGACGGAGACGCGAAACGCAGTCCACGCGGCCAAAAAGGTGGAACGTTTTGCAGCCGGAGGCGGGAGGCTCCGCCCCAGCTGCAAAACCCTCCTCCTCAGTCTCCGGCCTCATGGAGGGTGCGCATGCCCGGAGCCAGCTAGTTCTGCGCATGTGCGCCGGGGTGCTCCTTCCAGCTCAGGAAAGGGTCAGTGGAGCAGGGAAGAAGGGACCGGGGGCTCCAATCAGCGCAGGCCAGAGGGATCCAAGGCCCTCCCTCCCTCCCTCCCCCCCTCCCTCTTCACCAGGCGGCTGCCCTTGCCCTTGCCTTGCCTTGCCTTCCAAGCTCCCCTCCCTCCCTAACCGGCCTTTGCTCCCTTCTTCTCCAGACCTTTGCCAGCTGCCTCCCGAGGCCGGTCCCTGTGGCGCCAAGGTCCAGAGGTGGCATTTCGACGGGGCCACCAAGTCCTGCAAGCCGTTCACCTTTGGCGGGTGCCTCGGGAACAAGAACAACTTCCAGAGGCGCAAGGACTGCCGCCAGAGGTGCCTCCAGAGAGGCCGTGGCCAGCCCTGAAGACCCGCCCCGCCCCGCCTGCCCAGGGACCCCTGAAAGGGCAGGCGCTCAGACCCAGAGAGGGCAAAGCGGCCGGCAGGGGCATGGCCAGGGAGGGATCCCAAGGGGCCCAAGTGCCCCCTCCTTCCTGACCCCCATCGCCCCCAGACTCACTTGTGTGTGTGCGTGGCAGCAGGAAGAGGCCCTCTCCCCCAAAGAAGGAAGGCAGGCTCCTGGCGCTCTGGGCCGTCCAAACCCGGATTCACGCAGCCGCTGTCCACCTGGTAAAGGAGGGGCCCAGGATATTCTCCACGCAAGGGGAAGCTCTAGACTGGCCGCGGTGTCCCCTTCCTTTGGCCGCAAGTCACGATCGGGCCCTAAGGTCTCGCTCCCTGAGCCAGGCACGGAGGAGCATTCTGCAGGCGTTGGCTTCAAGGACACGGGCTTTGGGGAAATGCGGCCGCCCTTCATTGCCAAAAGAGCCCTCCCTCACTCACTCACCCAGAGTGCGTCTGCACTGCAGATTTCACACATTTTGGCCCCCCTTGAACTGCCGTCGTTCAATACTATGGAAATCTGGGAGTTGTAGTTTGACTCCGTTCTTTAGCCTTCCCTCCCAGAGAGTGCTGGGGCCTCAACAAACCACAACTCCTGGGTGTTCCACAGCATTGGGCGCATCTACACGGGTTTGGCCCCATTTTCACAGCCATTTTCACTTTATGGCCCATTCGTTTGCCTTGAGGTCCATGTGTAATTAATGCAGCTTGTCCTCACTTGAACTGCTGTGTCTCAATGCTTTGGAATCACCCTGGGAGTTGTAGTTTTCCAAGGCCTTTGGCCTTTTCTCTCTCCCTGGTCCCTTGCCCGTGGTTCTTTAGCATTGGGCCATTGTGGTTCAAGTGGGGTCAGGCTGCGTTAATGCCAGAACGGGGGGGACGGGGACGGGGGGCAGGCGCTTCCTTGTGGGTCCATCTCTCTACCAGATCTGAGGTGTGATTCCACTGTAAAGGTCAAAATAAAAGTGCTGGGCCAGCCAGGTGAAGGCCGGCCGGCCGGCCAGGTCTCGAAAGGCCTCTCCACCTCACGGCATTTTAATTGGCAGCTTCCTGCGCACATTTCTGCACTTTCAGTTTCAGTGTGTTGGAGGGAGGAGAGGCGCTCTCTCGTTCTGTGTTACATGGTGTATTTTAATTATTGAGATTAATGTTTTTAATGTTTATGCATGCGCATATGAATTCTTGTCCCGGCATCGAATGTTTGCCGTGTCTATGCTGTGCTCCGCCTGAGGCCCCCGAGTCGGGCTGAGAAGGGCGGCCTGTCAACGTTTTCAAATAAATAAATAAACGAATTCTTGAATGGCCTTCTTTAATTGCTCCGTAAAATCACGTCCTCTTCCACCAGGATGGCGGCATTCCCGTTACTCATTTCCTATTGCCTACTTGTGGCTATTTCTCCGTTTTGGTTTAGTGACGCAGCAACACCACCTGAGAACAAACATCCTGCGACAAGACATCAGACGCCCAACCGTTGCCTTTTCTGAATTTTTACATTTCTGTTGTGGGTGTGCTACATAGACGGAGGGATGGGGCTTCTCCCCCTGGAAGGCAAGCGTTTTCCATGGGCAATGCCTGCCACTTGGAGGCTGTTGAGGGGGCGGAAAGGCAGCCGCCGGGGAAGGCGGGAAGGGACCAGGCCTCTTGCAAAACCGTGGGTTTTATTTGGCATCAAAATAGTGCACATTCGTATCTTGGGAAGTTTCTGTCTGCAGAAATGTGGTGGATTCATGGTGCAAGGGGCACAAGGGGTGGGGAGTGGCTAGCAGACCCCTCCCAAGCCATTATTGTGCTGGGAGGGGGCCAGGTATGGAAGGGGGACCCCCGCCCCCAAGAAATACCTTTGTCTGTCAGGGAAATGCTTTTGGTGCAACACGATTGTTCCGCCCATCCCCCCTCAAAGACCCTCAGGGTTAAAGCTGAATATGTTTGCAAGGGGGGTAGAACCAGGGGTTAGAAGGGACTGTGTTGTATATTGAAAAAGCAGGGGGGGGGGGGGCATTTGATTTGCTTGACCTATAACTCAGGCCTGGGCAAACTTCAGCCCTCCAGGCGTTTTGGATGTCAACTCCCACAATTCAAGGGAGGGGGAGGGGGGCCCAAGTTGGCCCACAGCCGCGATACATGCCCGGTGTTCTGCACAGCCTTCATTCCTGGGCTCGAACAGCGTCCCTTGCATGCTGAAGGGCTCTTATAGTAAAGGAAGCTTCTTTCTGGAAAGCTGTGCTTCCTGAACTGGGACTTGCCATTCCCCGAGGCAGGCTCTGGAGCTGTCCCAGGAAGGAAGGAAGGAAAGAAGGCAGGCAGGCAGGAAGGAAGGAAGGAAGGGAAGGAAGGAAGGGGGGAGGAAGGAAGGCAGGAAGGCAGGAAGGCAGGAAGGCAGGCAGGCAGGCCGGCCTTTGGGGGAAATGGAGCCGGGAGAGCCGGACCTTCCCCTGCATTCCCATCAGCAGCAGCACCCAAAGCCCCCCAACCGCGCCCCCCGAGGAGCCCCAGGCTAGTCCTCCTAGGCGCCACCAAAGACCAGAAAGAAGACGTCAATGACGATAAAGAAGATGAGAGAGAGAGAGAGAGAGAGAGAGAGAGAGAAGATACTCTTCTGGACAAACAGCCAGGAAACATCCTATTTCATGGAATGGGAGCCATTGTTGCACATTTCGGGCTCTCTCCCGTTGTCTTCGGAAAAGGCTGGAGAGCTCCCCATGGAGGGTGGTCTGCCTGGAGACACTCCTTCCTTGGAGGCTTATAGACAGAGGTTGGGTGGGTGGCCACGTGTGGGGGTGCTCTGGCGGTGCTTTCCCTGTATGCCAGAAGGGGGTTGGACCAGATGGCCCACGCGGTCTTTTCCGTCCCTAGGGCGCTGTGATTCTATGAGCAGCAGAGGCTGGAGCCCATGGCCGTAGCTCGAGGACTCCGGCTCTAGGACGCTGGCCTGGGTTGTGTCACAATGTCTCCCCAGACGTCGAAGACGGGCCTTTCCCCATTGTAGCCCACGCCTTCTGTGAGGAGGGTGGCCTCTTCCTCCGGCTTGGCTTTCGTCCAGAGGTCTCCCCAAATGTCAAAGATGGGCTTCATCAGGACACCGAAGTCCAAGCTCTCCTCGGGGGAGCCGCCCTCTTTCTCCTCCAAGTCGTCGTCGTCGTCATCCCCGTCGTCGTCGCTCCAGGCGTCATGATAGGCGTAGGCATCGAAGGGGGATTTGGCCAAGCCGTAGTCCAGCTCTTTGTCAAAGGCGTCTTCTTCATCCGCGTCGTTGCTCCCCTTGCCGGTGTCGCCCCCCACGTGGTCATCATTATCGTCATCGTTGTCGTCATCAGAAAGGTCCTTCTCGGCAGCGTTGTCATTGTCATCGTCCTTCTTGGGCTCGTCCTCTGGTTTGGGCTTCCCTGGCTTCTCATGGGGGGCTGGTTTGGGGGTCTTCCCATGCTCTGCTTGCCCTGCGCCTGAAGCCGGCTTCCCCGCAGAAGTCAGGCCCCCGTGGCCCCCGTGTCCCACACCAGAATCGCCCGGCTTTCCCTCACATATCGGCGGCTTCCCATGGGTTGTGTTCCCAGCACCAGAAACGGGATTGATGCCGGATGTGGGTTGGCCGTGTTGACTATGATTGGAGGCTGCCTTGCCGTCCGGCCCGGGCGGTGTTTCTCCGGATGTGGCATTTCTGTTGCTAGGACACCCCAGTTTGACCAACAGCTTAGAGAGGAGATCTCGCAGAGAAGTGGGCTCCCCACTCGGAGGTTTCTTCTTCCCAGGATCCACTCCTAGCCGAGGCTTTCCCCCCTCTGTCCCCAAGGGCCTGGGGTCCTCCAAAGGGCCGCTCCCCCTCTTGCCCACCAGCCCGCCCCTTGCTTTTGGGGCCTTGGTCTTCTGGGGGGCCTTTTCTGTGCCGGGTGGCCCTGTCCCCTCAGAGAGGAGGCCGCCTCCCCACTTGGCCAGGGAGGCTTCTTCCAGGCCAACGGCCCTCGGGTCCTTCTTCTTCGCCCAGTCCTTGGTTTCTCCATTGCCAGGCGTGGCCCAGCTCGGCCGCCGGTGCATCTCGGGGTCACTGCCATTGGGAAGAGGGGGCGTCCCGGAGGTCACTAGACACAAAAAGAGAAAGTGAGACCCAGCCAGGACCCCTCCCGGGAAGGCTTTCCCCACCCCCGCTTGCTCACAACAAATGGCGGCAAACATTCAATGCTGCCAAGTGAGATCAGAAACATAAAGGGCTCCAACTCACAACCAAACATACTAAACGCCAACACCCAGCAAGAGTGAAATATTACAACAAGTTAGGCTAAAATTGCGTCCTAACAAATAAACATTGGAGACAAGACTTGGAATTACTGTATATACTCGAGTATCAGCCGAGTTCTTCGGCCTTTTTTTAGGCTGAAAAAGCCTCCCTAGGCTTATACTCGAGTCAAAGTTACTATTATTTTACTCTAATTATTATTATTATTATTATTATTATGGAGCCCCTGCTGGCGCAGTGGGTTAAAGTGCTGAGCTGCTGAACTTGCTGACCAAAAGGTCACAGGTTCAAATCCCGGGAGCGATGTGAGCTCCTGCTGTTAGCCCCAGCTCCTGCCAACCTAGCAGTTCAAAAACATGCAAATATGAATAGATCAATAGGTACCGCTCCGGTGGGAAGGTAATGGTGCTCCTTCCAGTCCATCCCCATTCTGCCAAGAAGCAGGAAAATCGCATCCAAAGCACCCCTGGCAGATGGCCACCCAGCCTCTGTTTAAAGGCCTCCAAAGAAGGAGCCGCCTCCCCCCCCCATGCTAATAATAATAAGCATGGTGACTCTATGGTCAACTTCCACCAGACCTTAACCATAGAGTTGCACGGAAGGATCTCGAGAGTCCTAAATAGATCATTTTAATCCAATCCACTAATAAACAAATCTGCAGAAGTCGAGCCCCAAACGTGGAGAACCTACTAGATCATTATCATCAACATTGTTGTTGTTGTCGTCGTCACCATCATCATTACAATAGAGTCCACGTATCTATGGAGCCCTCGGTTTCGTTTATCCAGGTCTGACAACGCGTCTCCTCTCTGGGTACTTTCTGTGCCTTTCATTGGATGGAAGTCTCCCGTTTCAGTAAGTTGTGCTGTGGTCTGCGGTTGCGCAGAGGTGCGTGCCACTGCCTGCCACGGAAAGAGGCCTTGAGCTGTATTTCATGGCGGGGAAAAGGTGGAGCCCCACGCCTTGGCTGTGGCCAGGGCAGCTTTGGCACCGTTGAAACGTATCTTGGGAGGTCAGACTTGGCCACGGTGGTCCACGCTCTGCTTCCATCCCAAATAGACTACTGCAACACACAGAGTGCAGGGAGCGCAGAACCCCCTTGCTACGCCAGCTCCACGGGCTCCTATCCGCTTCCAAGCACAATTCAAAGTGCTGGCCTTGAACTATAAAGCCCTCAATGGTTCCGGCCCAGTTGACCTGTCCGAACGTATCTCCCTCTGACTGTAAATAGAAGGTCAGCTGCTGTCCTCCCCTTTTGCCTTGTCTTTTATTCATGTTGTCTTTTGAAATGGTCATACGACTGGTCAAATATTATTATTGTATCTCCCTCTACGAAGCACCCAGGACCTTAAGGCCACCTGGGGAGGCCCTGCTCTCGGTCCCACCGCCATCGCAGTCGTGCTTGGTGGGGACGAGGGACAGGGCCTTCCTTCTCGGTGGTGGCCCCTCGGCTGTGGAACTCCCTCCCTAAGGAGGTGAGATCCGCCCCCTCCCTCCCGGCCTTCCGCAAGAATCTTAAATCCTGGTTATGGGATCGAGTGTTCACGGAATAGCTGTGATACTGGTTTCATGTCATGCTTGGCCTGTTTGGAAGCCATTCTGAGCCCCTCCCCAGAGGTCGGGGTAGAAGGACGGGACAGGAAGGCCTGAAACAAGCAAACAAACAAACAAACAAATAAGGGTGGGAGAAGAAACGGGGAAGCTTTTGGACTCTCGTTGGATGAAGGCAAGGGACTCCCCCCCCCCCTTGACGTCCTCCTTCGTGACCGAGACAAGCTTCTTTGCATTCTGTAATTACTAAGCCTGCGAAGACTGCAACGCCTTTGGATTAATTGTCAGCGGCCTTGTCACGTACGTCTGCAATTATTTTTATACGGCCATTGAAAAGAAAGGGCATCCCGGGAAGCGCTAATTAGTACCAGGAACAATCACCTGTAAGTAATGGGTGGAGAACAATCCAGGATTCATAGCGGCGCACGGGGTGTGCCTGGCCAGCCCCCGCCACGGGGAGGAGGACTCCCGTGCCTTCACACACCTGTGGAAGAGATGCCGTTTGGCACCCGTTGAGCGGCCACAGCTCAGTGCTATGCAATGCTATGGAGGGCTGTTCTCTAGAGCAGTGTTTTTCAACCTTTTTTACATTGACCAAATCCTGGGGCACACCACCAACCAAAATGACACAAAATGACACTCTAACACAGTGATACATATAGTTAATATGTTTTTAAATGTATTTATACACTCAGTGTGAAATCTGAGCCTGTTGCGATGAACACAACATAGATATCCTGGCAGGAATGGCAGAAAGACACACACGAAGGTCTTGCTCAACAGCTGGGAGTTATAGTTCACCCGCAATCAAAGAGCATTCTGAACTCCACCAATGATGGAATGGAATCAAACTTCCCACACAGAACTCCCACAACCAAGAGAAAATACTATAAGAGTTTGGTGGGCATTGACCTTGAGTTTTGGAGTTGTAGTTCACCTACATCCAGAGAGCACTGTGGAGGGGAGGGAGGAAGACGTGGGGCGAGTCTGCGCAGTAGCGCCCGCACGGGTCACGTCTTCCTCCCTCCCCCCTCCCGCAGAAGCGGCAGCGTGAGCAAAGCGAGGCAAAGCGAGCAGAGCGAGGCTGGGAAGAAGGGAGCCCGAGTGGAGAAGAAAAAGGGTTCGGCAGGAGGGGAGAGTTCCAATTTCCCACGGCACACCTGAGGATCGCTCACGGCACACTGGTTGGGAAACACTGCTCTAGAGCTTCTTCGCTGCCCGAGAGGGCTGGCGCCTCACCACACCCCAAATCCCAGGGGGATCCCATAGCACTGGGCCTTGGCCGCTCAAGCGTCACCCAACTGCCTCTCAGGGAGGGAGACTGCCCTCAAGCGACTGGGCTCCGGCTCCTTCGGCAGTTCAGGGAGGCGGAGAAAGAAGCCTCCTCTGCTTCTCGGGCAACGGCGGGCAGGATCCATGCAGCAGCGGGATGGTGCTTCCGTGGAGGGAGAGCGTATGCAAGGAAAGGCCCCAAGGCACAAGGGGGAGGGGTCTCGGAGTCTTGGTCGGCCGCCAGCTGAACATGAGCCACAAGTGGGAGGCAGCTCAAAAGGCTCCTGCCATCCTCGGAGGCCTCCGGAGGGTCTCTTCCCACTTTATAATTCTGTGACTCTCGGGCCCGGGCTACCCATAAGGCCAACCTAGGCCAAGGCCTAGGGGCGCAAGCCGAGGGGGGCGCAGATCACGGACCAAAAAAAAGTTTTTTTTAAAAAAGCTCCGTGGTCAGCCCTTGGGAATGGCGGGAGTTGAAGCACAAAGGCCCCGGAGGGAGGGAGGGAGGGAGGGCCGAGCCTGGTCTCAAGGCAGGACACGCAGGGCGAGGAGCAGCAGCAGCGGCGGCTTCCCTCCCTCCCCCCTCCCCGCTACTCAGCCAGGGGCGGGGTCTCCAGGGTGACATCACTCCCTCCCTCCTCCTCCTCCGCCAGGCCCGCCTTCCTTGTTTGCTCCGTCGCCTTCCTGGGGGACGTCACTCCCTCCCTCCCTCCCTGGGACCAGCCGCTCCCAGCCACCAAGAGAAAAGGAAGTGGCCGCCACACAGAAACGGAAGTGAGCGGTGTGGCCCGGGAGGACCGCAAAGCCTGGCTCGAGTAGCCTTTTGCACCCAAACCACCCTGTGTATGTCCCGCGCTTCACCGTATGTTTTGCCCCACCTCCCCCGAAAGGACACGGATGGGAGCGTCCCCAACAGCGTCCATTTCAGCCACGTTTTGGAAAATAACCGGGCAGCTCCTCCTTCACTTCGCGGGTGTTCCAACGGTGTGCCTTGGCGGCGCGCAGCGCGGTGGTTGCCGTGGTAACAGCGGCCGCACGTGCCGGACGAGTGGGCGTGGTTATGTGCCTCCTTGCAACGGAGGAGGAGCAACAGCTCTGAAGGAGACAGAGATGGGTGGGTGTCTCTATATCTCCCCCCCCCCCGAAGGAAAGAAGGAAGGCCCCCCAGGCCTCTCCCCACTACTCTCCCTCCCTGGGGCGTGGGGATCCTAATCAGCCCCGGAAGATGGCCACCCCGCCACGGCCCCCAAGCCCCCGGGCGAGGAAGGAAGGAAGGAAAGGCAGGCGTGGCTTGGGCCCCACCCTCCCTTCCCGGATCCCAAACAACAACTTTCAGTGCCGGTAGTACAGCGGGGGGGGGGGCGTAATTCCAAAGTGTGGCCTAGGGCGCAAGAAGACGTTAACCCAGGCCTGGTGGCTCTAGGGTTATGCTGAGATGCTCACTGGGATCTCTCTCACACCCCGGCCCTGCTCCACAGCCATGCACTCCCTGCCGGGGCCACCTTGGCCTCGCTGTCCTTCGCTGGCTTCTCAGTCTCATTCCATGCAGTGCGATCCGAGGCTACGCCAACAGGTGCCTCGTGCCCAGGTCAAGGGGCCAAGCCACCGTCCCCATCTACTCTGCGTTGGTCAGGCCTCTTCACCTGGAGCAATAATCACCCGGTACCTCGTTTTTGGCCAAATAATCCAAGGAGATGGGGATCGAGATGGGAAGGGCCACCAAAAGGGTCAAAGGGCAAGGAGAGGGTTAAGAAGCCGAGGGAAGAAAGGAGGCCTCTCAAGCCCTGAGCAGTATGCCTGCTATAGATGCAGGGGAAATGTCAGGAGAGAATGCTTCTGGAAGATGCCAGACAACCCAGAGTGGAACCCATTTGGGGAGAGGGAAAGCACCTGGAAGGAAGGCGCAGAGACCCAGGGCCAGAGCGCCTTGGCCCTGCCTGCCCTTGGGCAATCGTGAGGGGAAGCAGCCCTTCTCCCAGAGGAGTGCAGGGAATGGGCCAAACTGCGCTCAAGGGGAATCCGCGGCCAATGACGAAGCGACTGGGAAGTGGGTTCAAGCCCAGAGCAAGGAGGGGCAGGGTGAGTCACGCTGGAGGCCGCCAAGAGGCCCAAGGGAGGCTGCGTGATCATCACTCGCAGGGGGCGGGCCCTGGTGGCTCAGCAGCGCTCTTGCCACAGGGGCAAGAAGGGGCACCCAGAAGTCATGCGACGTGGCTCAATGCTCAGAGCACTGGGTGGGTCCAAATGGCAAGACAAGGGATCCCTCCACCTCAGCATGAGGAGGAAGCAGCCCTGCAAGAGCCCTCCACCATGGGAGGGCGGGGGTGGGGGCTCCTTCCTGGCACCTTTCTGCCTGCAGAGCCTGAGTTGTGCATCCTTGCGTGGCAGAAGGGAGTTGGACCAGGTGACCCTGTGGCCACTGATTTGCCAATGCTTAGGATGCCACCACCCAAACCTTTGCCCATCCTCTCATCGCCTGCCTTCCTTCCTTCCTTCCTTCTCGGTTGCCCAAGGACGGGGACGGAGTGGGAGCGCTGCCTGGCAGGAGAGGCCCAGGCGGTCCCTTCTGCTGAGCAGACATGCAAATCGCTTGGCAAAGCCTCCAGCGCCCGACCTGACCTCTCCAACGGCAGAGTTTCAACCCTTTGAGTAGGAGGAGGAGGAGGAGGAGGAGGAGGAGGAGGAGGAGGAGGAGGAGGAGGAGGAAGAGGCAAGGAGCAAACAGTCCTGGCCGGCAGCAGCCACGGGGGCAGCCAAGCCGCTGAAGGGAAGGCCTGCAAGGGCCACCCTTGGGAAGGGCCCCAGAGGGCATCCAGCCCACCCCCATTCAGCCCAATGCAGGATCAGGATGTGTTCTAACTGTACTGTGCCCCCCCCCCACCAAAAAAAGATGTGAGGGGTTTTTGGACTTAATCACCTCTGTCATCCTCTGTTTTTGGCTCCAACTTGTCTCAGTGTTTCCTAAAATGAGGGGCCCAGGAAAATACACGATACACATATCGGAAAATATATATTGGATGTAACCGTATTAGAAACAGGAAGTAGAAAATGAGGGGCCCAGAACTGGAAACGGCCTTGTTCCAGGTGAGTGCGGAGGGACGAGGGCGATGACTCCCTTCCGCCTGGGCATTGTGGTCCTCTCAGTGCGCAGAGCTCCCTTTCCTTGCTGCAGCACCACACGGCTGGCTCATGCCCCACTGAGGAAGGCGTGAGGAAAATACACGATACACATATCGGAAAATATGTATTGGATGTAACCGTATTAGAAATAGGAAGTAGAAAACATGAGATGTGTGTACGTATGCATGACCTTCACTTACTTGGGCAAATTCACAAAGAGGCCAGAGGGAGGCCTGGGCAAAGGAGGAATGCCGCTCTAGGGCTTCTGGTCAAAACCAAGAGAGCCTCCCCTATCGGCACCAAGCAGTGCTTATCTTAGGATCAATGAGCCTGGCTCTCAAGGAGGGGCTCTCGTGCCAGGAGAGGACTTATCATCTCACGGTGGGTGGGAGGCCTTGCCATCCGTAGCCCGGTAGGCATCCTGGCGCTCCGGGGTCCAGGGCGGTCCTCTGAATGTGCAGCAGCACTTCAGGTAAAGAAAGGCGCTTGATGGAAGGCGGAAGGTGTTGACGTTAAAATGTGCTATTATTGGAGTCCATGTAAAAGTGGGATTTTGTGGCGCACATTGGGATGCTTGTATGATGCTTGCATATTATTTTAAAGGGTGCGTACACCAAGGCCATTCTTCTGTTCGGCCCCCTTGTTTTCCTGGACTGCCAGCCGGGCCCGTCTCCGGTTGGCGCCAACCGAGAATGAACCGTACTTTTACAGACCCCAGGAACTCTCTTTCCCTCTTTCCCTCAAACCTCCCCCCTGCCATTTCGCCACTAGCAACAATCACCTCAAGCCCAGAACGCCGTGGGGCCGTGGCCCCCTCAACCAGGAAACGAGGCTCCTAGTCGTTCAGGCGGAGGAGGTGGCATTCGTCTGTTTTGCGGCAGCATCGCACGGCGGGCTCAGGTTCAGCTTATAAGTATAACCACAGGGCCTTTTCTGCTGAACCACGTAACACCCACCGAGGGTTGTTTTGGTGCCCTAAAGGTAGCATTTTGCATTTTTCTCTACTGAATTCTGTGAAATGCTCCCCAGTCCATTATGCCTGTTATGGGGAGGGGAGTGGGGGGGGGGGGTCACAAGGCACAAAGGAAAGGGCAAAGCAGATGCCCGTGGGATGCCAACCAAGGCAAGGCTTTCCAAAGGAAGAGGGCCGGCAGGTGGAGCGTGCCAGGAGACGCCGCTTTCTCTGGAGAGGCCAAAGTGCAGGAGGGATCCAAACAACAAGCAGGCAAAGCAAAGAGCAAAGGGGCCGAGAGGCAGGGGCCAAGGCTCCACGCTTGGGGTGCGTTGCAACGCTCGCCATTCTCCCCAAAGTTGCCCCATGGGGAGAGGCCCTGGGTTCAAGGGCTGCTGGTCAGTGCTGCTTCTTTGGGACACACACAAAATTGCCCCTGAAAGGCCCGGCCTGCCTTTGGCCCGCGTGCAGGACACCCCTCGGCATTTGCCTTCTGGCTCTACGTGTGAACCTACACCAGGTATGGGCGACCTGAGCCCCTCCAGGCATTTCCGATCGCATTTGGCTCTGCTGACTTGGGCCAAACACACCCATAGCCCACGGGCACTCATCTTTGGTCCAATCAGACAGAATGCGCAATGTGTGGAATTGTAATTTGTGGTTTCTGCAGATTAGGCCAGTGGGGAAAATGGAAATCCAATGCCAATTTTAATACGGACACACACACACATTTTAGTCACCAGGTGGCAATAAACAAGCAGTAAAACGCCCAGGCTCTGAAATTGTGCGAAAGGGGTTGGCCGAGAACTGCCCTTCTCTAGTGAACGCTCACACTTTCACGTAGTGCGTGCTAAGTAAGTGCTTTATTTGTAATTAATTATTCAGAGGAAGGGATTGGCAAAAGCCCCCCCCCCCCCGAGTATCCCTTGACTATGCAAAGCCTATGAAATGCATGGGTCCACCATAGATCAACAGACCCCTTGAAGGCACGCAATTACACACACACGCACACACACGTCCTCTGAATACATAGGACCCTAGAGTTGGAGGAGACTGGGTGGGTCACCACCCCTTCCCCCCCTTCTGCGAAGAAGCAGGCACGTCGCCTTCAAAGCCCCTTCATGTCCTCTGCAGGTGAGGGTCCTGGGCTGGGGGGCCTTCAAAGGGACAGGGAAGGCCGGTGGGATTCTCAACACAGGAAACCCTTGGCGTTTACACCTGGCTTAGTAATATGTATTCTGGGGGTGGATACTCACGTGTGTGGGGTGCAGCCAGGAGCGCCTCGCAGAGGAGAAGGGCCCCCAGGAGGGGCCACAGCAGGCGGGGGGTCATCATGATGGCAGGGCTGTCCTTGCAGGGCAGAGCCTGAGCCCCAAATGCCAGGCAGGATGGAGGCAAGAAGGGAGCAGGCGTCCCTGGGAGGAGCCACTAGGGAGGGAGGGAGGGAAGGAGGAGGACGTCCCACACCTGGAGGAGAAGGGACACCTGCACAGGTGGCACATCCCTACCCAGGAAGCACAGCAGCAGCCTTCAGCCGAGATCCAGAGGGCTGGGGGGGCAGGACCCACAGCAAGCCCACTCGGCCTCCAAGTGTTGGGAGTCGGAGCTCTTAGGCTGCAAAAATAACCCTCACCCGGGGCGATTCCACCATAGATACAGCACAGAGCGAGAAGCAGGCCTCATAACCAGCGGAAACGTATGTCTGCTGGGTCTGGGTTAACTTCCGTTGAACGGGATGGATCCGGATTGCAGAGGCAGAAACTTAGGTTCAAAATACTGTATATGTATTGAAATAAAAAGAAATCCATTCTAGATGGGAAAGGGTCCTGGAGATCACTCGCTTACTCAGCCCACCTTCTAAGGAAGGTCAAGGGGTAGAATACCCAAAGTATCCATGCAGCTACATTTTGCCTGGAGATAGGCAACATGCGTCCTCACTGGAAGGGAGACACAGGCAGAGGGAGGGGGGGGGGGAGAGAGAACCAACAATGGAGAATGACCACGTGGCCAAAACCCAGGGCAACGAAAATACTTTCAAAGAGGAAGTTAGCCCACCCCTCACAGAGTTTCCATTGCTACTTCTTCAAATGGGGGAGGGGAGAGTGGCAAGCAAGAGGGAGGCAAAGGCCCCTCCCTTCCTTCTGGGGAAAGCATACCTAGGCATGCGAGGTGAGGAATCCCTCGCTCTAATCCTATATCTATATCTTTAGGTACTCACTCATTGAGGACTGGAGACTTGTGCAGTCCACGCAACACAAAGAAAGCCCGCTCTGCTCTCTCCTGCTGCCTTTGGACACCTCACGCCTCCCTTGCCAAGGAGCCCAGATGTCCAGATGTCCAGAAGGTTTAAACCTAGTGTCTATACCTCCGTGACGGTGCTTCGAGGTCGGCTTATAAACAGTTCAAAGATGTTTATGAGCGTGCTATCAAGGAAGCTAAAAAGGTTCACTATTCTTCCTTGAGCTCAGCTCAACTTTTTAAAATAATTCGGTCATTGACAACAATTTCGACTGTCCCAAATGATAGGGGTTTGGCTCCCACAGCTGAGGCATTCCAGAACTATTTTGCCGACAAGATCTCGACCCTCCGCCGGGACATCCCAGCCACTCTTGATACAGTATGTGAACTCGAGACTCCGCCGCCACTCGGCGGGCCCACCGTCACCCGCTTCCAACTGCTGGACGCAGCAGCTGTCGATAAGTTACTCGCTGCAGCTAGGCCAACTACCTGCTCCCTCGATCCGTGCCCCTCCTGGCTTGTTAGATCTTGCCGGGAGGGGTTACGAGACCCCCTGGGAAAGATTATCATAAGAACATAAGAAGAGCCATGCTGAATCGGACCTCAGCCCATCTAGTCCAGCATTCTGTGTCACACAGTGGCCCACCAGTTGTACACGGGGATCTCTAGCAGAAAGGAGGGCAAAACCCTCACCTGCTCCCGACCCCCCACAACCAGTCAACAGCTCCCTTGAGCAAGGAGTGTTCCCAGGGGGTTTGAAAGAGGCAATGGTAAGACCGCTGCTGAAGAAGCCGAAGTTAGACCCTTCGGCTCCCTCCAATTACCGACCTGTGTCTAATTTGCCTTTTTTAGGCAAGGTGATTGAGAGGGCAGCAGCGGATCAGCTGCAGCGGTTCTTAGACGACACAGCTGGACTTGATCCCTTCCACTCCGGCTTCCGTATTGGGCATGGGACGGAGACCGTGCTTGTCGCCATTACAGACCAACTCGCCGCCAGCTGGACCAGGCGGGTCAGCTCTGCTTGTCTTGTTAGATCTGACAGCAGCGTTTGATACCGTAGATCATGCGTTGTTGGCCCACCACCTAGCCGTGACTGGAGTCAGGGGGACTGCCCTTAAGTGGGTGGCCTCCTTCCTCCAGGACCGGGGACAGCGTGTGGAGAGGGGGGAGGTCTCCGGGAGGCTCCCATTAAGTTGTAAAGGGTCCCCAGGGGCCATCCTCTCACCCTTATTATTCAACATCTACATGCGCCCCCTGGCCCAGCTGGCCCGCGACTTTGGTCTGGAGTGTTATCAGTATGCTGACGACACCCAGCTTCTGCTGAGAATGGACGGCAGGCCGGACTCCGTACCCGATTGTTTCCATCTATGCCTGGAAGCCGTGACTGGATGGCTGCGCGCCAGCCGGCTGATGGTGAACCCATCGAAGACGGAGATCCTCTGGCCTGGTCGACCTGGGCTGGATGAGTGCCGGTTGCCTACCCTGAATGGCGAGCCACTTAGCCCGTCACCCTTGGTTAAGAGCTTAGGTGTCAGGTTGGACTCCTTGCTGACCATGGAGGCCCAGGTCTCCATGGTCAGCAGGACGTCATTCTTCCACCTACGACAGGCTAGGCGACTGGCCTCCTACCTGTCCAGGGATGATCTGGCCATGGTGATCCAAGCGACGGTCATCTCGAGGCTGGACTACTGTAACGCCCTCTACGTTGGCCTTCCCTTGGCGACAATCCGGAAACTCAAGCTGGTGCAGAATGCTGGTGGGAGCACCAGTGAGGGAGCACATCACTCCCATCCTCCGGCAACTGCACTGGCTTCCCATCGAGTACCGGATTGCCTTCAAGGTGCTGGTTTTAACCTTCAAGGCCTTGCACTGTGTAGGGCCTGTGTACCTGAGGGAGCGCCTTACCCCGTACGTTCCCCCGAGATCACTGCGCTCGGAAGAGCAAAATTTATTGGTTGTACCATCGTCCCGCGCCTGCCATCTGTCCAGTACAAGACAGAGAGCTTTCTCTGCGGCGGCTCCAGTACTCTGGAATTCGCTCCCCGACCATGTCCGAATGGTCTCTGAACTCCTCCCTTTTCGAAGGGAATGTAAGACGGCCCTCTTCAGGCTAGCATTTGGGTAAATCCAAACTCAACTGGTTCGTCTCGTCGCAGTTAAGGAACCGTAGCCTTGTACCATCTTGGTTATGCATTGCGTTTTATTGTTTTTACTGTATGTTTTATTGTATGCTTTTATTGCTCGCTGTGTTTGTGATCCGCCCCGAGCCTGCTGGGAGGAG
The DNA here is from genome assembly GCA_030556195.1 of Anolis apletophallus. Taxonomy (NCBI): domain Eukaryota; kingdom Metazoa; phylum Chordata; class Lepidosauria; order Squamata; family Anolidae; genus Anolis; species Anolis apletophallus. The sequence continues at coordinate 319,743 of JARBWK010000005.1, forward strand.
CGGAATATAAAACTGAATAATAAATAAATAAATATACCAGGCCTGGGCCAACTTCAGCCCTCCTTCTGTGTGTTTTGGACTCCAACTCCCATCATTCCTAACAACAGGTAGGAGTTGAAGGGAGGGAGGGAGGGAGGGCCGAAGTTGGCCCGGGCCTGGTCTATATGTTTCCACGGCTGTGTTTTCAATGGTTTTGTGTCTTAATCTGGGGTGTTTTAGTTGTGCCGTGACCTGCCTTGAGCCACGGGGAGAGGCAAGTAAGAAATCAAATGCATTACCATTGCTGTTGTTGTTGTTGCCATCCTCCTCGCCTGCAGCCCCAGGAGGGAACCCAGCCAGAGAGTGGTGGGGGTTGCTTTGCGGCCCCAGGAGAGCCCCCTCCCCTTGCCAAGGCTGCCAGGGGGTCAAAGAGTCCTAGAGTTGGAAGGGACCCCCAGGGTCGCCCAGCCCAACCCTCTGCCAGGGAAGGAGCTTGAAGGAGTCCAAGCAAGGCCTCTGCCGAAAGACCTCCAACGCGCGTGCATGGCCCCCAAGGCAGCCTCTCCCACCTCCCACGAGGAAGGAAGTCCCCACCCGCTCCACGAGGCTTCCCAGTCGCACCTGGCGCCCGTGCCACCGTCCCCATTCCTGGCAGTGGCCACATCCTGTGCCAATGAGTTCCTTCCTTCAACGTGTGGGCATTGTGGCTCTGCGTGGCTCGGTGATGCAACCGCACTGGTTCTCCAGGCTGAGCGAGCGAGCGAGCTCCCGTTTTCCTTCCCACAGAAATGCTGGAATCATTAAACACCTCCTCACCTGCGTAACGCAGCCAGGATCAGGTGGGTGCCTCTTGGGCCCTCAGATTGCCATGACCCCAAGGGTTGGCCTGTATGGCCTTTGGGATCTCTTCCGACCCTCAGGTCCCATGGTGATCCATACGAGGGGGGGGGGTGTCAAAGAGTAATGCCCCCGTCGCCCTAGCTTTTACCTCTTTCCCAGCAACCGGGCTCTCTCTGCGCGATTTGAGAGAGGGTCCCTCCTTGGCTGGAAGAGTCTCTTCCTTTTCCCATTGGCTGATTGAAAGCATGGATCTGAAGCCCAAAAAAGGAAGACTTGGCTTCATAGCCAGAGAAGGTGAAGGTGCCAAAGAAGGAAGGTGGGTGGTCTGGCCCTTCTGGCTTGGACCTGTTTGGACCTCTGAAAGGCTGCCTCCATGGTTTCACATTCAATGATTTGAATGGGGGTAAAAAAAAAAAGCTTTGAAATAATGGGTCACAAAGCAAAACCCCGGATTTTTCCCAAATGGTTTTTATTAAATGGTAGCGCAAATGTGCAGCTACAGGCGGATGGTGACCCTGTGGGAGGGAGTTCTGCGTAGAGGACAGTTCGGGCGAGGGTCTGGAGCCATTTCGCCTGTGATAGGGTCATTCATAACGTTTTTATGACTCAGGAGGCAAAACCTTTTGACCCACCCTCGTATTAGGATCAATACCCTGATGGCCAGGAATCCACTGCTGGGTGGAGTCGGGTGGAGTGTCCTTTCTCTTGAGGCTTTTAAGCTGAGGCTGGGTGGCCACGTTAGAGTGTGTAAACATCAGTGGGTGACAGGGTCGTAGTGGGGGCTTCAGGGGCTCCCCCCCCAAATTCTCAGGGTGGTCCTTCCTTCCACGAGAAGGCCTTACTCTGGTACATTATTTAAACTGTTATGCTTATTCATATCGTGATCTGATCACCATGCTCAATATATCTATCCCATGTGCATGGGGGGTGTTATTGGGATAATTATACAAAAGGTTTGTAGGGTAGACCCTCTCTCACTCAGGCTCAGCCCCCCCAAATCAAAATCCTGGCTATGGTACTGGTGGGTGAGTGGGTTAGCAGAAAATGCAAAGCTTGAAGCTGGTTGGTTGGTCTGCGCCCGGCAGACTAGCTGAGCCTGGGAGTTTGGCACCAGTTACATGTTTAGGCAGCGAGCTGTGCTCCTGGGCTGCCCGAAGGAGGTCTCCCACCCAGCATGGGCACCTGAAGAAGGCCACCTGCATGATACCTCTCAAGGGACATTGTGGGAGTCCTGCAACACTTCACATGGCTGTATAGACGCCTGCGTTTTAAAGAGTCCGTTTCCTGTTCTTTATGGATCATCTGTGTGGCATATTTTGCTCCAGGCAAGACGGTGTGTGGACTGGTGGAAAGCACGAACTACCCGTGGCTTTCATTCCGCCAGGGGCCATGTGCCGGGAGAGCTGGGATTCATCCTGGTGGGATGAGGTTGGGCTGAACAGCCTTTGGGGGCCCCTCCAGCATCCTCTGCCGCTCGGACCCTCTGGCCACACCCTCACCAGTCACCATGGAGTCAGCATCCGCCCCTCATTTGCAGCCAAACAGGCTCTCTGTTTCCATCATCAGGTGCCCCCCCCCCAACCCGGGTGCCATGCTTCCTCCCTGAATAACTGGTCTAAAGGGGTGTGGCTCTTTTGTGGCCGGGCTCTTTAACGTTTGCCCAGTTTTGCCAGTTGCTAAATGTCATAACAACACATTCCATCCTTTTACGGGAAGCTTGCGACAATGCAAAATACTGGCTTGTAAAAACTTTGGAGACCGGATCAGAGGCAAATCCTCTCTCTCTCTCTCTCCAGAACCAGGGTGCCTTCACCACCGGGTGCTGACCCACCCTTCCTCAGCCCCCCAGGCCCTTTCCTTTTCCCCTCGGCTGCTTGAGCGGTGTGTGCCCATGCCTGGGAGAGAGAGTGCCATAGCCTTGTGACTATGGATTGTGAAATGGAGGCCGGAGACGGACCGGCTGCGGGTTGCAATAAGTGATCGAGCGAAGGCACCTGCAATTTTCTTTTTAATTGATTGATTGGCTGCTCCAGTTATAGACAAGCATCTTCATGGCGGGATAATGGGGTGCCCTGTGCGCATCACTGGCATCCAAGCACGGCAGAGAGGAAGCAGCAGAGGCCTTGCTGGCGAGGGGCGAGCATCCCATGGAAAGGCTGGGCCTGGCTCAATGCTCCCGAGGTCAAGAGGGGAAGGAGAGGCTGGAAAGACCCCAAAGGAAATGAATCTGGCTCCCCTGGCCACACAGGCAAAGGCTGAGCATGGCCAGTCCCTCCGGCATTCTGACCACCACTGTCTCCCTGAAGCCCAGCACAAGCCTCCGTCCAAGCAGAGCACAGGCTGCCCCTGGTGCAAGGGAAAGGGGGCACTCACCCACATGAGTCGCCCGGTGCCAATCCCGTGGAGATGCCCGCTTGGAGTGCATGGGCCTGGCCTTACCATTTGCAAAACTGCTGCAAGGCGGCAGCTCCACCCAAGTCTCCTCAGGAGGACCCAGAGGGTGTCCGTGCTACAGGTGAAGGATTGTGTAGGTGAGGCCCAAGACCCATGCTGCCGGCCATGAACTAGTAGTTGAACCACTGGAAGAGTGCGAAGTGCATGGGCAGATCCAAAAGGAAGCCAGGATACGACTGCAGGCTGGGCTTGAACGCATGAGGTGATATGTTAAGGACCAGCCCTTGTTCTTTCTTTTTCGAGAAGCGGAGAGAGTAAATCCCATTCGGTCCCAAATAGCTGAAATGTAAATAAAGACAAAAGCCGCTCAGTCGGAGCAGAAACTTCGGAAGACGGTCCGTTTCTGAAGCGTCGCCGCTTTGGCCAGTGAATGGCCAACAGCCGAGGGAAGGCAACACAGGCTCTCCCGCGAAGGACACCGCCCGGATGTTGCAGGACAAGCGGAGAGGGAGGAGGACACTCGCGAAGGAGGAGATAGAGGAGGGCAGGGGTGGCCTCCTGCCAGGGGGGCTTGCGTGGTGCTCTTCCTGCCGGCGGCCCTTGCGGCCTATCCCAACTCCACCACGACCCTCTCCTGGATCCTTCTCTGGATTATCACACAGGCTCCAACCTTGTCCTCCTTTCGGACTCAACCAAAGACCTGGATGTTCCAGCGTGCTCACCAGCAATGTTCCTCTCCCTATTGAGCTCTGCACTTTATTTCTACCCTCCAATGGCCTCCCTCAATACGCTTTGTGACCGTACTTCCCGCCCAATCGACTCGTCTGTTGCACTTTTGCGCTCCTGTGAAATCTATGGCACTCATTGAATTGTGCACCCGCCATGTTCTTTTTCTCAGCCATATTGCTCTTACGTTGTTTATAATTGTGTTGTATTGCTTTTATCTGATGTTTTTAATTGTATTGTTGTGTGTTTTATTGCTGTGTTTTAATTGTAATTGTTTGGGCTTGTCCCTTGAAGCTGCTGCCCCGAGTCCCCCGGGGGAGATGGCTGGCGGGCAGGGCCGGTTTAAGCATTACACCGACTACGCAAGCACATAGGGCATCGTCACCTGGGAGGGGCGTTGCCACCTGGGAGGGGCGCCATAGCGCTGGCTCCACCGCGCCGCCGTGCCAGCCGGGCCTCCACAACCGGCCCACACGGCCTGCCGGCCCCCGCCGCCCAGGGCGCTCCGGCCACACCTCCCCATGCGCTGAGACCCCCCGCGCACGCGCAGAAGCCCCCACAGGCGCTACGACGCCTGTAGGAACTGCCGCCAAGACGTAAAAATCTCCGCTGTGCGCATTGGCTCCAGAGCGCACCTCCTGCTTTGGAGCCAGCGCGCATGTGTGCAGTTTCATGCATGCACACTGATTGACGCATGCGTACTGGGCTCCAAAGCGGGAGGCACGCCCTGGAGCCAGCGTGCATGCGCAGAAATTGGCGCATGCACCCTGGGCTCCAGGGCACAATTTTTTTCTGCTCCCCCCCCCCCCGGAATAGATAGGTCCGCCCCTGCTGGCGGGTATAAAAATAAAGTTGTTATTATTACTATTATTATCATCATCATCTTTGATGAGTGAGTGAGTGAGTGAATGAGTGAGTGAGTGCGAGCCTTCCAGGGCTGAAGCAAGGAGTGTGGCTTCCTTGCCTCTGCGCCGCACTGCCCCCTTGTGGCTCCCTCCCTCCCTCCCTCCCTGCGGCAACATCTGCAGCGCAAACCCCTGCCCTGCGAGGCCAATCTCCACACACCGTGGTTTCCTTCTGCACCAGTGGGTTTCTATGGCATGCTCCCACCATGAGATGACCATAGAAGAAATAGAAATACTAGAGAGGCATGCCCTTTGGGTACTTTCCAGGTCCTCCAGTGTGATTCTATGGTATGCCTCTGCTTGACGTTGACCACAGAACCATACAACCGGAGGGGGCCCCAAGGGCCGTCCAGCCTGCCTCCCCTTTCGCCACGCAGAAAAGCCCTCCCAGCCAATGGCCACCCAGCCTCTGCTTAGAAACACCCAAAGAAGGGGAAACCGCCACATTCCCAGTTGGCCCTGCCTGGCACCCCAGAATAAACCAGTGAGTCCAGCTGGGGTCACCTCCCAGCATCCCGCCATGCAGGGGCAGATGAACCATAAGGCAAAGTACGCTTTTGCATGGGGCGCCAATGCCCTAGGGGCGCCAATATCCCCAGGGACGAAGGGAATGCCTTGATGCGGGGCAGAAATGGCGTTGAAAAAGCCTTGAGCGTTGGAGTGGCATCCCCGGGCAACCAGCTGGTCCACTCACTGACCTTCCAGCAACAACAACAACAACAACAAGCAGAGCAGGGAGGCGGGGGCAAGGCTGGCCGCAAGGGATGCTGGGAGATGTAGTGCCCACCTCCTGGCTGCTGAGCGACGGGACTCCAACTCCCAGAGATGTCTGCTAGGAAGTAAAGTGCCAAGGAGGAGGAGGAGGAGAAGGCAAAGGGTTTTGGGGGGAACTTTGAGGCCAGCCTGGAAATCTTCTTGCACGTAAGGCCCTTCCGCACAGCCCTCTATCCCAAAAGACCAAGGCAGAAAATCCCACAATATCCGCTTTGAACTGAGTTATCGGAGTCCACACTCGGGTAATGTGGGATTTTCTGCCTTGATCTTCTGGGATATAGGGCTGTGTGGAAGGGGCCTACCTGCTTCCCGTGCAAGAAGATTTTTGGGCTGGCCTCAAAGTCCCCCTCCTCCTCCTGGTTGCCCGGGAAGGCCACTCCAACGCTGAAGGCTTTTTCGGCACCATTTCTGCCCCGCATCAAGGCATTCCCTTTGCTCCTGGGAATATGTTGCACACGGGGGCACCTCAAGGGCGCCCCTAGGGGATTGGCGCCCTACGCAAAAGCGTACTTTGCCTTGTGGCTCAGCCACTCCTGATTCTATGTAATATAACTATATAAACATAATGTTGTAAGTCAGTGTTTTTCAACCTTTTTTGAGCTGCGGCACATTTTTTGCATTGACCAAATCCTGGGGCACACCACCAACCCAAATGACACAAAATGACACTCTAACACAGTCATACATATAGTGAATATGTTTTAAAATGTATTTATACACTCAGTGTGAAACCTGAAACTTCCCACACAGAACTCCCATAACCAAGAGAAAATACTATAAGAGTTTGGTGGGCATTGGCCTTGGGTTTTGGAGTTGTAGTTCACCTATATCCAGAGAGCACTGTGGACTCAAACAATGTTGGATCCGGACCAAACTTGGTATGAATACTCAATATGCCCAAATGTGAACGCAGATGGAGTTTGGGGGAAATAGACCTTGACATTTGGGAGTTACAGTTTCTGGGATTTATAGTTAACACACAATCAAAGAGCATCCTGAACTCTTGCAACAATGGAATTGAACCAAACTTGGCATATTGAACTCTCATTACCAACAGAAAGTACTGAAAGGGTTTGCTTGGGAATTGACCTTGAGTTTGGAAGTTGTAGTTTACCTACACCCAGAGAGCACTGTGGACTCAAACAATGTTACGTTATGTTGTTGTTTGTTTTCTATCCAGAATCACAACGTTGGAAGGAGGCTCACCGTTTTAAGGTCCCTAAAACAGGCATGGGAAAACGTCGGCCCTCTGGGTGCTTCGGACTCCAACTCCCACCATTCCTCACAGCCTGAGGCCCTTTCCTGCTTAAGTGGCTGAGGGGGGAAAGGAAAAGGGCCTGAGGCTGATAGGAATGGTGGGAGTTGGAGCCCAAAACACCTGGAAGGTCCAAGTTTGCCCATGCCAGCTTCCGACAGAGATCTCTTCCTCCTCCTTCCCCCTCCTGCCCAACACTTCCTTTTTCTTCTACACTGCTTCTGCCGCCATTTTGATCTGAGGGGGCAGCGTGAGCGTGTTCAGGAGGGCAGGGGGGAGGGAGGAAGGCGTGACCCGTGCGGGCGCTACTGCGCAGACCCGCCCCAGAGCAAAGCGAGGCAAAGCGAGCAGAGCGAGGCTGGGAAGAGGGAGCCCGAGTGGAGATGGAAAAGTGTTCGGCAGGAGGGGGAAGGAAGGGTATTGGAGGTGCCAATTTCCCACGGCACACCTGATGATTGCTCACGGCACACTAGTGCGCCACGGCACACCAGTTGAGAAACACTGCCATAGACACACAACACATATAGACAGACAGTCAGAGGCTATTTAACATTCCAACTTGTGGCCACGGCACACTGGTTGGGAAACACTGTTGTAAGTAAACTTCTGGTTTGTAATGTAACTCTTTTATTCACCTCTGCCTTCTACCTTTTATTTTTCAGTGATTGGTTGGGGGGGGGAGGGGGGGCATCAAAATACTGTTTGCTTACCCTTGAAAATGACCTAGGGCTGGCCCTGCCGCCATGTATTGAGGAAGGGTTCTCCGCCACCGCCACCTTCCTTAGGAGGACACCCCACCCCCTCCTGCCCCTCCTGCCCCCAAACCCACCCTCCTGGTTCCATACACCAACTGCAGCAGTGAAGGAAGAAGGGGCGTTCTTCTCCATCTGGCCTTCTCCGTCATCACCACCACCACCATCATCATCATCATCTGCCTCTTCAGCATTTTCGGCAGCATCATAGTCATCATCAGCCTCTTCAGCTTCATGCTCCTCAGCTTCCTCATCGTCCTCATCCTCCTCCTCATCGTCTTCTTCATATTGTGGTATTTTGGTGGGTTTCTCACCTAGCAATGGACTTGCAGGGGTGTTTTCAGCAGGTGCTGGGTCCACGGTTGCCGCACTCTCTACCTTGAGGCCTGCCACTTCTCCGTTCCTTTGCTTCTCTCCAGAACCGGCGTTGCCTGCCCGCCCTGAGCTGGACATTGGCTTCACAGCCACATCAATGGACGGGGACTTCTTCTCAGGTTCCGGCGTTTCATGGGTGATGACCCTTGGCTCCTGGGAGAGCGCGTTGTCCTGGGCCAGAGCCCCCCTCCCGGGCGGGTTTGCAGGGGTTTCTGAAGACGGGAAAGAGAACGGAAAGCAGAGACCGCGTGAGGCTCCCTCTTCCAACTCCTCACAGAACAGGAAGGGGCTGCAAAGGTCACCCAGCTCACCCTCCGCCCTGGGCACCCAGACTTGGCTTAGCATGCATCTGCACTGCATGAGGAATTCACTGTGGACCCACTTTCACTGCCATGGCTCAATGCTATGGAATGCGGGGAGTCGCAGTTTGACGAGGGACCAGCAGTTTTGGGCAGGGAAGGCAAAAGACCTTGGGGAACTACAACTCCCATGAGTGGATTTTTGTGGGTTTTTTTGAGCTGTATGGCCATGTTCCAGTAGCATTCTCTTCTAACGTTTTGCCTGCATCTGTAGCTGGCATCTTCAAAGGTTCAAACCTGTGAGGATGGCAGCCACAGATGCAGGCGAAAGGCTGGGAGAGGATGCTACTGGAAAGTGGCCATACAGTTCAAAACACTCACAGCCCCTCAGTGATTCCGGCCAGGAAAGCCTCCCTCAACAACTCCCCTGAGTGCCTAAGGGACTGAGCTGTGGGACTCATCCTACGGTGTAGATCCACCCTATGTCCTCTGAGGAGGAAGTCCATTGCTCTGATCTCCAAACCCCAGGCACTATGTGATCGGGATCCCCTTTGTTGTCACTGTAGCCCACTGGGCACGGGATACTCCTCTGTGGAGCAGCCACAAAGGCCATTACGGGCAGACCTCCTGCGTGCCTGCTCTGGTCCGGACTCTGGCCCCGTTTCAAGGACTAAATATGTGCACGTGGCAGGACTGGCATGAGAAACAGGCCCCTCCCTATCTTATCCTGGTTGACCAAATGCCCCCAGCCAGGTCAAACCGCCAGGCCAGGTCTCCTCAGTCGCCATGACCTGCCCTGCTTTGCAAGTTCTGGGCCCGTTGCTCTTCTCGGGCCACCTCCGCCCCTGGTTGGTTTCAATCCCAAGAGCAGACTTCTTCCAATGAGACCTGCAATCTGGCCCACCTGGGAGAAACGGGCATCTTGTGGACAAACTGCGTCGGCCTTTGGCCGCGTTGACGGCCCTTCTCTGGACCCTTCCCTCCTGTCCATATTCTCCTTGAAGCATACTTGCCCAGAACTGGACGCAGGGCTATTATCCCAGGTCTGACCAATGCAGAAGTGAGTGGAACTAGGGCTACCCTCCATCTCGAAACTAGGCTCTGATGGCGCAGCCTAGCGTTGCATTGGCTTTCTGACCACCCCCATCCCCCCACCCCAATTCCAGCTCGGCCCGGCAGCTCCTGCTAGTACTCACGGGTGTGGGGTGCGGCCAGAAGTCCGTTCCAGAGGATAAAAGAGCCCATCAGGAGCCCGAGGCGAGAAGGGATCATGGTGGCGTTGGTGCCGAGCGAGGGCCCGTCAATGCCAGGCAGGGCCAAGCCATGGTGGTATATAAGCGTTCCCTGGGTGGACGCTCCCTGGGAGGGGTGGAAATTGCTGCGAGAGAGGTGCCTCACTCCTTAATCCACCTCGGATTACCTGTGTCAACGACGGAGTATCTGCACTACCTTTACACCAATCTCCATCCATCAATGCCATTATTGTGCCTTTACTCCACCCATCTCCATCCATCCATCAATCAATCTGTGCCCTTATTGTACCTAGACAGCAAATTAGCAGAGAGGCTGGGTTCAAAGAGGGATCGATAGATAGACAGACAGATACACCCCTGAAAGCCAAGCCCAGATTTACGAAAGCCTGGCGGCGTTTTGACAGCAGCCATTAAAATGACTAAAGCCCAGAGTGACAGAATAGGAACACCGTTGTATTTTCGGGATGGCAGGAGGGAGAGGACACTGGAGGGGGAGGAGGGTTGGAAACGCCTCTTGCCTTGGACCGTTTCCATTAATCTGGCCCCATTGCTCCACGCTTTGCAATATTACCTGGAAGCCCGTCAGTGCGTGATATGTGAGCCGGTTCCCTCAGGCCAGGCATGGGCCAACTTTGATCTTCCCGACAGGTGTTTGGGGCTTAAGCGGGGGCTGAGGGGAGAAAGGAATGGGCTGGTTAGGAATTGTGGGAGTTGTGGTCAAACTTGGGGAGGGCCCAACTTTTCCCAGGTCTGGTTTAGTGTACGTCGGGTTCAGAGGCGGTCTAAGCGATTCCGCCATGTAAGTGGTCGCGTAGAGCGCCACCGGCTGGGCGGGGCGTCCCCGGCTGGGAGGCGCTGCGGCGCCACCTCGCTTCCGCGCCCCCGCCCTGCCGCCGCTGCTGCCACCGCACAGCCGGCCCCATGGGCGGCTGCAGCACACCTCGAAGCACGGACATTTCGTGCATGCCCAGAAGCAACTATAGGCGCTACAGCGCCTGTAGTTTCTTCTGGGCATGCGCGAATGTCTGCGCATGGGCACTGGGACCCGAGCGTGCCTGCAGCTTTGGAGCCAGCGCGCAGGCGCGCTCGGGCCCCAGTGCCCATGCGCGGACATTCGCGCATGCGCAGAAACGTTGCTTCTGGGCATGCGCGGAAATGTCCGTGCTTTGGGAGGTGTGGTGCAGCCGGCCCGTGGGGCCGGCTGTGCGGCAGCGGCGGCGGGACCAAATGATGCCGCGGCCAGGGGGGGCGCCAAAATTTTCTTCGCGTACTCCCCCGGAAAAGGCCAGGCCGGCCCTGGTCGGGTTCCAGGACCAGCCTCTCCCCCTTTCCCTCAGTTTCCAAAAGAGGGGGGGGGTCATTCTGCATCCAATGGCCACTGAGATTTTCCAAAGAGCTCTTTCTTCTTCCACCACTTTCTTCTTTCTTCTTCCACCACTTGCCTCGTTGGCGCATGAAAGGGAACCCCTAAAGCCTTGGTCCCGCAGAGCAGGCACCAGAAGCCAGCCACCAGTCTCCTTAGGTGAAGCAAAAACCTTTTATTTCAGCGCAGCCACACAGGGACGGACCAGCCGAAGACCAGTATGTGTCAGGTTCCTAAAAACATGCGTTTCTCATTATTTGGCCATCTCGGCACTTCTAACTCGTAAGCTCTACATCGGCAGTCTCAGCATAGATAAAACATATATCTTAATATATAAAAATGGTCCTGTCGTTGTGAGTACCTTAAAAACAAAAAAACCACTGAAGGAAATCACACCAAATCTGGCAACGAAACCTCTCGCTATGCAAGGTGTGACCAACACTAATAAAAAACAAAAAACAACTAAACATTACTTACAAATCCTAAAAATCCACTCCAAGAAATGGGGTGGGGGGGTGAGGTGCGCGCGAGCTCCTACGTCAGCGGTTCTCAAGGCCGCCTCCTTTCTCCCCGCCGCCTCCCTGCAATGGCTGCCGGGCCCCTGGGGGCAACGCAGGAGAGCCCAGGCCTGGTGAGGAGGCAAATCTGGTGGCGAGGAGGAGGAAGAAGAGGCCACGCCCCCTCCTCCGCATGGGGAAAGATCCGCTGTTAAAGCATTGGGAGCCAGGCGCGCGCGCATGGCCACACACACACAAGCCAATAAAGCATTGCAAGGCCTTGCATCCCCCTGCATGGGGGGGGGGCAAAAAGCCGCCCCACTTCTCTCAGAAGATACTGCAGAGAATGCCGTCTGTGGGGAAAAAACCTCTCCAGGGTCGGAAGAGGGATGCCTCTGAGGCGAGTGAGGCCTCCTCTTCCACCTCGGCAGCGGTGGCCGGAGCCAGGAGGCTGTGGGGCCCAGGCCTTCTTCCCTGCGCAGGAACAGTGCCGCCTTTTGCCCCTTCTGCCTCCTTCCCTCAATGGACAGAGAAGGTAGGGGGGAGGTGGAGAGACGGGTCCAGGCAGGTGGGAAGGCTGCTCTCCTTGGCTCCTGCCTCCCTTTCCTTTCCCCTCCCGGCTGGAGTCAAGGCGGAGGGGGGGGGTGTGTGTGATCTGAACCAGGCCGGAGCAATCTTGGGGCCGTCCAGGGGTTTTGTCAGGAACTCCCACCGTTCCTAACAACCAGAAGTTTTCTCAGGCCTGATGCAGACATGGAATGGTTCCATAGCAAGGAGCCATGGCAGTTAAAGGGGCCGAGAGGGTACCTGGCCCAACCGCTTTTGGAAGTAAAAGAAGACACCCTCAAAGCCTTCCCGACAGATGGCCATCCAGTTGGAAAGGAGCCCCAAAGGCCATCCAGCCCCACATAATTTAACAGAAATGGAAGACAGCATCAAAGCCCACCCGAAAGATGGCCAAGCAGTAGGGAGGGAGCCCCAAAGGCCATCCAGTCCAAAACCCTATGGCCATGTGTCTGTCTAACCATATATCCATCCATCCATCTATCTATCCATCTATCCATCCATCCATCTTCTGTTCCATCTCTCAATGGCCGTTCTGCCTGTCCTTTCATGCCTGGAATTCCTCTCTTCTCTGAGGGCCACAGCCATGCGTGGAAAGGAGGGGAAGGGAAGGAAAAAGGGAAGGAAAAGGGGGGAAAGAAAGGAGAGAAAGAGGGAGGGAAGGTTGGCCACAGCAACGCGTGGAGGGTACAGCTAGATATTTATATATAGATAAGCACTGGATTGTCAGGTCACCCTGTGTGCACGGATATTTGGAGCATCCGGTGTCTTCGAGACACATCCTCTCCCCTTGGCCTTCGCTCTTGTCTCTCTTTCCGTTTGCACTTTTTTACATTTTGTGCGTTAATAAGCTCTTCAACCTTTTCGCTATGAATGTGCAAACGCAGGTGTTGAAAAAGAGGGGAGACCTGAAGTAGCCCTGACCCCAAGCCTTTTGGAGAAGGGAGGGCCAACCTGCCATAGTCCGCAAACACAAGGTGCCTCGCCGACAGAGATCGTTTTCTCTTTGGGGCGAGTGATGCGATCCATTGATCAACGGATGGCCAAAACAATCCGGGGAGAAATTAAATGCATAGAGATACATAGATCCGGGGGGGGGGTGAGCAGGGGCGGCCCAACCTAATTTGGGGGGACACCTCCGGGCACACCTTTCCGGCGGGCGGCGCATGCGCAGAAGACGCACGCGCGCACTCGCTCCCAAAGCACCGGCCGCTTTGGAGCCAGCGCATGCGTGCAGTGCAGGTTTTGCGCATGCGCGCTGGCTCCAAAGCAGCAGGCGCTTGGGAGGGAGTGCGCGTGCGCAGAAGCATCTACAGGCGCTATAGCGCCTGTAGGTGCTTCTGCGCCCGCGCGGATGGCGGCACAGGGCAGTGTGGCAGCGGTGGGGGCGCGGAGTCGGTGCGGCGGCGCCCCTCCCAGCCGGTGGTGCCCCTCCCAGGCGATGGCGCTCTACGCGGCCGCGTAGGTCGCGGAATCCCTGGGGCCGCCCCTGGGGGTGAGCAATCTGATAGACATGCAGAGTTTGAGAGATCGTGTATGGCTCCATGGGCCAAGGAAGGATGTCAAGGGAAGAATCCCCAAGGATGACACGACCCACAGGTACAGATGGGTTTGTGGTGATCCATGTGCTGTGTGTTGGAAGGATCCTTGAGCCTGCCTCCTGTCTCAAGCCGCCCCTTCCTGCCCCGGAAGCTCATTCACATAGAAAGCCATCACTTTAGGAGAAACAACAACAACAACAACACTTTATTTGTATTCCATCCTTCTCCCCGAGTGAAATCAGAGCGGATCACAGCACATATAGGCAGCAGACACAGACAAACATCCAGTGCCTTGTTACAATGGCATACAATGCACACAGAGAGACAGGCAAAGGCTTCTCCTTTCATTTCCGGCGCTGGAGGCGGTGCTCGTCTCCATTTCAAGCCAAGGAGCCTGCGTTGTCCGTAGACACCTCCTGGTTGTGTGGCCGTCATAACTGCATAGAGCATCTTTGTGCCCCCCCCCCCCCCCCGCCCAAGCTGGTCTACTCACATTTGCAAATAACGTTGGCTGCTTGATATTGCCTGGCAAAGGCCTCCTGGGTTGAACAATGGGTCGTCGCTATTCTGGGCTGAAAGGCTGAGTCAATTTCTGAGCCAAGGATGTGGGCTCTGGGGGCTGCTGGCACAGACCCACGTAATATCGGCACCCCCATCTCTGACTGGTGCTGGTGCTTGGGTTCCCCTTCCTTCAGATTCATCAGGGGTGAGAATAAAGCGAGGAGGGGCCGACAGACTTACTCAGTCAGGGGTCTTTTCCCAACTTCCAAATTTGACCGGGGTAACTATAGTATAGGTCATTCCCGCATCACAACACTTGGGGGGGGGGTGTGTCTCAGCTTCAGACCACATGGGAAGAGCCCAAGGGGCTTCAAGAACCGCCGTGACTCTACTGAAGAGCCAGTGCAATTCAAGGCTGCGTTCGGTGCCTGGTCTCCAGATCGAGGGAAGAAGTCTTGGTGCCCCCCCCCCCCCACCCCCTTCTTCTTCTTTGGCCAGGTTTCTTGACCTGGAATAACAGTACCCCAGTGTCCAGTTCAGGGCCAAGCACATCAAGGAGATGGACAAGATGGAAGAGGTCCAGAGAAGGGCCACCGAAAGGGCCAAAGGCCTGGGAGCCATGCATCCCTCTGAGCCGAGGAACAGCTGAGGCCACGAAAGGGGGTGTTACGCCTGGAGGAGGGAAGCTCGAGAGGGACACGGAAGGAAGCCATGCTGGAAGGTGTGAAGGGATGCCTCTGAGGAGTGAGTGGGGCACAGAGCCATGGGTTCAAACTGTAGGAAGGGAGGCTCCAGTTAACCCTGAGGAAGGTGGCAAGACTGGCGGTGGAATCTGCTGCTGCTGCTGCTGCTGCATCCTGGGAATCACGTGCAGCCTCCTTCTCTGGGCGTACATCTTTTAGGCCGAGGCCAGGTGGCCATCTGCTGGGAGTGCTTTGATTGTGTTGTACTGCATGGCAAAAGGGGTTGGGTGGCCCTTGTGGTTTCTTCCATCTCTATAATTCTGTGGCTTCCCTATCAGAGGGGACGGTCAGGTCCCCCGGTCTCTTCCCCTGAGTGACCCCAAAGCCACAGGACAGGAAACCGCCTGGTCTGCTGGTTGCACCATCTCCTCCCATCACCTTCACTGGTGGCGGCAGGAGCAGCAGAGCCATGCGCAGGCGGCAAGGCCACCTCCCGGGCACCCAACTGGCCTTGTGCCCGTGCCAGCTTCCTCTTCCTGCCCAGGGAACGGCACACACCTTGCTCAATCCACCAGGTGCGATGGCAGGGAAGAACGGAGGAGGAAGTGCCTCCAGCCACTGGTCAAGAGAGAGACTTCTGCATAGCTGTGCCTCCTACTCGAGACCTTGTGCAGATGTGCTTGCATTGATTGGCACTTAGTGTGGCTAATTATCAGCGCGGCCTTGGTTCCCACCCTGCCATTGGCCCCAGAACTGAAACTCACGGCAGCTTGCCAAGGGAAACAAGCGCAGCGTTCATGCCAGCGGTTTGGGCCTTCCGCTCCCAGAATTCCTGGCAAGTGAACAAGTTTGTGGGGGCTTCTGGGAGTTGGAGGCCCGAACGGCTGGAGGGCCGCAGTTTGAGGACGCCTGATTCATACAAGGGGCCAACACTGCAAACCCCCCTCATTCGCTGGGGTTCGGAGCACAGGAGCCCCGTCAAACGGGGGGGGGGGAGGGTGTGAATGAAGCCACCTCTCTAGGAGTCTCTACTTCACCTCAGTGACCCTGGGGTCAATCTCTGCTAGACGCCAACTCTAGCGTGAAACCAAGAAGGGATTTACAAATACAATTAAAGTAACAGCTGAAATAGGGTTTTTTTTTTAAAAAAAAAAACCCCAAAGAGATGACAGTATTAGTTTGTTAAAGGCCGAGTATCTGAGTATCCGTGACCCAAAATGGTGGACACGAAGGGAGACCGAAAGATGGCCTTGAAGGCAACCTTAAAACCTGTGGCATAGACACTGGGAGAGAACTGGGAGCCCTGGTTCTTAAGCGCCCTAGCTGGAGGTCAGCTGTGACCAGCAGTGCTGCAGAATTTGAAGAGGCACAAACAGAGGGTGAAAGGGAGAAACGTGCCAAGAGGAAGGAGGCGCATCAAGACAACCCTAACGAGGACCGCCCTCTGTCTGGAAACCGATGTCCTCACTGCAGAGGGAGAATGGTTTGGGACCTGCCTACCTTGCGTGACCGCATGTCTGTTTGTGAACTCAGGCGATCCCTCCGATCTTCTGGAGAGGCCCTGCTCTCGCTCACGTGCCCTTCGCAGGTGCGTTTGGTGGGGAAGAGGGAGAGGGCCTTCTCTGTGGTGGCCCCTGGCCCAGGAACGCGCTCCCCAAGGGTATCAGGCAAGCCCCCGCGTGGGCAGTCTTGAGGAGGAGCCTGAAGGCCTGGCTGTCCTTCCAGCGTGCCTTCCCGGAATAAAGGACATAAGTGTCCGGCCTGACCAATGCCCCCTTCTCAGGCGTCCTCTGAAGCACTTTACCTACCCCTTGGATTGATCCCCCTACACCAGTGTTTCCCAACCAGTGTGCCGTGGCACACTAGTGCGCCGTGAGCGATCATCAGGTGTGCCGTGGAAAATTGGAGCTCTCTGGATATAGGTGAACTACAACTCCAAGACTCAAGGTCAATCCCCACCAAACTCTTATAGTATTTTCTCTTGGTCGTGGGAGTTTGATTCCATTCCATCATTGGTGGAGCTCAGGATGCTCTTTGGATGCGGGTGAACTATAACTCCCAGCTGTTGAGCAAGACCTTCGTGTGTGCCTTTCTGCCATTCCTGCCAGGATACCTATGGTGTGTCCATCGAAACAGGCCCAGGTTTCACACTGAGTGTATAAATACATTTGAAAACATATTAACTATATGTATGACTGTGTTAGCGTGTCATTTTGTGTCACTTTGGTTGGAGGTGTGCCCCAGGATTTTGTCAATGTAAAAAATGTGCTGCGGCTCAGAAAAGGTCGGGGAACAGCCCCACACCAATCTCTAACCCCCGGTGTCCAGGCAGACCCTGTGGTGTGGCCAGCGTCCCTGCCGCCGTGTCTTGACATCCCTTCCGTGTTGTTGCTTTGTGTTTAGTTGTGTTGTTTTTGTTTTGTTGACGCAGTGCTGTGTTTGTGTTTCGTATTTGCTGGGCTTGGCCTCGCGTGAGGCGCCCCCCCCCCCAGGTCCCTTCGGGGAGGGAGGGGGAGGGAGGGGGTGGCCGGGCATCAATGAAGCATTATTGTTGTTGTTGTTGTTGTTGTTATTGGTGCGTGAAAGAGGGTGGGCTGGAGGACATTCATCCATTCCTTCGTGTCTCGAAGGCCTTTCCGCCCGCGGAGGGGGCTCCGGGGGGCTGGCGTACCATGCAGGCAGCCATGGAGCCACGAGCGAGGAAGCCCGGCAGGAGGGCGCGGGTGGGTGGGTGGGTGGGTGGGTGGCGGAGAGGGGTGGGTCCCTGTGGGGGTGGGTCCCGGGGGAGGGAGGGGGAGGGGTGCTGGCCTCCCCCTCGGGGTGTTCCAGGCTCCCGGGGGGCGTGGGGGCCGCCCTGAGTTCAGCCCCCGCGGGGAGGGGAGGGCCAGGCCCGGCCCGAGCGAGCGAGCGAGCGAGGCCCTGCCTGCCTGCCTGCCTGCCTGCCTTGGGGGCCTGCCCTGGCTCTGCGGGGGGGGCAGGGCGAGGGCCGCGGGGCGCGCCTCCACCCTCCGGCCTGCCTGCCTGCTCCCTCCGCCTCCCCCCCTCCCCCTCCCGAGCGAGGCCCGCTCCCGTGGCGTGGCCTTCCCCCGTTGCCAGGCAACGGCTGCGCTCCCGGGTCCTTCCTTCCTTCTTTCCTTCCTTCCGGGCGCGGCGTGATGACGTCCCTCCGGGAGGGGGGCGTGGCTGCGCGAGGCAGGCAGAGGAGCGGATGGGTGCCGCCCGCGAGACCGAGCAGCCCGAGGCCGAGGCCGGGGAGGAGGAGGAGGAGGAGGAGGAAGACGACGGCGAGGAGGAGGACGGCCTGACGGTGAGGGGGGGGGGCGGTGGTTGCCGGATACGCGGAGGGAGGAGGGGGCGCCCCCCGACCCAGCATGCACTGCGGGCCAGGACGCCCCCTCCCGCCCCCCCCCGGGGTCCGTGTTCCTGGCCGAGGGGGGGGGGGGGGAGGGGGGGCGAGGCCCGGGCCTGCTTCAGACCCCCCTCACTGCCCCCCTCCCGGCGTTTGGGCCTCCCTCTCCCGGCATCCCTCACGCTGCCCTTCCCCCCGGCATCCCCCGGGGAATCCTGGGAGTTGGAGTCCAAAACACCGGGAGGGAGGGGGGAGGCCCAGGCCCGGCCCGGCCCCACCAACCAGCCCCTGGGCGGGTGGACGCCGCCTTCGGACACAGGGCCCCTCTCCGGCCAAGGAGTGACCACCGCTCGCTGGAACACAGCCCCGGGGGCCTAGAAACACCCCCCCCCCCCCACACACACACACAACAACATGGCAACGCATGCACAAAACCACACACACACACACAGGCCGGTGAGCCACAGCGATGCCGGGCAGGGGGCGGCTAGCTAGGGATAACAATAATAACAACAATAATAAACTCCCAAAACTATAATAATAATATTAATAATAATAATCAGGTAGCATCAAATGGTTATTATCATTGATTACTGTTATTATGTATTGAAATATTACTCGCTATTACTACTATTAATCATAACCAAAACTACCACAACAGAGTCCAGGATTATTGCCGCTCTTGCTAATTATTATGTATTACTAGCTGCACCCACCCGGAGCTGTTGTGGCCTGCCCTCCCTTCTCTCCTTCCTTCCCTTTTTCTTTCTTTCTTTCTCCCTCTCCTTCTCTTCCCTTCCTTTCCTTCCCTCTTCTTTTTCTTTCTTTCTTTTCTTTTTCTTCTTTCTTCCTTCTTCCTTTCCTTCCTTCTCTTCCTTTCTTTCTTTCTCTCTTCCTTTCTTTCTCTCTCCTTCCTTCTCTTCCTTTCCTTCTTTTTCTTTCTTTTCTTCTCTCCTTCTCTTCTCTTTCCTTTCCTTCCTTCCTTTCTTCCTTCTCTTCCTTCCTTTCTTTCTTTCTTTCTTTCTTTCTCCTTCCTTCTCTTCCTTTCCTTTCTTTCTTTCTTTCTCCCGCCTTCTCTTCCTTTTCCTTTCTTCCTTTCTTTCTTTCTTTCTTTCTTTCTCTCCTTCCTTCTCTTCCTTTCCTTCTTTCTTTCTTTCTTTCTCTCCTTCCTTCTCTTCCTTTCCTTTCTTTCTTTCTTTCTCCCGCCTTCTCTTCCTTTCCTTCCTTCCTTCCCCCTTTCTTTCTTTCTTTCTCTTTCTTTCTCTTCCTTCCTTCCTTCCTTCCCCCTTTCTTTCTTTCTTTCTTTCTCCCTCTCCTTCTCTTCCTTTCCTTCCTTCCATCCTTCCTCTTCCCTTCCTTCCTTCCCCCTTTCTTTCTTTCTTTCTCTCTCTCCTTCCTTCCTTCCTTCCCTCTTTCTCTCTCTCTTCTCTCTCCTTCCTTCTCTTCCTCTTCCCTTCCTTCCCCCCTTTTCTTTCCCTTCCCCTTTCTCCCCATTCTTCCTTCTCTACCTCTTCTTGGACTGCAACTCCCAGCACTCCTCCTGATCCATCTACCGCCCTACCTCCCCCCCCCCTCTACCTAACCCCTCTACCTGGAGGGTTGCTGGGAGCTGCGGTCCAGGGAGGGGACCTTGGAACTACGCAGGGGTGGGGAGGGGGCTCCAGAGATCCAGGAGAAGAAAGCTTGCAGCTTGGAAGCACTGCCTCTGGGTCACCCTCCTCTCCTCAAGGGGGTGCTGGGAGCTGTAGTCCCAAAGATAGTGTGCATATGCTATTGTGTGTGTGTGTGTGTGTGCGGAGGGCGGGGATTGCCAGGAGAGTCATTTCTGCGCATGCGCTGTAGCATCTTTTTCCTCTTTTGGCTTTTTAACTCCCTTACACTATGTTTTTCAATGTTTTTATGAGTGGTGGTCACTCATTGGCCTGAGAGGTGCCTTGTGTCCACATTTGGTGTCAATTCGTCCAGTGGTTTTTGAGTTGTGTCAATCCCACAAACAAACATGACATTTTTATGTATATAGATTACTATGTATAACACTATCGTTGTTGTTGTAGCAGCACGCAGCACCATGGTTTGGGTTTCTGGGTTGGAGATGGCATTATTTCCTAATTGGGTCTCCCGTCATGAAAACATGGGGAAGGTTTTATTAAACTGCCAACATTATAATAATAAGGTAGCACAAAGTTATTATTATTAATTAATTATGCTATTGTTGTGAGATGACTTTTGTTCCTGGGGTATAAATAAAACTTTATAAAATTATATATAATTAAATTATATATACATATATATTGTTTTATGATTTTATAAAATTTTAGTTATTATGTATTACAATATTTTATTATTATTATTACTACAGCTACTGCACTATGGTATTTTTCCTTGTATTACAAATGTCATTATTTCCTAATCGGTTCTGTCTCTATAACACGGGGAAAGCAGACTAAACTCCAAAACCTTTAATAATAAGGTGTTAATATTATTGCTATTATCTAATCATTAATAATATTACCATTCCTACTACTACACTACGTGACATCATTTTTGTTCCTGGGTTATAAACGCCATTATTTCCTAATTGATTATCTCATAAAAACATGGGGAAACTTTATTAAATGGTAAAAACGCTGTGTTTCTGGGGGGCACGCCCGGCAGCAGCAGCAGCGGCACATGCCTCATCGTCTCCCGTGTGCCTTCCAAGCCTTTCCAACTCAGGGCAAGACCAAAGCCAACTCTTACCTTTGTTTTGTTTGGAGGGGATTTGCTGTGCGTGGCTCCATCTACACTGAGCATGGGTTGCAGTTTCAAACCAGTGCTGAAGAAGGAAAGTGCCAACCCTGGAAGTGGTTCGAGGCCAGATGGGGATGACGCACACTGCAGAGCACTGACGTGCATGCTGGGCTTTCATTTTGTGAGCTTTCCTGGCCACCACAGGCCAAAGTCAGCCCTGAACCGCATTAAGTGCTCAGTCTGGATGGGACCAGTCATGACAGCCAAAGGGAAACAAATGGCTCAGCAGATGGCTCAGGGTTGCCTTTAGAGAAGCGAGGGGAAGTCTTAGGGTGCATGCACACTGGAGAATCAGGGCAGCGGTGGCACCACTCTCTCCGCCAAGGCGCAATGCTACAAAGCCCTGGGAGCTGTAGTTTGCTGAGGCAATAGAAGTCTTTGACAGAGAAGGCTTAAGGCAGTGGTTCTCAGCATCTGTGGGTCCCTCTCCGGGTGTTTTGGCCTACATCTCCCAGAAGTCCCAGCCAGTTTTCCAGCTGCTAGGGTTTCTGGGAGTTGGAGGCCAAAACATCTGGGTGGGACCCACAGGTTTAGAACCCTGGTTTGAGGCCTTGTAAAGCTACAACTCCCAGAATTCAATAGCATGAAAGAGATCTCAAGAGTGCTTTCACTCTGCAGTGTGGATGCCCCCGGCCAACGTGCGTCCATCCACCTCTGGCTTCTTTCCACAGAGTCCCTGGAACATCATGATCAAGCACCGGCTGGTCCAGCGGCGCGGGCGGCGCTCCCAGATGATGACTAGGTACAGAGACCCTCCCTTGCCTCCCCTCCCTCGCCTCCCCCCCCCCAGGAGGCATCGTGGCCGGCCATTGGCCCCTGTCCCTCTCCCCCTCCAGCTTCACAGACCCCGTGGTGTCCATGGACCTGCTGCGAGCCGTCCTGCAGCCCACCATCAACGAGGAGATCCAGGCCGTCTTTGGGAAGTACATGAAGGTGTGCACGTGGGTTCAGATCCTGGGGTACAGGGCGGTGTAGACAAGAGGGGCCCCTTTGGGCAGAGACGGGGCCAGAGGAAAGGCTCCGGGGCCCTCCCTCCAATCGTTGCTCCCTTCCCAAGTTCTTCCAGAAGGCGGCAGGGAACGTGCGCGAGAACACGGGGGAAGACCTGGACACGGAGCAGCTCATCCACGAGACGTGCCGGAACTGCCTGGAGCAGGTCTGCCTCATCCGCCCAGAAGGGCCCTGTCTCGAGGGCAGGCCTTTTTTCGGGGGGGGGGGCTCCCCTTCGAGGCTGCGGCTGCCCCGGGAGGCGGTCTGGGAGGGAGGGAGGGAGGGAGGCCACGAAGGGGGGCAATGCAAAGGGAACAAACGCGGCCAGGCCACCCTCTTTCCGGTACTTCCTGAGAGGGATTCTCTGCGGCGCCGTTGCGGATTCCACCGTGGCTCCCAGAAAAGGGAGTGTCGATCGAGTCAGGGCTGTGGGTGGAAGCTGCGCAGAACTAAAATATGCTTCTGCCCGGGAGATTGGCGGAGTCTCCTTCTCCTGAGGTTTTGAAGCAGAGGCTGGATGGCCCTCTCTCTGGGGGGCCTTGGTTGCGTCTTCCTGCCCGCCTCGAAGAGGGCGGGCTCCCTAGCCGTCCGGTTCTTCTGCCTTCGCTTCTCGTGGCTGTCCCAAAAAGCGAAGGGCCAGCCGGGAACGGGATCCCCGCACTGACTCCGGGCCTTTTTCTTTCCCGTCCAGGCTAAGCTGCTCTTCTGCGACGGCAAGAAGTCTGTTGCGAGGTTGCCGCACGAGGTCCCGGTCGTGAAGGTGGGCCGCGCTGCTTCCCCTCCGCGCTCCCCTCTGATACTCGTTCCCTCGAATACAGGCGTGGGCCAACTACCAGCTGTTAGGAGTGGTGGGAGCCGGAGGGAGGAGGGCCCAGTTGGCCCAGGCCTGCTGCGACACCGACCCTTGTAATTTCCGTAAATCATTCCCTTCGCCGCTCCCCTGAAATCCCTTTGGCCTCCCTTCCAGAGCCCACAAAGGCCAGCCTCCATTGGTTGACAAATGCATTGTTTTGACCTCAAAGTCCACTAGACCCCTTGGCCCTTTGTTTATGTTCTCACAACTTTCCTCTTCAGCCTCTCTTTCGCTCTTCCCGGGTTTCGCTCTCGTCGTTCGGGATGCCTTGGCCCATTTCTTTATTGTCCCCCAACTGCCTCCCTCTCTGAGTAGTCCCAAAAGGCACATGGCTGGGTTTTATTTCTCAGCCCTGTTGATGAGCACGTTCTTCGTTTCCTCAGCAACACTTTCCCAGCACTTTTAGGCCGTTGAGCACGTCCACCAGACCGGGGGAGAAGCGCCCCCCTGTGGCTGGCGTCCCCAGCACTCCCCTCCCCGAGTTTCCTCCGTTTTGGCCCCCCGCTCTGGAGTTGCGTGGCTTCTGTCAAGGGTTTGGCAGCTGTTTCCAGCGACCTCCCCTTCTTTCCTTCCTTCCTTCCTTCCCTCTTCTTCCTCCCAAGCAGCGGGCCAGGCCAGCGGAGGAGGACTTGCTGAACGGGCAGCAGCAGGGAAGCCCCGCCCCCAAAAAGGTAGGTGGGCTCCAGCAGCCCTTCCTCCGAGCAGAGCGGAGGGAGGTGGGCTCCCTGCACGGCCCCTTGGGTGGGGCAGGGAGGGGCCTTGCACCACAGCCACCCACCGCCCCCTTGGCCAGGCACTGAAGCCGCTTGCGTTTGGGGGAAAGGGGGGGGGGGCTTGCTTCTGTTGCGGGGAACGTGTTTTGCCCAGAAGGCATGAATTGCCTGGCGCAATGGGTTAAACCCTTGTGTTGCTGAACTGCTGACCTGATGGTCGGCAGTTTGAAGCCACGGGTCGAGGTGAGCTCCTGCTGCTAGCCCTAGCTCCTGCCAACCTAGCAGTTTTAAAACATGCAAATGTGAGTAAATCAGTGGGTACCACTTGGGTGGGAAGTGAATAAAGGCGCCCATGCAGCCAATGCAGGAACAGAACCGGAAGGTGCCTCCTGGGCTTGGGAGTGGAACAGGAGCCCCTCCCCAACCGCTTTGAGTCCCCCCGGGGGTGAGAAAGGCGGTATAGAAATACTGTAAGTAAATCAAATGGATGGCCAGAAGCCGGAGAGGAAAGGGAAGCCTTGGCCTTTACTCCGTGTAGTTGTGTGTCATTCTTACTCCAGGGTATGGAGTGCATTGAATGTTTGCCTCTCTGTTTGCGTTCTAATCCGCTCCAAGTCCCTTCCTTGGGGAGGTGGAGCGGAATTTAAATACAGTGTATATTAGTATTACTATTAGTATTACTATTATTATTTTCCCCTGCAGCGGAAGGGACGGCCTCCAGGACAGAGTCAACTGAGCAACCTGAAGCCTGTGGCAGTGAACATGTAAGCCTGCCCCCAATGTGGCTCCTGGGCTTGCCTGCCTCCACCTTCTGCCCCCAGCATCCATGGGGCAGCCCAGGCGGAGGCCTCTTCAGCCCCCAAAAGAGAGGCTCTGCGCAGGAGGAGGCCCGGGAGGAGTGGCTCCTGGGGGGGGGGGGGGAGGATGCCAGCACGCCCACCCCACCCCCTCCCACAGAGGATGCGCAGCCGCATCACTCCCGAGAGAGGCCCACCCAACCTCTGTTCAAGACTCCCACAACAATGACCGCCCGCCACACTCGGCAGTAGTTCATTTCCCTGCCAAACACGCGGCTCTTGAGTCCTGGGGAAGCCCTTCCTCAGGTTCTGACGGAATCCCTTTTGCTGCCCCTTGTTGCTCCCTTGTGTCCCAGGCTCTGAAGGGGCCCAAAACCATCCCTGCCGCCCATCCCCCCAGCCTCTTAGGCTTGGCTCTTTCATGCCCCGCCTCTTGCTGACCAAAGCTGGACGTGCCTGGCTCCCTCAGCCGCCCCCAGGGCTTGGGGGCTCCCAGGCCTCTGGCCCCCTTGGCCACCCGCCTTTGGCACATTCTGGCTGGGAGTCCGCCTCTTCCTCCTTGGCCGGCCTTGGCTCTCCAGAGGGATGGACCGGGGCCTTCTGGCGGGGCGGAGGGGTGCGGAAGGGCAGCAGGAGGCCAGGGCCCCGGGTCCCGTGAGGACGGGCTGAGCCAACCAAGAGGGAGAAAGAGGCAGGCCGGCCGTCAAGGCGCGCAGGCTTCTCTTCCCCAAGTTCTGTTGAGGCTCCAGGCCCAGAAATCCCTACTGCCAGGCGCTAGAAGAGAGAGGGACAAAGCACCACAGTATTCATCTGCAGAGCACACCACCGGGTGCAAGCGCCACGTTAGACTGATCTGCACCGTGGGTTTTGTAGGTGACCAGAGTCAGATGGAAGTAAACATGCATACACACGCGTGCGCGCCATCACGCCTTTCCCCCTTTCTTTCACTTCCGCCTCCCAGCGCTGTCCTCTGATTGGGCGCCTCTCTGTTCCAAAACAGCTTCCCTGCGCTTGCCCCCCCCCCCCGGTCTCTTCTGGGTCATTCTGGGCTTCCTCCCCTGACTCTGACCCTCACCCTTCCACTCCCCCTCTTCCTCTGTTTAACCCATGCTCAAAGCTTCCTTTCTCTAAACGGCACACCTGTGTGGAGGGCACACCTCCACCTCCCCCCCGCCCTCCTTGTTGGCTGTGGCTCTGAGAGCGGCTTGCCCTGACGGCCCCCCCTTTCCTCCCTCCCTCCCTCAGGGGCAAAGCCAAGTCCTGTGAGCCAATGCAGAGGGAAGGCCCCAAGGTAAGCCCCCCCTTGCTTCGGGCTGAGGGGGCCGGGGGCCGGGCCTTGCCGCTTCCCCAGGGCTGGGCCGCTTGCAGGAGGGTCCCCTCTGGAGGGCGGGCCCTCCCTTGCCCCTGCGCCTTGCCTGGGGGGGGGGGAGTGGTCAGCAGCCTCTCTCTCTGTTTCTGCCTCGCAGTGGGATCCCGCCCGCATCACAGAGTCCACCTGTTTCGTGCTTGGATCAAGAGCAAACAAGTAAGTGAGGGGCAAGCCAGCCTTGGGGAGCCGCAGTGGGCCACGGGCCCCTCAGAGCGTGTCCTTGGTTGGGGGGAGGGGGGTTCAAGCGGGGTCTGAAGGGAGGGAGGGAGAGGGAAGGGGGCGCGTGGCTCCGTGGCCAAAGGCACCCTCACCCTCGGCTGTGCTTCTTCTGCAGAGCCCTGGGGATGGGAGGCACCCGAGGGAGGCTCTACATCCGGCACCCGCACCTCTTCAAGGTCAGTGGGTCCAGCCCAGGAGAGAGAGCGGGGGGGGGGGCTTGGGACGCCCCTTCCTTCGGGGACCGCGAAATGCACGCCCAGCAAAGAGCGTTCCCCACAGGTTGGAGCGGAAGGGGCCGCCCTTACTCAGGGGAATTCGCAGCATTGGAGATCCTGAGACGCGTCTAGTCCCACCCTCTGCCCCGCTGCTAAAACACTCTGAGCAGATGCCCTCCCGGCCCCTCCAAAGGTGCAGAGCCCCCCCATCCCCAGCGGGGCAGTCCGTTCCGCTGCCCAAGGGTTCTCCTGTTGGTCAAGAATCTCTTCCTGGGGGTTCAGTTCGGTGGCGCCTCTTCACCAACCGTTTGAGCCCATCTGTTTGCGTTCAAGCCTCAGAGCAGCGGAAAACAAGCTGGCTCTCTCTTCCCTCGACATCCCTCCGTCCGCGTATTTAAAGAGAACCCGCCCTCCCTCCTTCCCTCTAGTACGCAGCAGACCCTCAGGACAAGCACTGGCTGGCGGAGCAGCACCACATGCGTGCCACGGGGGGAAAGATGGTGAGAGCCGGGCTCTGAACGTAAACACATCCACGGGGGGCTCTCTCTCTCCCTGTGGCCAGTGCTCACCCCACCCTCCCCTTTCCTAGGCCTACCTTCTTCTGGAGGAGGATATCAAGGAGCTGGCGGCGAGTGAAGAGTACAGGTGAGAGGCCCAGGGCGGGGGTGGGGGGTGGCCCCAGGTGGCCTTTGACGCACGCACGCACACACGCCCGGCTCCCATGGAGGCCCAGGTGGCTCCAGAATCAGGGAAATCTCCTTCCCGCACTTCCCTGCTTGTCTTTGGGTGCTAGCTCCTGAGCAACGCTGTGTATGTGTGTGTGCGTGTATTTTTGCTCAGCCCAAGGACACAGGAGACTGCCAGGCCGCAGCCCTTGCCAGCCCATGCGCCCTGCAACCGTCCCATTGTTGTTGTTGTTTTGAGGGGGGGGGGGTGTGAATCTGTGTGCAAATGCTCTGCTCAGCCCACCTAGCCCAGGCGCAGGTGTCCACCATTGCCAAAATTGAAACTAGCGGCTGGCTGGCTTGCTGCCTAGACTCCACGCCAGGCCTGTGCATGGGCCTAGCGGGCCCCCTCCTTGCTCCTGGTCTTTGTGGTGCCAGGACCCGCCCTCCACTCCGCGCTGCAGCCCCTTCCGGTTGAAGGAGCCGGCGGCCGGGACGAGAGCTTCCTTTTCCCAGCCCCCTCCTTGGCAGGCGGGAGGGGGTGGCCTTTCAGCCCGTTGCCCCGGTCTCCAAAGGGAACAGTCGTTCTGCCTGCGCGGGTTGTTCTTTCCGATGACAAGCTGAGAGGAGCGGTGGTTGTTCCTTCCGTGCACAACGGCCCCTGTGTGTGAGGTTTGGGCCCAGGGCGAGCCAGGCGTGGGGGCCTCGGGGGGGGGGGGGGGGACACCATGCAGCCATGGAGTGTTATTGTTATTATTTTCCTCGGAGACGGTGGCCAGAGGAGGAGCCTTTTGCCCTGACGATGCTCTCTCCCTCCCTCCCTCCCTCCCTCCCTCCCTCCCTCCCCGCAGAGGATCTCTGGAGCTGAAGCTGGATGAACTGAAGCCCTTCACGGCGCCGGCCTGGATGGCCCAGAAGATGCGCACAGCCATGGAGGCCCTGCGCTGCTGCGGGGGCGAAGGGGAGCTGCCCCTGCCCCCCAAGGACGCATAGGAGGGTGCAGCGGGCACACGGGGGGGGGGGCAGAGCCGGATCCGCCCCTTTCCACTCACTCTCTGGATGGGCTGGACCTCTGGAAACAACAACCATAACAATCCTAATAAACACACCACACACTCCAGCCTGAAGCCTCCTCTCCTGCTTCCTTTGGGGGGGTGGGGCGGTGGGGTCCGGCCTGGTGGGGCTTGGCCGGGGGAGGGGGCCACAATTCCAGCCCACTCTGGCTTCTGAGGAAGGCAGGCTCAGAGTCCCCAGCCACTCAGGAGGCGTCCGCACTGCGGGACAGATGCTCCTCTGCCGCTGTGCTTCCGTGGCAGAAAAGGCAGAGCGCCTTGGGCAGCTCCCGCTCCCGGGATTCCTCCGCACTGCAGCGGTGCCAACCGGCATTCTTCCTGCACGGCGCCTGTCTTGCTGTGGGAGAGGCCTGGTGGGCCACCGTCCAGCCCAGCCCCCTTCTGCCCAGAAGCAGGGAAACCGCCCCCCAAGTCTTCTCTTGGAAGGGCTACTTCACGGCGCGAGGGGGAGGGTGCGGTGAAGGCCCCGCCCATCTCTATCGTTCCCAGCACAAGAGGCTTGGGCTGCACCCTCCTGGGATCTCCTAAACCGCTCCACGCCTGGGGGGCAGGTGCCCTTCCCCACTCTCCAGGGCCCCTGTTCCCACACCTCCGGGCCATTGGTCTTTGCGGCCGGTTCCTGTGTCCTTGCAGCACCCTGCCCTCCTCCTCCTCCCTTTGGGGGCCCGGGGGGGGGGGGGCTGTCTGTCACAGAGAGAATCCGAGAGTTGGAAGAGACCCCCCCCCAAAGAGGGCCACCCAGCCCAGCCCCCTTCTGCCAGGCAGGAAAAGCACCATCTGAACACACACACACCCCAGGACAGGCGGCCACCCAGCCTCTGTTTAACAGCTTCCAAGGAGGGAGCCTCCACCAGACTCCCAGGCAGAGAGTTCCACTGCTGAACAGCCAGGAAGTTCCTGCTCAGGTCCGGGCGGCGCTTCCTTCCCTGCCATTTAACCCTGCCACGGCGCCATTGAGTGAGTCCCCGCCTGCCGGGCAGCAGGAGGCAGGGCCACCCTTCCTCACAGAGGGACCCGTGGCTGCTCCCTGCGTGCCTCCCCGCCTTCTGGGTCAGATTTTTTAGAAACCTTGCCTATTTGAACACTTTGTGTAGTCTCGTCCTATTGGGTGAGTGAAGTGGCCATTTCCTCTAATTTGGTGGCCATGGCGATGCCTTGTGGCGGCCTCTGTGGAGGTGGGCTGGCAGTGTCGTTTTTCATTGATGTGAGGTCTTGTGTGTTGGTGGGTTGTATTGTACGGCGTTGAACGTGGCCCTTGTCGGTGGCCCCGAAGCGCCTGCGCGGAGTCCCCGCCGGGGGGAGGGAGCAAGGCACAAGCGCAGCTGCTGCTTCTTCTTCTTGTGTGAGGGCGCTTGCCCTGCATCTCCACCATCAGTAGAGCGGCGTTCTCCCATCCGCGCCAGGCAAGGAAGCCGGCCCCCTACCTGTCCCGCCACGACCTGGCTACGGTGGTCCAAGCCACGGTCATCTCGAGATTGGACTACTGTAACGCTCTCTACATTGGCCTGCCTTTGTCGGTGATCCGGAAACTTAAGCTTGTGCAGAACGCTGCAGCCCGGCTGTTGGCAGGCGTGCCCACACGCTCCCACGTCACTCCCATCCTGCGCGAACTGCCCTGGCTTCCAGTGGAATGCCGGATCACTTTCCCAAAGTGCTGGTGTTGACCTTCAAGGCCTGGAATGGTGTGGGGCCAGTGTCCCTAAGGGACCGCCTCTCCCCATATCGCCCCCCCCCCCCCAGACCACTGCGTTCAGAGCCTCCTCGCCTTCTAGAAATCCCGGGCTGCAAGAGATTCCACTTCAACAAGGAGGAGGGCCTCCCGCATCATCGCTCCAACGCTGTGGAACCCCCCCCTCCCTCCCTCCCTCCCTCCGGAAGTCCGTGCCCTCCCGGGTCGACTGGCCTTCCGTTAAGCCTGCAAGGCTCTGCTTTTCCAGCGGGCATTTGGCCATTAATGGCAGGCCCCCACCGCGGACAAAGAAGGCCGTCCCATCCTGCCTCTTGTGTATTATTATTATTATTATTATTTATTTCGACTTGATACACCGCCCTTCCCGAGGAGGCCCAGGGCGGTTTACAACATATAAAAACAGCATATAAAACACATGGTTAACGCACATAAAATATACGGTTGATGTGTTGTTCTGACTGTATTCTGTCACGTGTGCTGCTTTTAACTCTGTTTTTAATGTTGTGAGTCGCCTGACGGGAGTGGCGACGCATAAGTCCAAACAAACAAACAAATGGTGGGAGGCGGGTGGGCTTGCTCTCTCCTCGGAGGCTCACAGCGCTGTGGGAGGCTCGAGTGGGGCGGGGCCTGCTGCTGGGCCACCCTCCCGCCCAGCCCCCTTCTGCCCTGAGGCAAGGACATCGCCTTCAAAGCACACACACTCGCATCCCACCGGGGGAAGGTGGTGGTGGTGGTGGTGGTGGAAGCTGGAGGGCCATCTGTTGGGGGTGCTTTGAGTGTGCTTGGCAGGACGGCGGTCTCTTCCAGCGGTCTTCTTGTTCTAGGACTCATTGCCTCATTATACCTAAAGCATCTGTGGCATTACTTCGCGAATGAAGGTTCTTTAGCAAGGACTCATCCCACGCTTTCTACAAGCGTGTTGGTGACTAAAAAGGCCAATCTGAGATAGGCAAGTTCAGCTGCAGAAAGCACAGCAGAAAGTCTCATTGGGTGATGTTGTTTCCAAGTTGCGGTTCTTTCTGCGTTGTCGTTTCTCTTTGAGACCCATTCGACGTGTCTTCTCGAAAGAGGCCGCAGCATTGTGGGTAGTGCGTCTCCATGCCTCCCGATGTGAGGCCAGGGTGGACCATTGTTGGTGATCAATCTGGCCGAGTCTGAGGTGTTGTTTCGGGGAGTCCTTATATTTCTTTTTGGGGGCGCCTCTCTTGCGCTGAGCCGTGGCGAGTTCACCATAGAGTAGTATCTTTGGGAGGCAGTGGTCCTCCATCCTAGAGACCTTGTGCTCTTCCCAGCGCAGCTGTGTTCTCCATAGCGTGGCCTCAATGCTGGTGATGCCTGCTTGCTCAAGGACAGCAACATTAGTCACATAGTCCAGTGTACATTTAGGATTGAGCGAAGACAGCGCTGATGAAAGCGTTCGAGGAGTCGTAGGCGTTGGCGATAGGTGACCCATGTTTCAGACCCATAGAGGAGAATAGACAGTACGATAGCTCTGTACACACTGATTTTGGTGCTTTGCCTCAGGTGTTTGTTGCTCCAGACTCTTTTGTGAAGCCTTCCAAATGCACTCTATGCCTTTGCTAATCTGGGATCTATCTCTTTGTCAATCTTGGCGTCTGAAGGGGTGCATAAGGGCGTCCAGAACATTAGAAAATAATAGCAGGGTATCAGCATTGTATAAATTAAAAGGTCCAGCATATAGGTTTCCCCTAAAAAGTCAATAAGAAGTGATATTTGCCGTGGTCAATTGACTGTAGTTCTCAGCAAGGTAGTGAGGACGCCAATTCATTCCAAAGAATGGTAGAGAGCAGCGGAGCACTCGTGTGTTAAGTAGCCCTTCTTGATTGGAATGAATTACCAAGTAATGAATTGATACTTAGAACTTCATTGAGTCCAGAAGGTTCCTCACTTCCAAATTTGAGGATCCAGCTGCTTTCTCTCTGTCTGAGAAGTTTGTTAAAGTCAGCATGGGGTTTGTGGTTAACCCTTTCCAGGGCTTGAACTTTTAGGTCTTTGGGGGAATGTTGATGTGTTGTGCAATGGTTATAGAGAACCGAATCTGTGGCTTTGTTTCTTACTCGAGATTTATGTTCTGTGATTCTCTGTCTTAGGGTTCTAGATGTCATTCCCACGTATTGTAATTTGCAACCACAAGTTATCAAGTATATTAATCCAGAACTTGAGCAACTGGCGAAGGATCTCAGCTGATAGATTCTTTGTTTGGCTGTGCTGTATGCTGTCTTGCCTCTTTCAATGTTCCCGCATGTGGAACAATGCCCACAAGGCTGCGTGCCCGCTATCAACACACTTTTGTGCTCACTAAGAGCTGTATCTGTGTGAGAAAGGATGTCCCCTATGTTCCTGGTCCTCGTATAGGCGATCATTGGAAATTCTTCTAGGCCTGTAATATCAGATACTAGAGGC
Source organism: Anolis apletophallus (assembly GCA_030556195.1). Classification (NCBI taxonomy): domain Eukaryota; kingdom Metazoa; phylum Chordata; class Lepidosauria; order Squamata; family Anolidae; genus Anolis; species Anolis apletophallus. The sequence goes on from JARBWK010000005.1 coordinate 351,591, forward strand.
CAGTATCTTCTCACAACACTAATGATTTGTCTGTTGTGTGGATTCAATGTTAGGGGCCAGACAAGGCGTCGTGTGGTATTTCTAGTTCTCGGGGTAACTCAGTCAATGCGTGGCCTGGCATCTGCTTTCCTTTTAGCTGCTAGAAGTACCCTTTTTGGGCACCCTCTTTTGCTGAAGGAGATTACTTTTTGGGCAATTTCAATTTCATAATCTCCTGTTGTTGACGAATTCCTCTTAAGTCTTAGAAGCTGCGAAAAAGGCAGATTATTTTTGAGGGAATGTGTGTGATGGCTGTGATAGTGTCAGTATGAGTTCTTCCGTATTGGTTTGCGGTAGTTCTTGATGCGGATCCTTAAATTCTCTATAAAGGTGGTGACGTCGAGAAAATTGATTTGATGGTGGTTGTCAGTTACAGTGAATTCTATGGAGGCGTGCCAGGAATCCAGCCAGCATTTGAATTCTTCCATGTTGGTGCCATTGTCCATCACAAAGTAGACGTCATCGATGTATCTGTAGCACTTCCTTATCTGGGATGCCATGGCGTCATGGGTGGTTGTGAATACAAATGGTTTCTCTCTCACTTCCTGGGCCAGCCAATCTCCTAAAATAAAAGGACTTAACAAAACCACTTGCTTGGACAATAACAGCGGAAATGTCCCTTCAAGCCTCAGTCGGCCCATTTGAAGGATGTGTCCCTTACGCACGCGCCTTCAGACATTGGAGCTGGCCCACCTGAAGGACGTGCCCCATGGTGATTCTTACCATTCGTCACAAAGGAGACATCCTGCCTTCGGGAGGATTTGGATACTCCAGATACCCCAACCGCCTCACCCATTGTTCCCATCCCCTTGGCCAATACCAAAGACAAGGTATCCTCAATTGATCCCATATCAAAGACTCGGGATTACCGGGGCCTGGCATCCACGCCAGACCAAGATGTTTATTCCATTCACTTGGAACAATACCAAAAGCTAGCTTGAGGACTCTTGGAGTAATCGCCAGCGCTTACACAAACATTAAGTCATTTAATCCACTCATAATTTCCTCCCGGTTCATTGTTTCCCGTTTGGACCGCCTCCTCCACTCTCATTGGTCGAGAGCCTGAAGCAGCGCTGGCTTGCTGATTGGCTGAGGCACGGCAAAGCCAGCTGCGCCTCCCTGCCAGTCAGCGCGAAGCCGGCAAAGGGGCAGGGGGCCGGGAGTTTGAACTTTGACCGCTCTGTTTTCTCTATAAGAATGTGATGTTTTGCATTGTACGGGAGGTCAGCTTTGGGCAAACGGTTGCGGCTTGACCTCCGCTCCAGCTGGAACGAAATAAACAACTCGGTGGCGATTCTTCAACTTGGTGAGATTTTATTTGGGGAAATTTGGGGAAAATAGGATTCGCTGCTTCCTATCTCGCCAGGGCCATATCGGACTATATCGGACCATCTTTGGGTCTGACAGGTCTCTGCCTTCACGGCAAGACCCCCAAATTCTTGCTCGATATCACTAAGCCCCCCCCCCCTCTCTTGTGTAAGCCTTCTGCTTCTGGTGTCTGATTGAATAAAAGGACCCTCGAGGTTTTGAGGCCACTTGGGAAAAGAGGGTCATGGCAATGAGTCCCAACCCCACGAGGGTCAGTTAGTACCGCAGAGGGGCATACATACATACTCCAGCTCTCTGGCCCTATGGCCGCTGCCCGCTGGAGGCCCCCTTGGCTCTTTGGGGCCACGCCAGTGCTGCTCCCCTTCTACCTCCTCTCCCCCTTGGCAGCAGGGCTCAGCCTAGAAGTCCCCACAGACAGACCCCTTGGGCAGAGTGTACGCAGCCCCTGGCGGCCCCGACCAAGGAGTAGGAGGAACCCCACCCCTACCTCTCCTTTCCTAAAAGGGAGCTCATCTAGCTCCATTCACGGGAAGATCAGAAAGCGGGTGGAAGGAAGAGAAATATCCCTCGGGGATCGGTTTCCATCACAGAGGAGCCAATCTAGTTAGGCAGAGAGGAAGGACAATTTTGGTGATTAATTTGGTTACACATTAATTGGGTTGCAAGTTATAGTCAAATTAAGACTGAGGTGGAAGGGAAGAGTGGCACGAATAGCTGGACTGGGTTAGGACTGCCTGGCAAACTGTAAGACGCCGTCGCCATCTTGAGAGACCTTGGCACCCAATCCTTTCTATTAACGGCTCTCTTCTGCTGCGTCGACGAGGATGAGCCCATGTGAACAGGACCATCAGCAGTCTCTTCAGAAGCCGTTTCTTACTGAAGCCGGGGCTGAGTTGCTGCGTCTCCGGGGGTGCCGGCTAGCTTTCATGGGGTGCCTGGGTGGGCAGCTAGTCGTGACCTGGGACGGTGGAACAGCCTCTTACAATTATATCTGACTACCATATTTGACATTGGGTTAAACATTGCAACCTAGAGACATCGTCAATATTACTTATTGTTGTTCCCTGTAACCTCCGTTGCACTTTGCGTACCTGCACTTTACGGCGCAGAAGGGGAGGCTGGAGTGTGTGCGGCATCGTCAGAGTAAAGCAGAATTGGTGCTTTTAGCAGAAGTACAGTCAGGAGAGAGTGATGCACAAGCACAGTACTTAGTATAGCGGAGTAGCTTGCCAAAATCATGCTAAATGCCATTACGAGAATAATGCACTTTGATTGGTAGGTCAGGCACAAGCTGTGATTTGTTAGAGTACATCATGTGCCTTTCCTGATAACACTGGCCGTGATTGGCCTAGCTAGTACCCAGCGTGTATTTGTTTACATTGTTGCTGATTGGTAGAAACCGCGCATGGGCAAATGAAACCGTTCCTCCTTGCTGGCATAGAGGGACGGCTTAGAAATGTTGCGAATCCAGTACATGGTGCCCATCCGGCAGATAACATACTGTGGGAATGAAGAATTAATAACTGCGTAGTGCTGTTTAGCAAATGAGAATGCAAATAGAGTATGATGCCAAATAATGTGATGTGTAATTGGATAATAGAAATGTGTTAATGCTGTGAACCAATGAAAATGATGAAGAAAGGAGGAGACGGGACCTGCCGCCATAGCGTGTATATAAGGGAAAGTTAGAGAGTGTTGAGGGCTCTTGCCCTGAGGCAGCGAGTTCTGTGGGCAGGTCCCGTCAGCTGACGATTGTGCAAAATAAACGTTGGCTTCATTGTACCTGCAGTACGGTTGTTGCGTTTTCTCTCGTTCCTGTGCTCGCACGGCTGCGCAACCGGTAAGTAAAAGTTAACACCTGGGAGTTTTGGGACTCCGGATTTGCTGCTACAAGAGGAGCAGTTCAGCCAAAGCTCATTTGGTTCCTTATCTTACGACCTACGAAGCGGCAATGAAGGCGGCACAGAAAACATTTATAGCTGCCAAGGTTGCCTCCACAAAGAACCGTCCAGCGGAAGTCTTCCGAGTTGTCAGAGCGAGATCCCAGGCGGCTCGGCCGTGTGCTGTGAGGTTCTTTGCCAATAAAGTTGCTCTGATTCCTTCCAGTTTCGATGCCACTTTAACGGCAGTCTCTGAGGATGTGACCTGAGCATCTGCCTGTCCGGTTTTGATGGATTCGTTTCAGTTGGTTCAGCTCGAGGATGTGGACAGGATCCTTGGAGAGGCGAGGCCTACCACATGCATCCTGGACCCCTGCCCATCCTGGCCGATCAAAGAAGCCAGAGGGGGTTTGGCAGAGTGGGTCAAGGTGGTGGTCGATGCCTCTTTACAGGAGGGCAAGATTCCAGCCAGCCTAAAGCAGGCTGCTGTAAAACCGCTGTTGAAGAAACCATCAGTGGACCCCACTCAATTGGTCAACTATCGGCCGGTTCCCAATCTCCCCTATTTGGGCAACGTCCTGGGACGTGTGGTGGCCTCGCAACTCCAGGGGTTCTTGGTAGACACTGATTATCTAGATCCGGCTCAGTCTGGCTTTAGGCTGGGACATGGCCAGGCCTGGATTAGCGTCTTTGGCCGCCTTAGGCCAAGAGGCCCCATGCCACCCCCCAGGGCGCGGAAAGCCCCGCCTCCAGGGCATTGCTGTGCATGTGTGGCAGCAGCCCCGGCTGTGCGGCTTCCGTTGCCTCCTTATCGCGCCCTCCTTCCGTTCGTGGGAGGAGGAGGCGGCCGGTGCCATGCAGCTTCTGTCACCTCCTCCTCCCGCGACCAAAAGGAGGGCGCGAGGAGGCGGCGACAGAAGCTGCACGGCATCGGTCCCGGCCCCGCAGCTTCCGTCCACCTCCTCGCGCCTTCCTTTCGGTCGCGGGAGGAAGAGGCGGAGTCGGACGGAAGCGCACAGCACTGGCTGCCTATTGAGCACCGGATCACCTTCAAAGTGTTGGTCCTCACCTTTAAGGCCTTCCACGGCCTGGGGCCAGCGTATCTGAGGGACCGTCTCACCCATACTACCCTTCGAGATCACTTCGCTCGGAGGATTCCAACCTTTTAGCTGTCCCCTCCGCCAAAATGGCCAAAAGGACTGCCACTCGCCGAAGGGCTTTCTCGGTCATAGCACTGATATTGTGGAACTCCCCTTCCGGCAGCTACACGGCCATTCGTGATTTACTCCCGTCCAGGCGGGCGTGTAAGACCCACCTCTTCCGGCTGGCTTTCCAGGTGTAGGCCCAGCGGGATCAATAGTGCCAGACCGCCCTTAAGTACTGCAATGTCGTAGACTGTGGTTCTAATGATGTTTTACCTTGTATTTTTATCTTGTATTTTATGCTGTATTTTAGGTTGTCTGTGTATACTGTATACTGTTTGCTTCCTGGCTGTGAGCCGCCCCGAGCCGGTTTGGGAGTGGCGGCATAGAAGCCGAATAAACGAAATGCCATGAAAGGGTCGTGGGGCTTCCGTCCGCCGCCTCCTCCGGTGGGGCCGGTGCCGTGCAGCTTCCGTTGCCTCCTTCTCGGGCCCTCCTTTCGGTCGCGGGAGGAGCGGAGGAGGTGGCGGCGGACTGAAGCCCCACGACCAGTGCCGTGCACTTCTGTCCGCCTCCGCCTCCTCCTCCTCCTGCAACCGAAAGGAAGGCGCGAGGAGGAAGGGAAGCCCCACCCTCCTCCTGGCCACCTGGGCCGCCCCCTTACAAAGGAAGGAAGCGGCCAGGAGGAGGAGGAGGAAGGGAAACCCGCCGGGGGGAGCGGGGCTTCCTTCCTCCTCCTCGCCGCCTCCTTCCTGTACAAGGGGGCGGCCCAGGCGGGCGATGGTGAGGGGAGGGCGCCATTCCCTCCTCCCCGCCCCCTCGCAGCACTCTCCCCCCGCCCTCTCCCGAGGTATGATGACTCTCTCGGGAGAGGGCGGGGGAAAAGTGCAGCGACGGGGCGGTTTTAAAAAAAATAGTTTTGTGGGGGCCAAATCTGCTGCCCACCAAAAGCTGCCGCCCGAGGCCATGGCCTAGGGTGTCCTTATGGGTAATCCGGGCCTGGACATGGCAGTGAAACAGCCGTGGTTGCCTTGGTGGATGATCTACGCCGGGAGCTGGACAGGGGGGGTGTGTCCCTGTTGGTTCTGCTGGACCTCTCAGCAGCTTTCGCTACCGTTGACCAGGGTATCCTTCTGGGCCGCCTTGCAGAGATGGGGCTTGGGGGTGCTGCTCTGCAGTGGCTGCAATCCTTCCTGAAGGGCTGTACCCAGAAGGTGTTATTGGGTGACACCTGTTCGGCTCCGCAACCGTTGTCGCCTGGAGTCCCTCAGGGTTCAGTTCTGTCCCCGATGTTATGCAACATCTACATGAAGCCCTTAGGAGAGATCATCCAGAGTTTCAGGGTTTCAGGGTGCAGTGTCACCTGTACGCAGAGGACGTCCAGATCTGTCACTCCTTTCCACCTGTCACTAAGGAGGCTGTCTTGAACCGGTGCTTGGCCGCTGTGTCGGACTGGAGGGCTAGCAAATTGAAACTGAATCCAGACAAGACAGAGGTCCTCCTGGTCAGTCGAAAGGCCAAACAGGGCATGGGGTTACAGCCTGTGCTGGATGGGGTCACACTCCCCCTGAAGGCGCAGGTTCGCTGTCTGGGAGTGATCCTGGACTCATCGCTGAGCCTGGAATCCCAGGTCTCGGCAGTGGCCGGGGGAACTTTTGCACAACTAAGACTTGTGCGCCAGCTGCACCCGTACCTTGGGAAGCCTGATCTGGCTACAGTCGTCCACGCTCTGGTCACATCCCGAATAGATTACTGCAACGCACTCTACGTGGGGCTGCCTTTGAAGACAATTTGGAAATTACAACTAGTCCAACGGGTGGCAGCCAGGTTACTAACCGGAGCTACATACAGGGAGCATACCACCCCCCTGCTGTGTCAGCTTCACCGGCTGCCTGTCCACTTATTTATTTATTTATTATTTGGTTTTATATTCCGCCCCTCCCTGCAGGCTCGGGGCGGGTTACAACATATAAAACGGGCGGCATGGAACAGCCATGCGGCCCTACAATAAAACATTTAAACATTTAAAACTACATGTCACAACACCATATAGAGGAAATACAGAAAGTGCCTTAGGTCCGGGACCCCAGTAGGCAAGGTAATTATGTCAGCATCAGCCGGCCGAGGGGCCTAGTCAAAGGCTGATCTAAATAGGGCAGTTTTGCAGGCCCTCCGGAAGGGAATCAGTGCTGAGATGGTTCGAGTTTCCTCTGGGAGAGAGTTCCAGAGCACTGGGGCTACCACCGAAAAGGCTCTTTGCCTAGTTGGAGACAGATGGCAGGAGCGGATTGATGGTATCAGAAGCAAATTTTGTTCTTCTGAACGGAGTGGTCTCGGGGGAATGTACGGGGCAAGGCGGTCCCTCAGATACGCAGGCCCTAGGCCGTGCAAGGCCTTAAAGGTCAACACCAACACCTTGAAAGCGATCCGGTACTCGATGGGGAGCCAGTGCAGTTGCCGAAGGATGGGAGTAATGTGCTCCCTCACTGGCGTTCCCGCCAGCAAGCGAGCAGCGGCATTCTGCACTAGCTTGGGTTTCCGGATCGTCACCAAGGGAAGGCTAACGTCCGGGAATGACCTGGCGACGGTAATCCAAGCGACGGTCATCTCGAGACTAGACTACTGTAACGCCCTCTACGTTGGCCTTCCCTTGTCGACACTCCGGAAACTCAAGCTAGTGCAGAATGCCGCCGCTCGTTTGCTGACGGGCTCGTCAGTGAGGGAGCACATTACGCCCATTCTCCGGCAACTGCACTGGCTCCCTATCGAGTACCGAATTGTCTTCAAGGTGTTGGTACTGACCTTTAAGGCCTTACATGGCCTAGGGCCTGCGTACCTGAGGGACCGCCTTACCCCGTATCTGCCCCCGAGATCACTGCGGTCAGACGAACACAACCTGCTGACTATACCATCTGTCCACTCCTGCCACCTATCCGCGACTCGACAGAGAGCTTTCTCAGCGGCAGCTCCAGTGCTGTGGAACTCTTTGCCGGACAGTGCTCGAGCCATCTCGGAACTAGCCCCTTTCAGAAGGGCCTGTAAGATCGCCCTTTTTGAACTAGCGTTCAACTAAATCCTAACGGATGGTATGTCGCGTACTCTCTGTATATTCCCTGCACCTCGTGATATGTCGAATTGTGTTTTTAACCTGTTTTATGTTCTATGGTAGGGCTGCATGTCTGTTGCCCATGTGCATTTTTATTGTCACCCGCCCCGAGCCTGTAGGGAGGAGCGGAATACAAAACTGAAGAAATAAATAAATAAATAACGTAGAGGGCGTTACAGTAGTCCAGCCTCGAGATGACCGTCGCTTGGATCACCGTGGCCAGGTCGTCCCTGGACAGGTAGGGGGCCAGTCGCCTAGCCTGTCATAGGTGGAAGAACGCCACCCTGCTGACCGAGGAGACCTGAGCCTCCATGGTCAGCAGGGGGTCGAGCTGAACACCTAGGCTCTTAACAATGGATGACGGCCTTAGTCGCTCGCCATCCAGGGTAGGCAACCGGCACTCATCCAGCCCAGGTTGACCGGGCCACAAGATCTCCGTCTTTGACGGATTCACTTTCAGCCGGCTGGCGCGCAGCCAGCCAGTCACGGCTTCCAGGCATTGATGGAAACAATCGGTACGGGGTCCGGCCTGCCGTCCATTCTCAGCAGAAGCTGGGTGTCATCCAGCGTACTGATAACACTCCAGACCAAGGTCGCAAACCAGCTGGGCCAGGGGCGCATGTAAGCGTTGAATAATAAGGGAGAGAGGATGGCCCCTGGGGACCCACAATTAAGTGGGAGCCTCCCGGAGACCTCCCCGCCCCCCCTCCACACGTTGTCCTGGAGGAAGGAGGCCACCCATTTAAGGGCAGGCCCCCTAACCCCAGACACGGCTAAACGGTGGGTCAACAGTGTGTGGTCTACGGTGTCAAACGCTGCTGTCAGATCTAACAAGACAAGCAGGGCCGACCCACCCTGGGTCTCCGTCCCATGCCCAATACGGAAGCCGGACTGGAAGGGATCAAGTCCAGCTGTGTCTTCTAAGAACCGCTGCAGCTGATCCGCTGCTGCCCTCTCAATTACCTTGCCTAAAAAAGGCAAGTTGGAAACAGGCCTGTAATTGGAGGGAGCCGAAAGATCTAAATTCGTCTTCTTCAGCAGCGGTCTTACCATTGCCTCTTTTAATCCCCCCGGGAAGACACCTTGCTCAAGGGAGCTATTTAAGATCGTGCCCAGGGGGCCTCGTAGCCCCTCCCGGCAAGATCTAACCAGCCAGGAGGGACACGGGTCGAGGGAGCAAGTAGTTGGTCTAGCTGCAGCGAGTAGCTTATCGACAGCTGCTGCGTCCAGCAGTTGGAAACGGGTGAAGGTGGGCCCGCCGAGTGGCGGCGGAGTCTCGAGTTCATCAACTGTATCAAGAGTGGCAGGGATGTCTCGGCGGAGAATCGAAATCTTGTCAGCGAAATAGTTCTGAAAAGCCTCAGCTGTTGGAGCCAATCCCCTATCGTTTGGGACAGTCAGAATTGTTGTCAGAGATCGAATTATCTTAAATAATTGAGCTGGGCGTGAACTTGCTGACTCTATCAAGGAAGAATAGTACACCTTTTTCGCTTTCTTGATAGCTTCCAGGAAACTTCCAGGCTTAATTCAAAGTGCTGGTTTTGACCTATAAAGCTCTATGGCCCAGCTTACTTGTCCGAACTCATCTGCCTTTACGTCCCACTTCGTAACATAAGATCACCTGGGGAGGCCCTGCTCTCGCTCCAGTCAGCATCTCAAATGCGGCTGGTGGGGACGAGAAACATGGCCTTCTCGGCTGTGGCTCCCCGCCTGTGGAATGCGCTTCCAAGCGAAATACGGTCAACCCCTTCCCTCCTAGCATTTAGGAAAAAGTGAAATCCTGGTTATGGGACCAGGCCTTTGCACAGTAGCAGCATGCAGCATGTGGATTAGTATAGGATTGGCAAGTTGACAGGCGGAATAGGGCTTCGTGTATTTATTCATGTATTTATTTTTTTCTTCAAACTTCTCTGCCACCCCCCCCCCCTCGAGGGCTCTGAGCGGTTTACAACAGTTTGATATAAAACAGACAATAACAGAAAGAGTAACAGTAACAAAGGGGGAAAAGGGAGGGAGGGAGGGGGACACGGGAGGATAGGGGGGAGGGTAGAGGATGGGCAGCTCAGGGCCCAACAGATGTATGCGTTGCCATTAGGTCGTCTCGAGATATACTCAATCCTGCCGTCAAAAGAAGGCAGTGTGGGAGTTCCCAGAAGAATATCTCGAAACGGTTTGCTGGCGGGAGGAAAGCCATCTCTCCCTCTTCGCAATGGTCCGACGGAGGAACTCCAGCCTCCCTCCCTCCTGGGTTTGGAGCGCGTACAGGAGAGCTCCTGCTGCCTGAGGCTCGTGCTCCAGAAGGTCCTGGGCCGGAATATCCTCCGAGTCCTAGACTTAAATGTTCTGGGCCTCTTCCCCTCTGGTGGGCCGGCAGAAGGCTTGGTGGTCTCAGGGGCTCCATGGTCGTGGCGGGACGCTGGCCAGCTCCGGTGCTCCACGAGGGGGTTGGACGGAAGCTAAGTACTGGCGACTCTTCATCCTCCGGTGCCGCTTCCGCTTTCTCGGGTGACCGTGCAACCTCCGTTGCAGGTCATTTCCGGGTCTCCAATCCTCTGGGGGTGGGGACTTCCGTTGTAGGTCATTTCCGGGTCTCCAATCCTCTGGGGGGCGGGGACTTCTGCTGTAGGTCATTTCCGGGTCTCCAATCCTCTGGGGGGCGGGGACTTCCGCTGTAGGTCATTTCCGGGTCTCCAATCCTCTGGGGGGCGGGGACTTCCGCTGTAGGTCATTTCGGGTCTCCAGTCCTTTGGGGGCGGGGACTTCCGCTGTAGGTCATTTCCGGGTCTCCAGTCCTCTGGGGGCGGGGACTTCTGCTGTAGGTCATTTCCGGGTCTCCAATCCTCTGGGGGCGGGGACTTCCGCTGTAGGTCATTTCCGGGTCTCCAATCCTCTGGGGGCAGGGCCTTCCGCTGTAGGTCATTTCCGGGTCTCCAATCCTCTGGGGGCGGGGACTTCCGCTGTAGGTCATTTCCGGGTCTCCAATCCTCTGGGGGCAGGGCCTTCCACTGTAGGTCATTTCCGAGTCTCCAATCCTCTGGGGGCAGGGCCTTCCGCTGTAGGTCATTTCCAGGTCTCCAATCCTCTGGGGGGCGGGGACTTCCGCTGTAGGTCATTTCCGGGTCTCCAATCCTCTGGGGGCGGGGACTTCCGCTGTAGGTCATTTCCGGGTCTCCAATCCTCTAGGGGGCGGGGACTTCCGCTGTAGGTCATTTCCGGGTCTCCAATCCTCTGGGGGCAGGGCCTTCCGTTGTAGGTCATTTCCGGGTCTCCAATCCTCTGGGGGTGGGGACCTCCGTGGTAGGTCATTTCCGGGTCTCCAATCCTCTGGGGGCAGGGACTTCCGTTGTAAGTCATTTCTGGGTCTCCAATCCTCTGGGGGGTGGGGACTTCCGCTGTAGGTCATTTCTAAGTCTCCAATGCTCTGGGAGTCAGGCTTAGCTCAGAGGCAACTTTCCCGGTCAGCCTATTCGTGCTACCCCCCCCCCCCCCCCGTAGCGGTTAGTCCATTTCCTACTTTGGTCCCTGGGCTCTCCAAATTTGCCCCGAGGTCCCCCGCTGGGCAATCCCAGGACTGGTCCCAGTCGAGGTCTGGGACCACAGGAGGGTCGCGTTGGAATTTGCCTGCAGTAGCAGATCCGGGATCCATAGATGGCTTTTGGGGGGTGAGAATGCCCATTCTTTTTCAGAGGTCGCCGAACTTGTTAAAAAGGTCCATGAGCTTTCAATATTCGTTAATTAGCTCCTCGATCACCAGGGAATCGGGCCGATCAAGAGGTATGCCTTGTGTTCCTTGTAACCTCGGCGTAGGGCTGCCTCTCCGGTTCTCGGAGGCCTTTGCCGAGTGCGATTCCACGTCGGTTAGGTTCACCCCCCCCCTTATGGGAGTCGATCCCGTTGGGCATCTCCTGCCAAGCGATCTTAAAATATATGCCGTCGCAGCCGTCACCGGACGGATGACCCAGCGTTCTGGTTGTTCTCCATCTCCCTCTCCCGTTACAGGTCCTCGTTCATGCAGTGGGGTCACCCTCCCGTGGGGCCTCTGGGGCAGAGACGCTGCTGTTCCCAGCCAAATCAAACCATTTGGGGTCTGCGGATCACCAAGGACCACCTCTTGTGATCGGGGATCAGACGCAGACCCTCCAGGGTATGGCTTGCGGCACTGGTAGGCCGTAGCAATGGGTTTGGGCAAGCTGAGCTGGGGCTCACCCGAAGGGAGCTCTACAGCCGCCGCCATCTTGGATCTCTGACTTGTGGACAGAACACTGTTTTTAACTTAACTGAGTCCTGTGATGTTGCTTAAATGTTGTAAATGCTACTTTATGGTCTGCATATTGTATTAGGCATCGCATTGTGGCCTTGTTGCCGCCCTGAGTCCTCCTTCGGGGGTTAGGAGGGCGGGGTAAAAGTATTGCAAATAAATAAATAAATAATGTCTACAATTAATTTCGAAACGTAGGCAAGACTATTTTGCTTCCACATTAATGTCATTTGCATATTTCCCCGTCTGTGTTACTGAAGGGGGAAAGCATGTCTGCTTCAATAAAACACCACAAAAGGAGGATCTTGAGGCCGTTGTACATAGGACAGGGCTCCGAATCCGGTGAGAAAGCCTTCTTCCCAAAGAAGGAAAAGTGAGCGATGATCACGTCGCTATTCGTCGAAAGGAAGAAGATCCTCGTGGAGCACAGCTCTCAAAAGAAAAGGTCAGCCATGGTTCAAAAGAGCTGAAAAGGTCCAATTCGGATGGAAATCCTCCCATCCAAGGAGAGGACAAGTCCCGCTGCAGGTCCAGGATCCGTGCCAGGGGGAGGGCTGCCTGCCTGGGTTCTCCAACGCCCTCTTTCGGGAAGGCCACTCCCTTCTTCAGCTGAGAAGGTGGTCAGCAACTACGAGTCGCGACTCACACCTAGAACAAGACATAAGAGAAGAAGCCATTTACCAGCAAGACTACGAGAAGGGAACCCAGGTAGCATGACCCATAGAACTCACAGTATATACTCACACGGTGAGCCGCCTTGCGCTTGAGCTCTTGCGCGTCATGGGAGGCTGCCTTTGCTGAACGGAGCGCTGCTTGGGTTTTCTTGGTGGGTTTCTGGAGATCGTCTGTAGGTTGTGTTTCCTCATCAGCTTCCCTTTGCGGCCAGAGGTTCCCTTGACGGGTGGCCAGAACCCTTTTCCTCTGGGTGGGTCTTGGTCTTTCCTCTCGTGGCTTGTTCTCCATCTCGCAGCCCTCCTGGCGCCTGTGGTGGGGTCTCCATTGGCCCAGAGAGCCCAGTTGAGGGGGTTCCGTTCCCCTTGGAGGACGGAGGTGGGCTTCACAGACCCTTTGTGCCCGGTCTGCCAGGGCTTGAATGGCGCTTCTTTTCTGACTTGGGTGATGGTTGGAGTTCTTGAGTCGGTGGTATCTATCTGTGTGTGTAGGTTCTCCGTAAACCGCGTGGCCCACTTGTGGACTGGTTTGCGGGTGACTAGAAAGGGCATCCAGACAGGGCAGTGGTCCTCCATTTTCTTTTCCCACGGAGAACTGGGTGTGAGGGTGGGTGCTGTCGAGGTGGTCCAGGAACTTGTGGAGTTCTCCTCCTCCATGGCTGCAAATTGTGGAGGTGTCATACATGTCTCTGAACCATACAGAGGGCTTTTTGGTGCGATGTCCTTTTCCTTTTCTCTTTGAGATCAGAGTCCCAGGGAGGAAGCTCTCCAAAGCGCCCAAAAATAAGACAACTTACAATGGACTTCATCAATACAGTCAAACGAAAGTGTGCATGCGGTTCATTTCTCAAACCAAGAGTGTTCTGTCCATGGGAAGGGTCATTCAAGTCCCTTAGAGGCAAGAGGAGAGTACTGTGCGGCCGAAGGCTGTTCCTGGTAGGATCTGGCATCCAGCCTATGGTGGGGCACCCATGTCAAGGGGATGGCCAGAAGGCTGTTTTGCAAATGGCCTTGAAAGGGATGCCCCGCAGAAAAGAAGAGGAGGCTGCTACGGCCACGGTTGAACTTCTCTCCTGTCCCCCGATAGATGTTATATAAGGCTGCGATGTATTGCCTCTGATTGAATAGCCTCTGATTGGACTGGGCTCTCCTCCGATGGAGGAGGTCTGTGGAAGGGAGAGGCCTGGCGACAGAGGAGGCTGTGATGGTGCTGCCAGGACATGTAGACGCCAGGGACGATGATGATCTAGACAACACTTTGCCCTCTTTCGTGGTCCCTGTGAATCACACCAAGGGTCTTCTGCTGCGTTTTCCGGGTGATGGTAGCCCCGCCCACTCTTTGGCCGGGGTGGCCCCACCCACTCTTCCCGTTGGCATACAGGGGCAACCCCGCGCTGGTCCCACGTCCTTATTCTCCGCCATGACATCAGTAGGTGGGACCTGTGGCTCCCGTGTCTCTTTGGCCCCGAGAGCGGTCTTGTCCCGCCGGCCGCTTCCCCCCATGGCCTTCCAGGGTCTGCCCCCTTCCTGGCTGATTGGCCTGAGTGAGGCGCACGTGTTTCCTTCATGCACAGACTGCCAACCATCCACAGCAGTAGCCCAGACCAGTGGAGCATCCCCACGGCCCTTCTCGGTTTGGGTGTGGCTCCCCTCCCCCCGGGAGGGAAGGATAGCCTCATCCAAAATGGGTAAAAGACCCGGTTTGGATGTGGCTCCCAGTCCCCCACACCCCGAGAGTGAGGAAGCCTAGTCCAAAATGGGTGAAACACCGGTTTGGGCTCCCCACCCGTGGCTCCCCCACCCGTGAGGGAAGCCTCGTCCAAAATGGGTGAAACACCCGGTTTGGACGTGGCTCCCCCCCCACCCGTGAGGGAAGGGAAGCCTAGTCCAAAATGGGTGAAACACCCGGTTTGGACGTGGCTCCCCCCCGTGAGGGAAGGTAGCCTCATCCAAAATGGGTAAAAGACCCGGTTTGGATGTGGCTCCCCTCCCCACACACCCCACGAGGGAAGGGAAGCCTTGTCCAAAATGGGTGAAACACCCGGTTTGGATGTGGCTCCCCCCACGTGTGAGGAAGGAAGCCTAGTCCAAAATGGGTGAAACACCGGGTTTGGATGTGGCTCCCCCACCTGTGAGGGAAGGGAAGCCTAGTCCAAAATGGGGGAAACACCCGGTTTTGGGCTCCCCCCACCGTGAGGAAGGAAGCCTCCCCACCCGGTTTGGATGTGGCCCCCCCACCTGTGCGGGAAGAGAAGCCTAGTCCAAACTGGGTTAAACACCTGGTTTGGTCGTGGCTCCCCTCCCCCCCCCCACCTGTGAGGGAAGGGAAGCCTAGTCCAAAATGGGTGAAACACCCGGTTTGGACGTGGCTCCCCCCCCCACCCGTGAGGGAAGTCTCATCCAAAATGGATTAAACACCCGGTTTGGATGTGGCTCCCCCACCCGTGAGGGAAGCCTCGTCCAAAATGGGTGAAACACCCGGTTTGGATGTGGCTCCCCCCCCCCACCCGTGAGGGAAGGAAGCCCCCAAAATGGGTGAAACACCCGGTTTGAGGGAGGGAAGCCTCCCCCACCTGTGAGGGTCCAAAATGGGTGAAACACCGGTTTGGATGTGGCTCCAAAATGGGTGAAACACCCACACCCGTGAGGGAAGGGAAGCCTAGTCCAAAATGGGTGAAACACCTGGTTTGGACGTGGCTCCCCCCCCCGTGAGGAAGGAAGCCTAGTCCAAAATGGGTGAAACACCGGTTTGGACGTGGCTCTCCCACCCGTGAGGAAGGGAAGTCTCAGTCAAAATGGGTTAAACACCCGGTTTGGATGTGGCTCCCCCCCCCCACCCGTGAGGGAAGGGAAGTCTCGTCCAAAATGGGTGAAACACCCGGTTTGGATGTGGCTCCCCCCCCCCGTGAGGGTGAGGAAGGGAAGCCAGTCCAAAATGGGTTAAACACCCGGTTTTGATGTGGCTCCCCCACCCGTGTGGCTCCCCCACCCGGTTTGAGTGGCCCCCACCCGTGAGGAAGGGAAGCCTCGTCCAAAATGGGTGAAACACCCGGTTTGGATGTGGCTCCCCCACCCGTGAGGAAGGGAAGTCCTCGTCCAAAATGGGTTAAACACCCGGTTTGGATGTCCAAAATGGGCTCCCCACCCGTGAGGAAGGGAAGCCTAGTCCAAAATGGGTAAAAACACCGGTTTGGATGTGGCTCCCCCCGTGAGGAAGGGAAGCTCAGTCCAAAATGGGTAAAACACCGGTTTTGGCTCCCCACCCGTGAAGCCTCAGTCCAAAATGGGGTAAAACACCCGGTTTGGATGTGGCTCCGTGAGGGAAGGAAGCCTAGTCCAAAATGGGTTAAACACCCGGTTTGGTCGTGGCTCCCCCCCCCCCCCCCCGTGAGGGAAGGGAAGCCTAGTCCAAAATGGGTGAAACACCCGGTTTGGACGTGGCTCCCCCACCCGTGAGGAAGGGAAGCCTAGTCCAAAATGGGTAAAACACCGGTTTGGCCTAGTCCGTGGCGGTTTGGACGTGTGGCCCCCACCCGTGAGGAAGGGAAGCCTAGTCCAAAATGGGTAAAACACCCGGTTTGGGTGTGGCTCCCCCCCCCCCATGAGGGAAGGAAGCCCTAGTCCAAAAGGGGTAAAACACCCGGTTTGGGTGTGGCTCCCCTCCCCCTCCCATGAGGAAAGGGAAGCCTCGCCCAAAAGGGGTAAAACACCCGGTTTGGGTGTGGCTCCCCTCCCCCCCCATGTGAGAGAAGGAAGCCTAGTCCAAAATGGGTAAAACACCGGTTTGGACGTGGCTCCCCTCCCCCCCCCCCCCGTGAGGGAAGGGAAGCCTAGTCCAAAATGGGTAAAACACCCGGTTTGGACGTGGCTCCCCCCCCCCCGTGAGGGAAGGGAAGCCTAGTCCAAAATGGGTAAAACACCCGGTTTGGACGTGGCTCCCCCCCACCCGTGAGGGAAGGGAAGCCTCGTCCAAAACGGGTGAAACACCCGGATGTGGCTCCCCTCCCCCTCCCCTTCCCCCCACGAGGGAAGGAAAGCCTTGTCCAAAACGGGTTAAACACTGGGTCAAGGGTGGGCTCGGAGGTGTCCTTTTGCAGGAGGAAGACCAAACAAGCTGCCGTCCTTCTCCTTCGAGGTCGACAGGAATCCAGACCAGCGGGAGACAGACCAGCGAGAGATCGCGGAGGAGGGCCACGTCCACTAAGTTTAAAATCAGAAACTTTTGCGGAAGCACAACCACAGTAAACGGCTGTAAAGGAACAAGGCCTAACTCTGCAATGTTTGCCCTGTTTGGCCTGAGTCGAAGGCTCCCCGAATGAGGCCCTCCAGGTGCCTGGCCCTTGGGCTCCCAGAAGCCCCTCTTGCCCGCTTGGCCAATGGCCAGGAATTCTGGGAGCTGAAGTCCAAAACGCCTGGAGGGTTACAGGTTGAAGACTTGGGTCATGTTCCTTTACAATCCTGATCCGTGAAGGGCCATCATGATCCTTTCTAACCCTGTATTATTTATTCATTGGACCCTTTTCATCCGTCTTATTATTTAGTATTATTTATTATTAAATGAAAACATTTCAGGAGTGGAATAAGGACTTCTCCAAGCGTATTTGGCAAGGGGGAAAACCCCGAATCAAACCACGAAATCCAACCCATGAAAAGAAAAGAGGAGGCTTTGCAAGGCCTGGCCTGGAATCACACTATGGGGTGAGTGCATTGATGTGGATTACAGACTGGAAGGAAAAAGAATGACATGAGAAGGATCCCATCTTAGAATAGGCTGGCGTTCATTCCAACCAACAGCACCAGGAATGTGGCGCAGCTGGCTAAGTGTCAGCTGCATAAGATCTCTCTGACCAGTAGGTCATGAGTTCGAGGCCTGCCCGGGTCGAGGTGGGTGCTCAACCTTAAGTGTAGCCTGCTGTCGACCTTTGCAGCCTGAAAGACAGTTGCATTTGTCAAGTAGGAGATAAAGGTACCACATTAAAGTGGGGAGGCAAATTTTGACTGATTTATGAGGCCACTAAAGAACCCAGGAATCGCTGAGGAATGCGGAAGAACAACAAAGAGAAACGCTGAGAGATGAGGAACGCATCAGCTCCCCCTGGTGGCCAGAAAGTTTGGCTCTGTTCATCTATATGTGTGTAATATGTCAAAAATGTATGTACTCTACTGTGATAAATGTCATATGCCCAGCTGTGAATAAACAACAATTGGGGACCACGGAAAAAGTGGGGAAGGATTTTTGCACAGACTTTACAACGTCTGGAAAGTTCGGCTGTCGGGAGAAGGGAGATGCGGAAGTGGTGAAAACAGAGGCTACCATCATGAGGATGGAACAACAGCACCCCCTTGTGACGTGAAGGTGCAATGACGCAAGGACATAACAACAATGATGTCATAATGGAGCATTCACACCCTATGACACACACCCTGTATGGCGCACCCAGGAAAGAAGAAGTCCTTCTAAAAAAACCTGCACTGTACTGTCTGTGTGTAAATTGTATGTCTTCCGACAGGGACTGTCTGTCGTATGTGTATCGTAATCCGCACTGAGTCCCCTTCGGGGCCAGAAGAGCGGAATATAAATAAAGTAAATAAAATAAATAAAATGAAGATAAGCATCGAAAGAAAAATTGGCAGCCACGTTGTAAGATCTGCCCTGATCAGAGTATGGCATCAATAGATTAAAAAGGCTCTATCCAAAAACACCGGTGTGGATTTCGCCATGAGGATCTCCACAAAGAAGACCCACCGGATGAGAAAAGGGCCCACTTATAAAGAGATCCCGAAGAAGCAAGAGAGAGATTACGTTTCGAAAACCCCAATATATGAAAACATACAGACAGTTAAAAAAATATCACAACAGAAATAATGTTTAAAATGAGATTTATGGATCAAGAAACATTCTGGGACAAGAAATTAATAATGCGGAGAGACAGGAAACTGGTGGCAAAGAATATCTCTGAAAACCAACTGGAATGGAGCACGGAAGCGGACGAGGCGAAGGAGCGTATGAACCGGCAATATAGGGCGCCCCATATCATGAGAAGAATGGGAAGGTATTTGGAATAGAGAGTCAAAGTCTACCTATGCGTGGGACTGAAAAGAGAACGGGTAGAAATGAGGTGCCGTTGGTACGTCACCCCTGGGAAGTTAGGAAACGGCGAAATTAGATCTGCTTTGGTTCTTTGGGGTGCTGATTCAGAGAATTGCATTGGATAGAGCACATCAAGCTCTCGTTTCTGATACAGAACATCGGCCACCCAGGAGGCGCCACCCGCTCACCCCCAGAAGGCCACGTTTAATCATCTGGATTTCCCCTGCATGCCTTGCAAACCTTATTTTAGGTCTCGCGGCCCACAAGTTGGGAACGACTGGGCTAAAGGACGGCTTCCATGCGAGATTGTAACACAGCATGGAGTCTAGTGGACACCCCACTGTGGGCTCTGTAATTGGGCCAGAGAAGGTGCGCCTTAGGCTCAAGGGGGTAGGGCAGCTGTTTCGCATTGAGAGCCGGAGCGTGTCCCTTCCCGCCAGGCCTCCTGGAGCGTGTCCCTTTCCACAACCTGCGCCCCCCTGGGGCTCCAACTCCCAGAAGCCCCTCTTGGCAGCTTGTCCAATGGCTAGGGATTCTGGGAGCAGAAGCCCAAAACGCCTGGAGGGCCACGGGTTGTGCCGGCCCGCTTTACGCACTCATGGACAGGCCGTTTCCTAACTCTTCATTACGGTTCTGCATTACGAGAAGTTTCTGATTCCAATTCTGCGGCCCTCCTCCACAACCTCTTGCTCCCTCACCTCCCATTAGTCTGGATTCCCGCCGACTTAGAAAGAGGCGAAGGGCAGGCCTTGAGGGGTCACCTTCCAGCGAAAGGACACCTCCAAGGCCATCCGCCACTCCAGTGCCCGGACGTCCTCCTATTCACCTCTTCCGGCAACGGAGCCCTTCTGTGCCGCCTGCAAGGGCCAAAGGGCCCGAGGCAGAGGGCCCCGTTCCCCGAGAGGGCCCCGCTCCCTCTGCGCCTGGGCTTCCTGCCTTCCTTCCTTCCGTCCATCCTTCCTGGCAGGGTCTGCATGAGGGAGCTGCTGGGTCTCACTGGGGCAGAGCAGGAAGGAGGGGGCTGGAGCTGGGGGGCCCATGGAGCTGGGGAGACACGGAGGGATCCCGGGGCCAAAGAGAGTCACAGCCCGAGGTCCCACTGCTGACACCGAGGCGGAGGAAAAGGGACGATGGATGGAGGCCACAATGGGAGCGTCCCACTGGGGAAGAGTGGGCGGGGCCTCTCTCCGCCAAAGAGGGCCCAGATGTTGTCCCGACGCACCAGACTCCCGTCGGCGCGATCCGCTGAGGCCACGAAGAAGGGCAACGGTCCGCCGTGGCCCTGACGCCTACACACGCTCGCCTTCCTGCGCCTCCCTTGCTTCCTCTTCAGTGCAGTTATATATACTTTGAATATAATACGAATAGATTTTTGTAATATTATAAAAAGCGCCGTTTTCTATGTAACACGCTTTGTGGGTGACACGCATGGTGGGGGTCCGCACTTCCACCGCCTGCTCGTTCTCCAGGTCTTCCAGGTCTAGCTCTCCCTGCCCCCCCGAGTCCCCCCGCGGAGGCTCAGGCGTGCGGGGGCGTGCAGGCGGTGAATAGATGCACTCCTGAAGCTCCTCCTCCGACAGATCTTCCAGGCGCAGCTCTTCTGGTTCCTGCACCCCCGAGTCCGTAAGCGAAGACCCCGGGGTGAGGGCGTCCAGGTGGAGCAACTGGATCAGCTCCTGCTCCTCCTCCTCCTCCTCCGTGTCCCACAGGTCGTCCACGTCCTCCAGGTCCTCCAGGTAGAGCGGCTCCGGCTGCTTTCTCTCCGCCTCATCCATCAACTTCAAGGTCTTCACCATGTCTTCCCACTCGTCCGCACGCAGGTCTCGCGCTTCTCCTTCCAACCCATCGTCCGATAAATCCCAGCTATTAACCAAGTATTCCACATCTGCTTTTTCAATCTCTCCTTCTTCCTTCTCCGCCTTGTCACCCTCCTTCTCCCTTTTCTCCTCCTTCTTCCCCTCGTCACCCTCCTTCACCTTTTTCTCCTCGTCATCATCCTCATCCTCCTCGTCATCATCATCCTCGTCATCATCATCCTCTTCATCATCCTCCTCGTCATCTCCTCGTCATCATCATCCTCGTCATCATCCTCCTTGTCATCATCATCCTCGTCATCATCATCCTTGTCATCATCCTCCTTGTCATCATCATCCTCGTCATCATCATCCTCGTCATCATCCTCCTCGTCATCATCATCCTTCTCATCTTCATCCTTGTCATCTCATCTTCATCCTCCTCCTCCTTCTCCTTGTCATCATCATCCTCCTCGTCATCCTCCTTTTTCTCCTTTTTCTCCTCTTCTTCTTCTTCCTCCTCCTCTTCCTCCTCCTTTTCCTTCTCTTCCTTCTCCTCACCTTGCACGCCTACCACCTTCCCTTCACCCCCCACGTGTCCCTTCACCCTCCATTCCTCCTCCTCCTCCTTCTCCTCGTTCTTTCTGGGCCTGCACGAACTGCACGAGAATGCCTTTTTCACCCACGCGCAGAGCCTCTCGGCCGCGGATGGCTTTGGAGCGACGGAGGGGGCGGGGGGCGCCACCTCCTTCTTCTTCCGCCGAAACCACCGCTTCCATCGAGGCATGGCTGTGAAGAAGAAGAAGAAGAAGAAGAAGGGAGTGAGCAAAGGTTGCACAAAGAACGCGGCCATTTTGTGGCATCTCCTCCATAAGGACGCCCACCTTTCCCCCCAATCCCGCCACCTCGCTCTTCCTGCCTGCCTGCCTGCCTGCCTGCCATGCGTGGGAGGGAGTCGTGTCCCGTGCCTGCCTGCCTGCGTACTGGCGGCCTACCTCCTCAGCAGGCGGGGGGGTGAACTGGGGGCCTCCTCCTCTTCCTCCTCATGGCGGCGGTGGAGGGAGGGAGGGAGTGCCCCACCCCTGCATGATCCTCAGCCCGTCTTAGGCCCTCTGCAAAGCTCCTCTCACGTTAAATCCCAAGGCAGAACCACTGTTTCAAAGAGGCCTCTTGGGCCTGGCCGGCCTGACCAGCAAAGGCGGGTCCATGCGTTGTCCGAGGCCACTGGGGCCAGAGATCCGCCTGGGCCGGGGAATGAGGAGCACTGCCTGGCACAACCGAGAGCGGTCCACTCCCCAACGCCACCTGCCCGCGCTCATTGGCAAGGCATTCCAAACCGGCGTCACAAGGAGAGAAGGGCCGCGGCTGGGTCATGTTCCGGGAAGTGATGTCCGGCGTACTGGACGTGGGGCGAGCAAAGCCTTTGACTCCCATACAAGTTGGGCCCTGGCAGTGGGTCCCCATCCGTCGTCAACGCTGGATTCTACGCTAGGGTTTCCAGGCACGCCCTCCAGCTCCTGCCTGGGCCTTGGGCCTTCCTGCTCCCAAAGGCTAATAATGGCCAAGCCTGGTTTCCAGGCCCTTTTGGACTCGCCCGCTTGGGGCAGAAGGCTCTTTGCGTGGCCCCTGATCGCCAGGGAGGGGAATCGCTCTTCCTTCCTGCTTCCTCAGAGACAATCTTGCTGCGACCTATTGCAGTTAGAGGACATCAAGAGCAGGGCTGCTCAGATAGTCGATCGCGATCGACTGGTCGATCTTGGGACCCAGGGAGGTCGATCCCAGCTGGATGGGACGCTTCTGAGGGGGCGGAGCCATGCCGTGCCAAGCCCCGCCCCCTCCGCCGGCTTCAGCATTTCCACTGCTTCTCCAGGGTAGAAGAGGGCAATGCCAAGCTATCTGTGCCACCACTGGCTTGGCACTACCCTCCTCTACCCAGGAGAAGCAGTGGAAATGCTGAAGCCAGAGGGGAGGGGGGCCAAGCCCCACCAAGCCCCGCCTTTTTCCTCTGGCTTCAGCATTTCCACTGCTTCTCCAGGGTAGAAAGGGCAATGCCAAGCCACTAGATAGCCACCACTGGCTTGGCATAACCTTTCTGTACCCTGGAGAAGCTGTGGAAATGCTAAAGCCAGAGGAAAAGGGGGCGGAGCTAAGCCCCGCCAAGCTCCGCCTCCTCCGCCAGCTTCAGCATTTCCACAGCTTCTCAAGAGTAGAAGGGGGCAATGCCAAGCCAGCGGTGGCTGCTGGCTATCTATGCCACCACTGGCTTGGCATTGCCCTCTTTTACCCAGGAGAAGCAGTGGAAATGCTGAAGCCAGAGGGGGGAGGGGGCGGAGCCAAGCCCCGCCAGGGCCCCCTCCCCAGCTCCGCCCTGTTTCTCTCTGGGTAGATCTTTCTGTCTTGGTTTTAGTTGAAGTCGCTCGCCTGCTGGGAAAGGGTGGGCAGCCCCCCCCCCCCCGACCCAGAGGCCCCGCTCTGGAGACCCTTCCCTTTCACCATTTATTCTAAGGGAAGCATTTAACCCTTGCCGGGCCTCAAGCGGTTTACTGGGGGGGGGGGGCAGTCTATAGGGCAACAGAAAGGGGGGAGGGGGGGAGAGGGAGGGAGGGGGCGGCACCCAGTGCTGCTCGTGAGGAGGGGAAGAAGCAGCAGCAGCAGCAGCAGCCCCCGCGGTCCTTCTCCTTCGTTGCCGTTGGCCAGCCCTGCCTGCCTGCTGCGCCTCCTCGAGGTTCCCTGCCTGCCTCCCTCCCCTGGCCAGCTTTGAATGCCCCCCCCCCCGCGAGTCCTGGCCAAGCCCTCCTCGGCACGAGTGGTGCCCCCCCCCCTTCCCTCTCTCTCGCGTGGGCGGGGCAGATCGCAACAGAAGAAAGTCCGGCCGCCGGAGCCTCAAACTCTGGACTTCTGGACTCCTTGGTTTGTGCCTGGACTCCTTGGTGGGTGAGTGGGTGGGTGGGCTCTGCTCGCCCCCCGCCCTTCTCAGCCCCCGACGGCGACGCAGGGCGGCGGGCAGTCCAGCCTCCAGCCAAAAAAAAGCCCCCGCCTGACCAGAGGACCCAAGCCACCAGGGCACGCCCCATCTCTCCTCCTGGAGAAAACCCTGGGGCTCCCACCCGAGGGAGCAACCCCCTCTCCCCGCTCTCGGTCGCGCGTGGCGCCGCCTGCCCGCCCGCCCAAGGCTTGCTCCCTCCCGGCAGCAGAGCCCCGCCGGGGCGCCCTTCCGAAGCCCTCCCCGCAAAAGGAAGGGAGGCAGGAGGGCAGGAAGGGGAGCCCCCCCTCACTCACTCACCTCCAGCCAGACAGAAATGCGCGGCTTCACTCGAGCAAAGAGGAAAGCAAGCCTAGTCGCAGGGACAGCTCAGCGACCAAGCGACCACCTCTCCGGACACGGAGAGGCCAGTCAACGGACCTTCGAGAAGAGCCGGGAGAGGGAGGGAGGGAGGCTGGCCGTGGCGTCACAAAGGTCTCCAGGGAAGCCCCCCGCCGGACCACAACGGACGCTTCCAGGCCCTGGAACGCCACCCGCCCTAGAGAGCAGGCCTGGGCAAGCTTCGGCCCTCCCTCCAGGTGTTTTGGACTCCAACTCCCACCATTCCTAACAGCCGGTAGGAGTTGAAGTCCAAAACACCTGGAGGGAGGGCCGAAGTTTGCCCAGGCCTGCTCTAGAGTCATCATCACACTCTCTCATCCTATATCACAAGGACACTAAAACACTATAATAATAATGTATAATAATGTTACTAATAAAATTACAATATAACGATATAAAGTTATAATATGATAATCACACACTATATTAAAATAATAGCATGTTTATCATATGTTGTGATGGCATAACATACAATACAATATAGTCTAATCATGAACTATATGATGAGATCCAGAGAGCGCGAGGAAGCCAAAGACCCCTGAGGGACCGGGGCCAAAGGAGGGGGCGCACACAGGCTCCCCCCCCCAGGACCCCTCACTCCACCGACTGGAGGGCACTCCCTCCCTCGCTCACCATAGTGGGAGTTGTAGTTCACAGCCCACAGCCAGAGAGCACAGTGAACCCAAACACCGCGGATGCCTTCAAACTAGAGCAAACTTGCCATACATCTCAACCTTTAAGCCCTGGGGCAGTTTCAGGGGGTTAACCTGAAACTGCCCCCCCCCCCCCTTGTTGGGTTTGGTGGGTTTTGGAGTTGTAGTTCACTTACATCCAGAGAGCACTGTGGACTCAGACAATGATGGATCTGGACCAACTTGGTACAAATACTCAATATGCCCAAATGCGACGGTGGCGCACCTGGTTGGGTGCCAGCTGCATTAAAGATCACTACTGACCGAAAGGTCATGAGTTCGAAGCCAAGTGAGCTTCCGGCCAATTGTGTAGCTTGTTGTCGACCTTTGCAACCCAAAAGACAGTTGCATCTGTCAAGTAGGAAATTTTGGTACCACCTATGTGCGGGGAGGCTAATTTAACAAAATTTATGAGGCCATAAGAAATCTCCAGCAAAAGCATGCGGGGAATGCGGAAAGTACATCAGTGTTGCAGGTGGACGGTGAAGCGACAGCTCCCCTGGTGGCCACAAGTTCGAATGTTAAATAGCCTCTGACTGTCTGTCTATATGTGTTGTGTGTCTATGGCAGTGTTTCTTAACCGGTGTGCCGTGGCACACTAGTGTACCGTGAGCGTTCATCAGGTGTGCCGTGGGAAATTGGCACCTCCAAAACCCTTTCTTCCCCCTCCTGCAGAACACTTTTCCTTCTCCCCTCGGGCTCCCTTCTTCCCAGCCTCGCTCTGCTCGCTTTGCCTGGCTTTGCTCTGGGGTGAGTCTGCGCAGTAGCGCCCGCACAGGTCACGCCTTCCTCCCTCCCCCCCTCCCCTCCTGAACACGCTCACGCTGCCCCCTCGGATCAAAATGGCGGCAGAAGCGGCAGTGGAGAAGAAAAAGTAAGTGTTGGGCAGGAGGGGGAAGAGAGGGCGCGAAGGGGAAGGGGGAGGAAGAGGTCTCTGTCGAAAGCTGGCATGGGCAAACCTGGACCTTCCAGGTGTTTTGGACTCCAACTCCCACCATTCCTAGCAGCCTCAGGCCCTTTTCCTTTCCCCTCAGCCACTTAAGCAGGAAAGGGCCTCAGGCTGTTAGGAATGGTGGGAGTTGGAGTCCAAAGCACCCAGAGGGCCAAAGTTTTCCCATGCCTGTTTTAGGGACCTTAAAGTGGTGAGCCTCCTTCCAACGTTGTGATTCTGGATAGAAAACAAACAACAACATAACATTGTTTGAGTCCACAGTGCTCTCTGGGTGTAGGTGAACTACAACTTCCAAACTCAAGGTCAATTCCCAAGCAAACCCTTTCAGTACTTTCTGTTGGTAATGAGGAGAGTTCAATATGCCAAGTTTGGTTCAATTCCATTGTTGCAAGAGTTCAGGATGCTCTTTGATTGTGTGTTAACTATAAATCCCAGAAACTGTAACTCCCAAATGTCAAGGTCTGTTTTCCCCAAACTCCATCTGTGTTCACATTTGGGCATATTGAGTATTCATGCCAAGTTTGGTCCTGATCCAACATTGTTTGAGTCCACAGTGCTCTCTGGATGTTGGTGAACTACAACTCCAAAACCCAAGGTCAATGCCCATCAAACTCTTATAGCATTTTCTCGTGCTTATAGGAGTTCTGTGTGGGAAGTTTGTGTCTTTCTGCCATTCCTGCCAGGATATCTATGTTGTGTTCATCTAAAGCAGGCTCAGGTTTCACACTGAGTGTAGGAATACATTGAAAAACATATTAACTATATGTATCACTGTGTTTAGAGTGTCATTTTGTGTCATTTGGGTTGGTGGTGTGCCCCAGGATTTTGGAAATGTAAAAAATGTGCCGCGGCTCGAAAAAGGTTGAAAAACACTGATCTAAAGCAGGCCTGGGCAAACCTGGGCCCTCCAGGTGTTTTGGACTACAACTCCCACAATTCCTAACAGCCTGCCGGCTGTTAGGAATTGTGGGTGTTGTAGTCCAAAACACCTGGAGGGCCATAGTTTCCCCACCAGACCTGATCTAAAGCCTAGCTTGCAAGGAAACGGGAGCCGGCCCCTTTAAGGCCACCGCCCTTTCCCAAGCCACGCCCTCTCTCCCCCTCCCCTGGTCTCGTCACCGGGGCGTTGCCCAATGGGAAGGCTGCGCACCCTTCCGCGGGGCCGCTTCCCACGGCCATTGGCCGGCGGGGATGGGAGCGCGGCGCTGATTGGCCCGGCTTGAGCTGGGCAACATTCAAACTGGGAGGCGGCGGCAGAAGGGGAAGGAGAGACCCGGGGGAAGGAAGCAAGGCAAGCAAGGCAGGCGGGCATGGCTTCTTCTTCTTCCTCTTCGCAGAACACGGACCCGAGCGGAACGCCGGACCCGGGCAAGGCCGCCGCGGCAGGGAGCGCCCCCGCCGCCAAGGGCTCCGTCCGCAGCAGGTCAGGGCCGGGGCAGGGCAGGGGCGGGCAGGGCAGGGGCGGGCCGGGCGGGAGGCAGGCAGGGGACCGGCAGGGGACCCAACCCTTCTCCCCCGCTGACCCTCCCTCTCCCTCTCTCCCCCCCGCAGGCTGCAGCAGGAGCTCATGGCCCTGATGGTGAGTGAGTGGCGCCCCTTGGGACCCAGGGAGGGAGGGGGAGCCGGGCGCCATCCACCGAGGGTGACTGCCCACGCTGGGCTGCCTCTCTTGAGCCACGGGGAGGAGGGGGGGGAGCGAGTGACCACCCCTCTTACACCCCTCTTTCCCCCTCCCCCCCCCCGGCCCTGCCCCTCCCTGCCCGCCTCCCTGGGGCACTTCAAGGCCCACCGCCCCTCCCAACCCCCCAACGGCCAGCTGGGAGGGAGGGAGGGAGGGAGGCAGAGAGGCAGCCAGGCCCCCGCAGGCCTGCCCTCCTCCTCCAGCCTGGCCCTGCCCCCCCCCAGCATACAATGCTCCGGAGGCGGGGGGGGGGTGTTGTTGGAAACCAGGCCCATGGCGAGAGAGATACACACACACACACCCCTGCCCCCAGCAGGCCAGAGTTCTTTCCCCCTCCCCCTCCCTCCCTGGACACCCTTCCACAGACAGGGAGGGAGGGAGAGAGGGGCGCCTGTGGGATGAGGCCCAGGGAGGGGAGGGAGGGAGGGAGGGGGAAAGAACTCCGGCCTGTTGGAGGGCAGGTGTGAATGTGTGTGTGTGTGTGTGTATCTATCTCGCCATGGGCCTGGTTTCCACCAAACCTCCCAAGAGAAAATGCTACAAGAGTTTGGTGGACATTGACCTTGACATTTGGGAGTTGTAGTTCACCTATATCCAGAGAGCACTGTGGGCTCCAACATTTGGGCATCTTGAGTATTCCTGCCAAGCTGGGTCCCGATCCAACAGGATCAGGACCCAACTTGGCAGGAATACTCAATATGCCCAAATGTGAACACAGATGGCGTTTGGGGGTAAATAGACCTTGGCATTTGGGAGTTACAGTGTCTGGGATTTAGAGTTAACACACAATCAAAGAGCATCCCGAACTCTTGCAACAATGGAATTGAAACAAACTTGGCATACTGAACTCTCATTTCCAACAGAAAGTACTGAAAGGGTTTGCTTGGGAATGGACCTTGAGTTTGGAAGTTGTAGTTCACCTACACCCAGAGATCACTGTGGACTCAAACAATGTTGGATCAGGACCAAACTTGGCATGAATACTCAATATGCCCAAATGTGAACACAGGTGGAGTTTGGGGAAAATTTGCCCCCTCCGAAATGGTTTTAAATTCTCTGTTACTGCTTGTGTTGGGTTTTATGGATTGTATTGGTTTTTTTTTATCATTGCGGTTGTGTTGTTGTTACGATGTGTTGCTGGTCTTGGCCTCGTGCCAGCCAGCCTGAGTTCCCTTGTGGAGGTGGGGGAGGGGTAGAAGGGGAGTTAAGAAACCCCTCTGGCCTGCAGGTGTGGACGCTGCCCTTGGCCGCCCTGATTGGCCTGCGAGGAATGGCCGGCTGGCCTGCCTGTTGGAGCTGCCAGGTGGGAATGCGTCCAGGTGGCCGAGGGGAGCCTCCCCCCTCCAACAGGCCAGAGTTCTCCCTCCCACAGAGAGAGATGCACACCCCCAGGCATGGAAAGGGGGAAGGGGGCTTGGGGGGCTTTATGTAAACTGTTATGTGTATTTACATCATGATATCATGGTCTGATCGCCATGCTCAATCTATCCCATATGCATGGGGGTGTTATTGGGATAACAACACAAGAGGATTGCTAGGGTGGACCCTCCCCCACTCGGATTCAGCCCCCCCCAATCAAACTCAGCCCCTCCCGAATCAAAATCTTGGCTACGGCCCGGCACACCCAGTGTCCCTAGTTTCCAAGAGACCTCCCCACCGCTGAGGGCGCCTTTGCCCACAGGCACAGGGGAAACGTCAGGAGGGAATGCTGCTCCTGGAACACGGCCAGGCAGCCTGAAAAAAACACCCGCCACAAGACCCCACGCACAGGCCGGCCGGCCGGCTTCCCCCAGTGCGGAGGGCTGCTCCAAGCACAGCAGAGGCCGGAGCAGGCCCCTCCCCACTCCTCGGCCTGGCTCCACCCACCCAGGGCCCCAGAGAGCTGCCAGGCAGAGGGCGAGGAGAGCCCGCCTCCTCCCCCAGGCAGGGAACCACACCGCCAAGGCCCCTCCCCCGGGAGGAATGGCCGTGAGTGTGATTTCTTGGGGCCATGATACCAGACCTCTTCTGCAGGGAGCGGCTTAATAACGACAGTAACAATACGCCTTCCGAACACGTACAGAAGAGCACGGGCCAGTTGTTTGTGTTTATTTACTTATTGGCAGTATTTGTACTCCGGCCTCCCCCTCCCCCCGCAGGGCACTCTGGGTAGATCGCAATGTACCTACACTTATACCAAATAACAATACGCTTTATTTACGCCCCACCTGCCACCCCTCCCCCAATCGGGGGGGCGGGCGATAGATTTGGGGCGGCTTACACGGGGCCGAGCCCAAACAACAGAGCACAACAACATAAGAACCAAACACACGAAGCAACAAATGGCCACGTCATAATTACGTCACAACACAAGAACGCATTGAGCAGTATGCGATTGCAATACACACAACCACACAGACAATGGGCGGGCAAACATTCAACGCCACAGGCGCCCAGCGGCCATTTCACTTTCCGGCTTTTTCACAGGGGTCTTCCGGCCACCGGCACATCCTCCAAACAGAGAACACGACTGCGAAGCCCCCACGGCTCCTAAAATACGAATTGCACACCCGCTGTGGGAGGGAGGAAGGGTCATGAGGGTTCATCTATAGGGTCATGACCTCTTCTCTTCCAGGAGGCTCAAAGCTGCTCAGAACTCTTGATAATAATAATACTTTCATATTAAGGTTCAAGGCAGAATAAGGCAGTCCCAATGGACAGGTCAGAGCACAAGGCAGGCGGTCAAAGCGCATGGAACCCAAGCGTAGGACGAGGGCAAATCCGCCAACGCTTGCCAAACGTGGGTCTCAAGCCCAGGGCGGCAGGATGGGGAGGGAAGGAGGGAGGCCTTTGGTTGTGCTTCCACCTCCTGTCAGCTTGGGCCCCTTTCCCTGGGGGGCTTCCACTGCCCGCCCACCCATGGAAGGAATCCGCTCGGCCCCCTTTGGACCGCCCTGGCTCAGGGCTGGGGAATGCTGGGAGCTGTGGTTTTGCAAGGCCCCAGCCTAGGCATTGTGCCCGGGCAACCTGCAAAACAAGGGGCTTTCTTTCACTGGGAGAAGAGGAAGGGACCCTTCAAAGGCAGGAAGGGGCTCATGTCGGTCTCCTCCGCTGACACTGACCCCCTGAGTGACCACAGGGAACCCCCGGCTGGCCAGCCCTCAAAGAGCTTCTTCCCACCCCCTTTGTCTGGGCAGAATGAGCCCTTCATGGAAGGATAGGGCCGGGCGAGGCCCCCGGGGGCCATCTAGTCCTAGTCCGGCCTCCTTCTCCAGTCCCTCCCCCTCCCTCCCTCCCAGCAGGGGGTTCCCTGGGGCGGCTGGGCTTTGCAGTCACGGGGGGGAGAGGCACGAGGATGTCTGGACAACTTAATCCGACCCAAAGGAGCCTCGCTTGTATGCCAGGAATCTGGGCCCACGCACCGCCTCCTTGGGGGGCGGGGCACTCCCTTCCTCCCCCCTCCCACTCCTGACCTCTTCCACCGCTCACCACCCCACAGATGTCTGGGAACAAGGGCGTCTCGGCCTTCCCGGAGTCGGAAAACCTCTTCAAGTGGATCGGGACCATCAATGGAGCGGCCGGGACGGTGAGTGGGGGGCCTCCCTCCCTCCCTTTCTTCCTTCTGGATAGAGGTGGGCATTATGATTCGGTATAACCCATTGTGCCGCCCAAAGTCTGCCCAAGAGAGCCACGCCCCACTATTTTGGGGCCAGGTTCCTTTTTGCACCCAAGCACAGAAACGCCTTAAGGAACCCCCGGAATCCTCCCTCACCCCCCAAAGGCCCCCTCGCTTCAGCATTGCCAAAAGCTAAATGCCGGCCCCATGTTTGGTTTCATTCCTGCCCAAAAGGGGGGGGGGAGGGGATCGGCCCCCAAACCCTCGGCTGACCCTGGCATTAAAGGCCATGGCCTGGCGAGAGAAAGCCGGGGCTAAGGAAAGCAAGCCCAGCTGGACCCCTTCCTTGGCGCGGCCCAAGCCCTCCTGGCAGGTCGCCACCCAGCCGGCGCTTGGAAGTGGTTTTCCTTCCAGCATCCCCTGGGCAGGGGGGGGTGTGTGTGTGTGTATGTGTATGTGTGAAGCGGAGGCGGAGGCGGGTGCCTCACTGCCCACTGAGGACCGTGGGAGCCGTTGACCAGCAGCGTGAGGCTGGTCTGAGTGGTGAGCTGCCCTGTCCCCCCTCCCCCCCCCCCTTTGCAGGCGTACGAGGGGCTGCGCTACAAGCTGTCCCTGGAGTTCCCGAGCGGCTACCCCTACAACGCGCCCTCGGTGCGCTTCCTGACGCCCTGCTTCCACCCCAACGTGGACCTGCAGGGCAACATCTGCCTGGACATCCTCAAGGACAAGTGGTCCGCCCTCTACGACGTGCGCACCATCCTCCTCTCCATACAGAGCCTCCTGGGCGGTGAGTGCGGGGCACGCCATGGCGGCCTGGGCCTCCGAGACCATGGGCATTCCCATTATGGTGAATGCGATGCCACGTGGGCATTTGCAAGACTCCCTCCCGCCACTCGGTGGGAAGCTCCCCTCAGGGCTCCCTTCGGAGTCCATTGTGGCCGTCAATAGCTGATGCTCAATGGGCAAGGCGCTTTTGGGCACCCCAGATAGGAGTGCATGCCGCTCCCCTGGTTTGATCCCATCTTGGCCTTGGGGGGCGATTGGCAAGGGCCGGCCCCTCCCTTCTCGGGGGCCCAAAGAGCTGGCAGGGAAAGGGCGTGCTCCCCAGAGCCTCCTTGGGGCAGGTGGGGGGGGGGGCTTCTGGGCCCTGTCTCTTGGAGAGTTGGGGTTGTGGGGTGTCCCTTGGTCTCTGGACTGACCCCCCCTCCCTCCCTTGGTGCCCTCAGAGCCAAACACGGACAGCCCCCTCAACACAGAGGCCGCAGAGCTCTGGAAGAACCAGCCAGGTGAGTCCTTGCTCGGGGAGGGGGGGGGTCCGATGCCCTGGAGCACGACGTGCCAAGCGCATCCTTCTCCCAAGGGCACCCTCCTCCCTGTGCCCCCCCCCCCCCGGGCCATTGCGCCAGTGCTGTCTGGGCAGGCATGCCTGGGGAGCCGAGTGAAGCTGAAGTCCAGAGGAAGGAATGGTGGTGGTGCCGGAGCCTTGGCCCCCTTTTGCCACCTCAAGGGCTCGGGCGGGGGAGTTGAACCCCCAAGACCCCCGGCAGGAACAGCCACCCCTCTCTCTGACCATCAGGAAGTTCCTTGATTATGATAACAAATGGCCACAACAGTGACCACACCCCCGCGTCCTGCTCCAGTCGTCTTGCCTGGCGGGGAATGGTGGGCCTGCGCCTTTCCTTTTTGCAGTGGGGCCAAACTTTGGGAAAGGGGGGGGAGTCTCATTTGGGGAATTTGGGGGGGGGGCATTTGGGACGCGGGCAGAGTGCAGGGGGCCTGTCATTGCCCCTCTCTCTCTTTTCCTTACAGCTTACAAGAAACGCCTCCACGAATCGTACGCCAAGCATATGAAGAGCCAGGAAAGCTGATGAGCCCCCTCCCCCCCCCCACACGTGCCCTTTGACCTCTTCATCCTCCTCTTGGCCTTTGCGTACTTGTATTATAGACTGTTTTTACATTTATTTGGTTCCCCCCCCCCTTTTAATGTATAAATAAAGGCATTTAAGTTGCCGCTGGCTGCCCTGTGGTTGTTGGGGGGTGGGGTGGGGGTCAGGGCCACGCTTCCCCTCCTCAGGCCCCCAAAGCGGAGGGGAGGGCGATGGTCCCGGTCCTGCCTGCAAGAGGATTCCTGGGATCCACCGAAGACCATTGAAGTTGCCGAGAGTGTCCCCATAACACCGATTGAGTATTTGGTCGTTGAGGTCTCGAAGAGGCGGAAGGAATGCGCAGGTGCATGGCGTTTCCCCCACGCCTCCGCCTCCTCTCGGGTGCCAAGTCCGGACGCACGTCCCTTTCTCAGAAGCAGGCCGTATTAATGCAGCCGGGCCGCAAACAAACCACAGCAGCCGGGAAACTTGGGCTTCAGTTCTGTGAAGGGAAGCCGCGCGAGGCTGGGTCGCAAGGGCACAAGAGGTGTAGACCCCTTGGTTTGAGCCGGGGCGGAATCCCCTCCAGGCGTGTTGGACTCCAGCTCCCAGCGTTCCCAGCAGCTGGGAGTAGGAACCGTGGGAGTTGGAGTGCAAAACGCCCGGAGGCTCCTCCGCGTTGGCCCCTGCAGAGTTTAAAGCCGCCGTGCTTCATTTCATTGGGTGGTTGTAGGTTTTCCGGGCTACCTGGCCACGCCCATTGCGGCCGGAACGGAGGGCGCCTTAACATTCGCTGCCCATACCTTTGCAAAATGGCAAAGGATGCCCAGTTGGCCCTCTTTGTACAGCGACCGGCGGGGCCAAGACCCTCTTCTGGAAAGCACCCACAGGTTCCTGGAAACCGAAGACCAAGGGGGCCGCCAGGCGTCACCAGGAGACTAAGGCGGCGCATACAGACGCACAGCGTGGAGGAAAGACGACTCGTGTCCCTGGACCTCCTCCCCATTGGACACAATGATACAACCCTGTCTACTACCCACAAACCCTGTGACGGCGACGCTCCCTTCCCTCGCCCCCTTGCAGAGGCCCGGCCCTCCCCCTCCTCGTCCCTGGGTCGCAAATGTCACTTTGCATCCGTGTGTTTGCAGCCAACAACGCCATGGGTTTCCGCTCTCCCTCCAGAGCGCCTGGCCACGCGTGCGCAGGCAGGAAAGGAAAGGCCGTGGCCACGGTTCCTTGTGACCCTCCTCCCTTCTTTCCTCTTGGCTCAAGGCGGGGGCAGCGTGGCTCAAAAAGCCAACGGGATTCTAGGTTTGGATCCACAGGAGTCGAGTAGTAATGATGACACCCCAGGCTGAACGTGACCCCAGAGGTGCCGCCAATGGGATTCTGGGCTGCCTCCGAAGGAGCCTGGGGCCCCAAATCCAGGGAAGAAGCCCCCCCCCCCCGGTGCCTCCGTCCTGCCTTGGCCACAGTGTCTCCCCTTCTGGGCACCTGAATCCACGTATGCGTATGGGCAAGAGGGGAGCGGTCCCAAAAGGGCTGCCCACTCGTGTTCCGCATTCAGGGTACACTTTCGACTGTTTCATGTCCTGGCTTTAGTGGGGACCCCAATCCGGGGGTTTTTTTTGGGAGCCTCCCAAATTTGAGGGGAGGGGCAGATATCTGTTTTTGTTCTGGGGTGCAAATGTGGGGGGGGGGTTGCTCTGGATGCAACCCCCCCACATAATGGGTTTTCCATCGGCCCATTATGTGGAGGGGGGGGGGCTTTCCAGGTTCCCCTTCCCTCCCTTTTAGGCATCTTCAGCTGCTTCTACTCTAGAGGAGAGGCGTCCAGCTGCAGGCAGGCAGGCGTGCGCTTGAAGGAGGCCTCTTGCCTGCTGCTTCTACTCTAGAGGAGAGGCGTCCAGCTGCAGGCAGGCAGGCGTGCGCTTGAAGGAGGCCTCTTGCCTGCTGCTTCTACTCTAGAGGAGAGGCGTCCAGCTGCAGGCAGGCAGGCGTGCGCTTGAAGGAGGCCTCTTGCCTGCTGCTTCTACTCTAGAGGAAAGGCGTCCAGCTGCAGGCAGGCGGGCGTGCGCTTGAAGGAGGCCTCTTGTCTGCTGCTTCCGCTCTAGGGGAGGCACTCAGCTGCGGGCATTGGGCCTGCACACCACACGCGCACACTCTTTCCAAGGCAGGGGGGCAAGTTCTGTTTCTTACTCTAGAGGAGGCGCTCGGCTGCAGAGCCTGGCGGGCACGTGCGCTTTCTGGGCCTGCACACCACACGCGCACTCTTTCCCAGGCATGATGAGGGGGCTTCCCACTTCCAGGTCAGGCAGTGCGAAGACCCCCTGGAGGAAAGTCGTTTTCAGGGAAGGAGAGCTTGCTTTTTGTTTCCGGGGGGATTAGTAAAAAAAGGATTAAACTGATGCTGGAAACCAGAGGAGGGGCCAAAACCAGCTCCAGCTTGCTTTCGCGTCAGGCGGATTTTCGTACTGGGAGGGCCCTTCCCATTACGACCTCCCAAAGTCCCAAAAGCACCAGAAAGGAAATGGGAGAGACAAATTCCACGCACAGCTCTGCGGCCCCCAAGGTATGCCCTCGGCTGTGTTCTGCCCCCCCAAAAGCCCTGCCGGGAAAGCAGCCGCTCCTCTTGTCGCAAGCGGGGAATGCCTTGGGCTGGACGGACAGATTCATGTGCGCAACTCCTGCTGCAGCCGGGAAATAGGGAACGGCTTGTGCTGCTGGGCCTCCCGGAAGCCAAACTCAAGGAGGGAAGGAGAGGAGGTGGTTTCTGACTTTCGGCCCGAAGGCACCTGGCGCACCTGTGGAGTAAAGGTGAGCGCCGCCTCCCTCTCAGTGTGGGCCCAGCCTTCCCAGCGCGGCCCAACAATGCAAGGCTTGAATGGTTTTGCACACAACTCCTTGGTTACAGCAGCCCCCATTGCCTCCCGGCCTTTTCCATGGTGAAACGACCGGACGATGACCAATGCAGCAGCCCTTGCTGTGGCCGAAGGACGGCATCCTCCTCCCATTGGACCCTGCAAAGGCGGCTGCAGGCCTTCCTGGTGAAAGGGCCACTCCCTGGATTCCACAGCATAGGGTTGCTCAAGTGATGTGAAACTGCATTAATCCGGCAGTGTGGATGGATGCACCCGTGGCCGGCCTTTGGGGACAGGGGTCACTTGACCAAAAGGTCACCTATAGTCGATTGGTTGGGATCCTGCAAGCCACCTCGGGGTGCATCTCCACTGCAGAGTTGGTGCAGCCTGGCTTTAACCGTGATGGCTCCATGTGCTCGTGGAACCCTGAGGAGGCGAAAGGCCTTGCGGAACTACAGCTCCCAGGGTTCCCCAGCATGGAGCCACGGCAGTCCTGGATTGGCAAATGCAGTCAACCAAGGCAGCCGCCTCCATGTTGCTGGAGGGCAAGGAAAGGCATTGGGAGGCATCAGGGGCGGACGAAGGTAATTTTAAATGGTAAGCGGACATTATTTTGGCGCCCCCAATCGCTTGATAACAACAGGTATAAGCAGGGCCGGACTAAGGTAATTTAAAATGGCAAGCGAACATTATTTTGGCGCCCCCTCGCTTTCCGGCCTCGTGGAGCGTGCGCATGCACACCGGGCGCGCATGCGCTGGGCCAGCTAGTTCTGCGCATGCGCCATTGCTGCGGAGGGACTCCAGATGGACCGAGATACCAATCGCCCTAAGTGAGGCCGGAAAGGAGGAACTTTTTGCAGCCGGGACGGAGCCGGGGCATTTTGGGCGATTGGCGTCTCAGTCCAGCTGGAGTCCCTTTGCAGCAATGGCACATGCGTGGAACCTGGCGGCCAGATGCACCCCTGACTACGTGGCGCCCTAAGCGGGTGCTTACTTTGCCTAATGGTAAATCCGCCCCTGGGAGGCATCCCCATCCACCAAAGTGTTCTACTATTTACCTTTGTGCAGGCATGAGCAAACCCTTCGGCCCTCTCTCCCTCCAGGTGTTTTCGACTTCAACTCCCACCAAAACACCTGCGAGGAGCCCTTGACTAGGAACAGTGGAACTCCCTGCCTCCTCCTCCTCAGAGTCTGGGAGAGGCCCCTCCTTCGGAGGCCTTTATGCAGAGGCTGGGTGGCCACCTGTCGGCCTTGACTCTGCCTTTTTGCATAGAAGGGGCTGGACTGGATGGCCTTTGGGGGCCCCTCCCAACTCTAGGATTCTGTGGTTCCATGAAATCCATAGGGTGGCCCTATCTCCCCCTGGCCATCCCAATTCAGGCCCCCGGCCCCCCTGCAGCCCCCCCTTCCCCATCCGCAACTCCTGGTTTTCCAGTCCTTTGCTCTTTATTGAGAGGTCAACCTTAGAAACAGAATTCCATGGAAAGGAGGGAGGGAGGGAGGGATGGGAGAGAGGGAGGAAGGATGGACGGACGGATGTCTGTGGCCGAATCCTGAGCGCTGGGCCGAAAAGGAGGCTTCTCTCCTTCTTGCTGGTGGGGCAGGCGGGGGCCGGAGGGAGCGGGGCAAGGGGCAGCCCCTCGGCCAGGAATGTCTCCGAAGGGCCTTACTGGACACCCTCCATCATCTTCAGGAACTCTGCGGGAAGGAGGAGAAGGGGGAGAGCGAGAGAGGCATCAGGGGGGGGGGCCCAAAGCGGGAGGGAGGGAAGCAGGGCCAAAGGCTGGCGGGTGGGCCTTGGCTTCAAACAATGAGACCTAGGAAGAGGCCACCAGCTCATGAGCCAGGAGTGTGGTGCGGCAGCATAAAAAACCAATGCGATCCTCGGCTGCCCCCATAAGAGGACAGTGTCTGGCCAGACGGAAAGGAAGTCACTGCCCCGCCCTACCCTTCTGCTTTGGTCAGCCCTTTTCACCCGGAATAACAATAATAACAACCGTGTGTCCTGTTCTAGGCAAAGACATTCCAGGAGGAGGGTCATGCACCCGCTGGCCCTGCTTTGGACCCTTTGGGCGGTTGAGAGGCCAACATGGCCAGAAACCCGGAAGGAGCAGAGGAAGGAGAGCTGGGGCGGCCGTGGCACCATGGGTCCAGCCCTTGTGCTGCGGGTTGGGGTGCGCTCCTGCTGCTAGGCCTCGCTCCTCCCAACCAAGCAGTTCAAAACCATGCAAGTGTGAGGAGACCAAAGGGGAGTAGAACGCTTCCGTGGGGAAATGCAAAGAGACACTCCCGGCAGTCATGCTGGCCACACGGCCTGAAGGTGCCTATGGACAACGCCGGCTCCTCAGCTTGGAAATGGAGGTGAGCGCCTCGCCCAGGCCCAGAGATGAGCACTGCTGCCCCCAGAGCCGACATGAAAGGGGAGGCCTTGGCCGTGCCTGGGTATTGGCTGTAATGTTGTAGCAAGGCCGTGAATGTTTGCCCGTTGATACGCTGCGATCTGCTCCGAGTCCCCTCAGAGAGAACGGCGGGATACACATAAAGTGCCCTTGTTATTGTTATTATTGGGTTGCAATGACTGAAAGGACGCCCATTGTGGAGACCCAATGGAGCCCTGGAGCCAGGCCCAGGAGAAGAGATCCCCGCTGGACGGCCCGTGGTGGGGGCTCTGTGGCCCTGCAGCCCTGGGGCCTACGAGGGGCCCCGGTCCCCTGGTTGAGTCAATGGGGAGGCCCCTGGGGGGGGGGGCTTGGAAGGAATGGCCAAGGGGGTGGAGGCCACTCTGCTTTGGCCAGCCTTGCCCAGCACCCAGGGGAAATACTGGAAGGGCACTGGAGGCGGTCCAGGGGTCACTCTGTCCTGCCGGGACACAGGGAGCAAGGGGCGCAAAGCTGGCTCACCATCAAAGTCAATCCGGCCGTCGTTGTTTTTGTCCCCGTCCTTCATGAGCTCCTCGATCTCCGTCTCGCTGACCGTCTCCCCGGAGGCCTTGAAGATCTCCACCAGCTCCTCTGCGTCCAGGTAGCCATCGGCATTCCTGTGAAGCGGGGGGGGGGGGAGGAAAGGTCATGGGCTTGCACTTTGACCCTGCTTCAAGGTCAAGGGCAGCCTTGTCCCCCCCCATCTCTCTCTTCCTCTCTTTGCATCTCGCAGCAGCAGCACCCAAGGGGAGCCACGGGTTGGGGGGAGCAAGGCCGAAAAGTGGGGTGCCAAAGGGTGCTTTGCATTGAGGTGGCATGGGGGATGTGTGGTGGTGGTGGTGATGGGGTTATGGGGGGATGGATGTGCTGATTGGTGGCGTGTGCTGGCCGGGGAAGGCATGTCATTTCGTGGTGCAAGAGCACACTGGCCATCAAGCTGCCCTGCTCTCTTCTTGGCCCCACTCCCACTGCTAGGCCCGGATGCGACTTGTTGTGTGGAGAGGCAGCCACTTGGGTTGCTGTGTGTTTTCAGGGCTGCCTGGCCATGTTCCAGAAGCAGCATTCTCTCCTGACGTTTTGCCCACATCTATGGCAGGCACCCTCAGGGGTTGTGAGGTCTGGTGGAAACTAGGAAAATGGGGTTTATATTCCTGTGGAACGATGTCCAGGGTGGGAGAGAAAGAAAGAAAGAAAGAAAGGACTCTTGTCTGTTGGAGGCAGGTGTGAATGTTGCATTGCGCCCCCTTGATTAGCATTCAATGGCCTAGCAGTTTTCATGGTGTGGCTTCTTACTGCCTGGAGGAATCCTTTGTTGAAAGGTACCGAGCTGTCCCTGATTGTTTCTTGTCTGGAGTTCCCATGTCTTTGAACACTGTTCTTTATTTACTGGAAGCAACCTGCTTGGGCAGAGGAGGCTCAAGACCCTGGCTAACTACAGCTCCCATCATCCCATCGCATTGGGACAGGGCGGCCGGGGGGGGGGGGTCGAGCTTCATTCATTATACAGAGCAGGTGCACCCTGAGGCAGCCATTCCCGGGATATAATCATAGATCCATTAAATTGGGTGCTTTCTCACCGGCGGCACAATGAGCCACCTGTAATCGGAGAGGAGCCTCGGAGGGAGGGCCGGACATGCCATACCAGCCATGCCATGCGCCACTACTCAAGCCACAGCTTCTGGCAAGTGCTGGAAGGCGGAGGGTGGTGGGCCCAAGGGGGGGTGACCCCCAGGCCCGGCCCAACCCCGGGCCCCCTTTGGTGGGCAAGCGTGGGCACACCAGTGCTGCCCTGCGTGGTGATGTGTGTCAACCCATCTCCCCACCCAGTGAATCCGAACATGACATCCATCCCAGTGACCACTTGTGAACTTTGGGGGAGAAAAAGCGAACGAGGCCCATTTCTGGGTGGTTTCCTTTGGGACCGTCGGAAGGTTGACCACCCCATGGGAACGGACCCCCTAAATGTAAACAAAACATGAGAAATGTCCTGTTCCGGATTGGAAAGAGCGATTCCCGGGGTCATTGTGTGGCCATAACTCGAAAGTCCTTGTTCTGCTCCAGAAGCGAGAACGGGTTGAGACTCAAGGGCGATGGTGAGAGATTCCTTGGGAAACTAGACCCGAATGTGCTGCTGCTTCTTCAGGACCAGCTCCCCCCTCCCCTCTGCCCCCCCCCCCAGTCCTTTGCTGGCTCAAAGACAAAGTCTGGGCCCCTTCGGAAGCGTTCCCCGTGGCTTTAGGACAGAACCAACGAGGAAATGACCTTTGTGACCCAGGAGCAAACATGGTGTTCTTTTAAGTACAGGGGTCTCAGGTGGGGCAAGGGCCCACTGGACGTGGAGGGAGCGGGGCTTCCCGTCCTCAGGTGTCCTCACCTGTCAAAAATGCGGAAGCACTCGGCCAGCTCCTCCTCGCTCTTGCCCTTGGCGTC
The DNA here is from genome assembly GCA_030556195.1 of Anolis apletophallus. NCBI lineage: Eukaryota > Metazoa > Chordata > Lepidosauria > Squamata > Anolidae > Anolis > Anolis apletophallus. Next base: position 391,760 of record JARBWK010000005.1, read on the forward strand.
CTCTTTCATCTGGTGCACCATCATGACCAAGAACTCCTCAAAGTCGATGGTTCCGCTGCCTGCACGCAAGGGGCACCACGGGGTCTCTGGTCATCTTGCTGCAGTGACCCTGCGACCCCCCTCCATCCCTCCCTCCCTCCGGCACCCCAAGTCCTTGGGCCTGGGCTCACCGTCCTCGTCCACCTCCTCGATGATGGCGTCCAGCTCCTCCTTGGTGGGCGTCTGGCCCAGCATCCTCATGACCGTGCCCAGCTCCTTGGTGCTGATGTCTCCGCCGCCGTCAGCGTCAAACATGTCGAAGGCGGCCTTGAACTCTGCGGGAGAGAGATGGGGGGGGGGAGACCCCAAGGGGGTTTAGCCCTCAGAGGAGAGCAGAGCCAAGCAAGGCAAGGGTGCAAATTGCAGCCTGGACATTGGGAAGGACTTCCTGAGGGTGGAGAGCCGCTTAGCAGTGGAAGCCCCTGGGCTACCTGGGCGTCCGGTGCAGCCGCCTTCCTTCTCTGGAGGCCTTGAAGCAGAGCCCAGGTGGCGCAATGGGATAAACCTTTGTGCCGCTGACCTAAACCTTGGCAGCTCGAATCCGCAGGACAGGGTGAGCTCTCACGGTCAGCCCTCGCTCCTGCCAACCGAGCAGTTCAAAAACATGCAAATGTGAGTAGCCCAATAGGTACCGCATCAGCAGGAAAAGGACGCTCAGAGCAGTCACGCTGGCCTATGGGCAACGCAATCTCCTCAGCTTGGAAATGGAGACGAGCACCTCCCCCAGAAGCCGGAAATGGAAGGGGAAGCCTTTGCCTTTTCCTGTGTGTTTGTGTTTCATTGTAACCCCCAGGCGTTGAAGGTTTGCCTGAGAGCCCCCCCCCCTCAGAGTCCCCCCAGGGAGAAGGGCGGAATATAAATACAGTGCTCTTACTGGATGACCATCTGTCGGGAGGGATCTGATGGTCTTCCTGCCTGGCCTTTGGGCAACTTCCAACTAGGAGTCCATGACCCTATGGCACTGGGATTTCCTGGTCCCGCCCTCCTTCCCGGGGCCACGGGGACCTTTCCACGTTCCCAATGGACCAGGACTAAGTGTTTCAGGAGAAGCCGGGCATATCCTCTATTCCAGGCCTGGGTGACCTTTGGCCCTCCTCCCTCCGGGTGTGTTGGACTCCAACTCCCACCATTCCCCTCAGCCGCTTAACTGGAAAAGGAAAGGGCCCGAGGCTGGGAGGAATGGTGGGAGTTGGAGTCCGACACACCCAGAGGGAGGAAGGCCAAAGATCGCCTCGGCCTGCACTCTTCCATCACTGACCATGGGACACCGCGCAGGCGTTCCCATTTGTGCCTGGCACCGATTGGCAAGGGAGTGCCAATGCTCAGCAGTACATCTAGCAAAATAAGTGCCAAGTGTCAGATATTTTTTTCTTAAAGGGAAAAACAAAACAAAACACCCGGAGTCTTGGAAGTCTGAAGTCATTCAGAATATGGATGGGAGACCCCTGGCTTGGCCCCAGGCCAGTGTGAAAGGGGCCTGGGAGTCGCCATAGGCCACCACCTGAATGTGAGCCAACGGTGTGATGCAGCAGCAAACAAATGCCAATGCAATTCTCGGCTGCAGCAGAGGAGGAGAGTGCCGGCGAGGCCTGGGCGTGTTGGCCGCCTGTTCTAGGAATTCATCATTGCATTGCATTTCCTCCTTTATGTTGCGGCTGCCTTTAACTGTTCCTATCTTTGGCATCCCCCCCCCCCCCCGTGTCCGTCCTCAGAGGCCCCTGGGATCCCACCCTGGGAGAAAGGCCAGAAGTCGTAACAAGGGAGGAAAATGGCACGGACGGGAAGGGGGCCTCCCACCAGGCAACATGGGGCTGTGGCTCTCGGCAGAGTTGCCTTGCTGGAAGGGGCTCCCAGGGGCCATCTATCCCGACCCCCTTCTGCCAGGAAGGGAATCCACTGCCCAAGCCGCCTCTGAGAAGAGAGCTGGGTGAGGTGGCCTTTGGGTGCCCCTTCCGCCGGCCCCTTCCCTTCCAAAGCCTCCCCAGGGGCTGCAATACAGGGCAGAGCTGGGCTGAGAGAGGGGGGAGAGAGAGAGAGAACCCTTTTGGGGCAAAAAGGTCAGGGCTGGACAGAAGCGGCCTTAGTAATGGTCAAGCGCTTGACCCTCTGACCCCTCCCTCCTTCCCTCTGGGTTGGATTTCCACTACAGAAGGTGCCTCTTGATGGCGGATGGGTGCACCTTCCTCTCCCTCTGCACTGGGGATGATGCTCTCCGTGCCTGTTACCTGGTGACCACCCCCTTCCTTTCCCTCCCTCTTTCCATCCCTGGTACTGTTTGTCCTTGGACAGTTTCATAGATGGATGTCCAGCTTCTTTCCCTGTGGCTCCACAAGGGAGAAAGGCAGGCAGGCAAGCTGTGGTGGGGTGAGCCCTTTGAGGGAGCCTCTCCGGCCACAGCAATGCTCAAGCGGGCCACAGCAATGCTCAAGCGCTTGACCCACCCAGGCCACTGCTGGCCCCCTCTCCCCGATCCAGGGCCAAGACACAGTTCCTTCCCACCCAAAGGCAGCACCCCTCCCCCGACTCACCGGCGATCATCTCCTCGCTGAGGTAGGACCGGGCCTCCGCCTGCTGGTCCGTCTGCAAGGCAAGCACAAATTCCAGGAAAGGGCACTACTACCTGACCAATGGCCGGACCCCCTTCCTGTCCCCATTGAACCCCTCTCTGTGGACCACCAAAGACGCCTCGACTCCTATAGGGCTTTACTGGCTTTGGCACAAATGGCAGCCAAGGATCTCCCTGCAAAGATGCTCGTGGCCCTTGTGGCCCAGGGTGGCCGACCCATCAGGTGGCCGAGGAGGGTCTGACTGCTGTGGTGTAAGGTGGGCATGACTGGCTCCAAAATGTCCCAGAGCAGCGCATTCGGGGGGCCTGCCCGGTCCCTTGGGCACGCCCAGGATCGTGATTAGGCTTCCATTGGGTGGCCTTCCTGGAGGCTCCGTGGCTCCGATGCTCCCCTTCGGGAGTGGACTGGTGGCCTTTGTTCCATCATGGCCTTGCTCTTCCTCCTCCTCCGGCCAGAGGCCATTGTCCACTTGGATCTTCAGATTCCGGCCAGCAGGACTCAGGCGCCTGTGGAGACGGGAGGGCGCTCCTCCTTGATCCCAGGCTATTCTTAGCCGTGGCCCCGGGGCCAGGGCCTTGTAGGGAGCAGGGCTGGGCGCCAGCTGCTACGCACACCACCTGTCGGCCTCGGATCGGGTTACTCCTTGGGGCCTCGTCTCTGGCAGGCGGGCACGGAGCCTCCTTGTGACCGGCAGCTCGTTTTCCCTGCGGCATCATTGGCTGGACTCCCAAAGCCAGACCCGGCGTCCAGCCCACACGGCTGTGGAGTTCAGGGCTATCGTCCATCCTGAAGGAAGGGGTTCTTGGTCCTGCTCCTTGGAAAAGCGGCGTCCTTTCAAGGACTCTGAGGCCCTCCTTGGCCCCATCCACCGGCCTCCCCCAGACCCATTTCCCTCACTCCACTCCTTGCAATGGCCCCACCAGCAGCAGCATCGGCCGAAGAGTCCTTCAGCTTCACAGAGTGACCTTTGCCCCGTCCCTCTGGATGTATGGGCCTCTCCACCTGTGCCTTGTGTCCGGAGGGATGTCCGGCTCCAATCGCCCTGGGCCTTCTCCACTTCCTTGGCCATGCAAACCCCCACCGTAACCCAAACCCAATGTGGTCTTACCATGTTGGCGGACTAAAGGCACCCCACTGGGAGAGACACAGAGAGAGAGAGAAGGACCACCGGCGACAGCGACGGTCCCACGCCTGCTTCTTCTCCGGGGCAGGTGGCAAACCGCTCCGCCCGAGGTTCTGGCACGACCTTTTATACCTGGATAGCCAGGCAAGGCTCCGCCCACACTGCTCCCATTGGGCGCGGAGGGAGGCGGCTCTTTGGGCAGCCAATGGCCTTCCTCCTCGGCTGCTGATTGGCCAGCCAGGCATTTGACCAAATTTAGCCAAGCCACTCCTGGCTGTGTCCTGTGCAAATATATGTGAGTGTGTGAGTGTGTGAGTGTGTGTGTGGGACCCTCGGGGAGAGCGAAATCCTACCCTTGGACTGACTTGAGTGAATGGCAAGGCACTGACGGCAGCCCCATCCTTGGAGGGGTAAAAATAGACCCTCCCCATAAGGAGAAGGAAGGAGGCTGCCGTGGCCACCTTTGGGTGGTCTTTCTGGCCCCCACATTGAGGTCTCTGCAGAGGGGAGGGCCGTCATTGGGGGCAAGGCATGTGGAGCATCCATCTGCCCCCCCCCCATGCTATGCCGAGCCCCCTCCCCAGCTGCCTCCCTTGCATCCCGGCTAGTCCGGCCTCATTTGTTGACACCGGGATCCGGTTTCCTCCGTGCCCAGAATGTGGGGGGAGAAGGCTCCAGGCCTCCCCGCACACTCAAACACCCCAACGGACACAGAGGCCGCCGGCCTTTACACTCGCTCGCCCCATGGAAGGACCCCTTTCAGCCTGCATGGGAAGGCGGAAGAAGGTCTTGGGGTGGCCATTGCCCCATTTGCACCCACAAGACACACAGTGCCCCATTTCGGAAGGGCCCAAGTTTGGGAGGCATGGGGGTCCATGGGATAGAATGGGGAGGAGCTCAGCAATGGGTCAGGAGTGCAAGAGGCACTGTTGTAGGGTGACCAGGGGACCAGAAGGGTTCTTTTTGGGCAAGGTACCCTCAGAGGACACGGTGCCCCTTCCTGCCCAGGAAACCCTCTATGTACTCGCATCTAATGCGCGTCCTTTTCTGGCTCAATGGTATTGCCAAAATCGGGGTGGGGGGGGTGTATTAGAATGGCTTCAGGAGCACCTGGAGCTCCTCTTTGAGAAGCCTCGCCTCTACTTGAATGGCCAGGGGGGGGGGGGGCTCAAGGCCACGTCGTCCTGGCAGGTGTCCTTCGGGGAGGCCTCAGCATTCTTTGCAGAGAAGGCTCAAGGCCGTGTCAAATTAGATGACTCCATAGCATTGGACCAAGACAGTTAAAGTGGGTGGGTTCCCCAGCAGCAGGGGGGCGCCCCACTACTTTATTTTCCATTGCTGGAAGGGGTGGGGGTGCTCTGTTTTCAAAGGAAGAATCCACTCTCACGCATCTTTCGCCACTGCACATTGTTTTCGTCAGCAAATACCTCTCTTTTTTTGGTTTCAGGGTGCATTAGGTTTGATGGCACGTGAGACTCAAATAAAGACAGCCCTTGGGATTCACGGCCAGGCCTCCCGGCCTTGGGGAAGCTGCTTCTGGGGTGACCACTCCCAGCATCCCCAGGACTTGGCCATCCCCAAAGGCCCCGTCCATTCCTCTCCTGCAGCAATGATGGGAAAGGGACCAAGGCCGGGTCTTGTGTGGGTCTGGGCTTTTGTTTTCCCCCTCTTGACTGACAGGGACCCCGTGCATTCCCATGGGTTGTCTTAGGCCAGGGAGGCCCAGAGGGGGTTCGGCCCGTCCCTCCCTTTCACTCGCAGCCTACAGAGCCTGGGGTTCCCTGGCAGCCTCCCAGCCCATTGTGAACCAGGCAGGCACCGCTTAACTCCCCAGGTTAGATGGGACCCAGTGCTTTTTGGGTATCCAGGTCACAGGTATGTTGGTGCCAGCTCCATGCATGTCATCCAGGGAGGTGATTTCCTTCCTCGGAAAGATCACCCAGGGCAGTCTTTCTCAACCAGTGTGCCGTGGCACACTAGTGTGCCGTGATGGACCTCCTGCTGTGCCGCGAGAAATGCTCTCTGCCCCCTTCCTCCCCCCCTTCCTGCCGAACTCCTGCTGCTTGGGGGAGGAGGAGGAAGGGCCGGGCAGTGGCGAAGAAAAAGAAGGGACCAGGGCGCCGCCTCCTTCGGCCATTTCCCCAGCCAGCCTCCAATCCGCCATGACTCCCACCATGACTCTCTTGCCCCTCGCTCGCTGAAGCCGCGTGGAGGAGCCCCGCCCACTGAAGCCCGTTCACCGCTCATGCTCCTCCTCTGTAGGAGAGCTGAAGCTGGGGGGAGGGGCGGGGCATGGCACGGCCTGTAGGTGAGCTGAAGCTGGGGAGGGGCTCTGCCCCTCCCCGGCTTCGGCACTCCCAGCAGCTGCTCCAGCCTTGAGAGGACAGTGCCAAGCCAGCATTGTGCTGGCTCTGGCACCGCTGGCTTGGCACTGCCCCTCAAGGCTGGAGCAGCTGCTGGGAGAGGTGAAGCCGGGGGTAGGGTGGGGCATGGTGCAGCCTGGCCCCGCCCCCTCCCGGCTTTGGGACTCCCAGCAGGCCACCAACCCCCAACCGTTCTTTACTGCGTTAGAGTGTCATTTTGTGTCATTTTGGTTGGTGGTGTGCCCCCGGATTTTTTTAATGTTAAAAGTGTGTGGCGGCTCAAAAAAGGTTGGGAAACACTGACCCAGGGAACCCACCCAGATCAGATGGGATCCGGTGCCTTTGGGGTGGGGGGTCAAATGATGGAACCCGAGAAGACAATGGCCTGTTCTTGTACATTTGGGGGGAAATGGCCCCTGGCAGTTGCTGGAAATGGATGGAGGGGCGTGGCTCCCCCCTCCCCCTCAGCTTTGCGGCATGGCTTGCACTCCTCCGGTGCTCCTTCCTTCCTTCCTTCCTTCCCGCCTGTTTCAAGTCTGGAGTAGAAGGCGTCTCCGAACTGGGGTCTCCAGAGTGGCTCCCCTTGTGACTCGTCTCCCAATCCAGGCGAGAGGCAAAAGACAGGGGTGAGGCCTGGTCCATGGCTGCTACGCTGCATTCGGGGGAACCAACCCAGCCCTGGCTGGGCTCAGCACCAGGCCCTCCCTTGCGCCTCTGCGCTGTGAGCCCTGCTCCAGACCCAGGCCCCACACCGTGCCTCATGGATTGGTTGCAGGGACCTGGACCTGGACCCCGTTCCAGAACTTGGCTCCAAACCTGCCGTGGAGGGTTTGCCTTTTGCCAGAGATGAAGAATAACCCAGGCCTTTCTGAAAACGGGTCTTGGAGCCAATGTTTGTTTGCCAGTATTTGTTTCTGGTGGGGCTTGAAAGGAAGGGACACTGTCCGGAACCACAGGCCAACCTTCTGGAGCCTTTGGGGATTGAGGCCGGGTTGGCTTTGGCAAGGAACCTCCCTCTGAAAAACTCTACAGGAACGTGGGACTGATGACAGACGAGCTGGGGACCCGGCGGTGCCCGTGTTATATGAAAAACGCATGGTTTTGGGGTTTTTTTTAAATGTGAGGTGATAATACTACTGAGGCAATCCACACTGTTGTTTATTAGGAAGATGCCAGTCTTTGGTGTTGTGTGAATGCTCCCATTAGAAAATGCAGAAGGATGTGGGTGAGCTACAATTCCCAGAATCGTGGGTCAACCACCCAACCCTTTCCTGTGTGCACAGTGGGGCATGCTCCTGTTGGGTCTGTCTGCCAAGTTTGGTCCAGATCCAACGTCAGCTGGGTTCTGTGCTCTCTGGATGCAGGTGAACTACAACTCCCCAAAAAGCAAGGTCAATTTCCCACACACTCCTGCAGTAGGTTAAATTGGTCACCAAGGTTGTGTGCCAAGTTTGGTCCAGGTGCATCACTTGTGGGGGCCGCCGTGGTTTCTGGAAGTGAACCTAGAGACTGCAATTTCCATTGTGTCTGTGGTCCAGCCACTCCCAGAAGTCACCAGAGCGTAAAGTTTGGTCCAGGTCTGTCATTTGTGGGTGTTGCCGTGGTCTGAGGAAGTGAATGAAGGTAGTGACCATCCGTGTGCCGGGTCACCCCAATTCCACACCAATGGAGAGGAAGGAAGAAAGGAACCCTGGGGTGCCCACGACAGAGCAAAAACAAAACATCTGGGATGAAATGGTTCCCGAATGCAAGCTTTCCTTGGGTGGTGGGCAGTGTGGTGTTTGGGGAGGGCATTGGCCCGAGTGGGCAGGCATGTCCGTGGAGTCCACTGTAACCTGGGATGTCCTTGGAGGGAGGGCTTTGGTGGCTCCTCAGCACTGTGGGAGGCTGTTTGTAAGTAGACACCCCTGCCACATACACACATACATCCCTGGATGGATGGATGGCCTGTGCATCTGTTATAATCCAAACTACATTTATTTGGCATCTCCCAATCCTTCCCTTATTATATATGGATACTGCACTTATGGGGGGGGGGGGCACTGAGGCTGTTAGGAATTGTGGGACTTGGGAGTCCAAAACACCTGGAGGGAGGGCCAGATTTGGCCCATGCCTGTGTTATGAGCATGTTGTCCATGTACTGAAGGAATGGTGGGAGTTGAAGTGCAAACACCTGGAGGGAGAGGGGGAGGCCCACCTTTGCCTGGTGTTGTATATGGGAGGTGCATTCCTTTTCTTTGTACGCAATACAGGTTGCTTATGGTACTTTGGGAGATCTCTTGCAATCTTTCGGGAGATCTCTGTAACCTTTAAGCATTGCAAATTACTGCCACTGATTTTCCTGTTTCCCAACTGACTTCTCGGTTTGCGACATGACCCTCTGGAGCGCCCAGGCCTGCCGGTGGTTGTGCTGGTGGGACCCCAAAGGGGGGGGGGGGAGGCAGGCGGAGGAAGGAGAAGGCTCCGGAAGGCTCCTGAGGGACAGGGGCAGGTGCGCCCTTCCTCCCCTATTAATAGAAGGAACCCCCCTTGGGAAAGAAAGACAGTCCTGCTGAGGAGGAGGAGGAGGAGGGGAGGCTTGGTGGGCTTGCTAAATAAGGCCAAGGCGGATCTGGGCCTGTGCAGGGGGCTTCTCCGGCCTTGGGGGCAGGCCCACGGGATCACTAAGGTACCCAAGACCCGCGTGTTGTGGCTATTGTGATCATGAGTAGCAGTAGCAGCAGTAGCACAGCCCCACAAGGCTCGTGGGAAGGGGCTGCCACAGAGAGACCCAGTCCAGAAGGAAGGAAGGAAGGAAGGAAGTGGGGGGGGGGGCAGGCCAGGAGGCTGCGAGGGAGGGTTGTGCTCTGCATGTGCTTGGAAGCCACAGTTCCCAGGTGGTGTTGGGCCTGCCTCTGGGCCACTCATCCAGGAAAGGCTGTGGGAAGGAAAACCCACATAATGCGGTGAGCTGTGTGTGTGTGTGTGTGTGGGGGGGGGGGGTTCTGATGCCTGCAGCCAGCCCCCAAGGCAGTTCCAAACCACAGAGGTCCTCTTAAGCTGCTCCCTAGTCAGAACAGGGACATTTCTTAAGAGTAACTCCAGCTATAGGCGCACGTGTGGGTCAAAAAGCGATGCCTCCGCGGCTCTCACTTGCATGTCTTTCCCAGCTGCTGGGCTGCATTTACACACCACAGGAGTCATGATGCACCCCCCCTGCCCTTAATGAAGGCCTGGCCCCATTGTTGGCCCCTTTTGAGCTCCTCCCACCGCTCATCTCACCCAGGGTTTGGTCCATGCCATCCTGTGCATTCCCCCCCCCCCATTGAGTCCTATTTCTCTGTTGTGTTATTTTGTAACTCTTTCATTTTGTGATTTCGAGTATTTTATTTCGATGTTGTTTTGGCTCCTTTGTACTTTATTATTCTGTTGAACGGTCACTTTGGGCTTGGCCTCATGCCAGACGCCCCGGGGCCCCTTTGGGGAGATGATGGTGGCGGGGTACCAATGATGATGATGATGATGATGAATTAATATTACTACTATTACTCCACTGATGGAGTCTTTTCTTTTTCTGATTGACTGATTAGAACCATGAACCTGAAGCTCAAAAAAAGAGGGACGCCTTGAATTTGAGGCCAAAGCGGGTTGTGCTCCTCAGGAAATTTTATTTATTTATTTATTAAGTTCGATTTGGTATACCGCTCTCTCTGGAGCGGCCCCGGCCCAGTTTCCCCGTCCGAACGCGTCTCCCTTGACGAAGCGCTGTGGAAATGAGGCCTGGGTGGTTTTTAAAAAAAGGTTCGAAACTCGTTCCGGACGTGGGGGGCGCTGGCGCTTCGGATTTGAAAGACTTCTGAAATTTTCTGAAAAAATGGCGGAAATTTAACGAATTTTTCAGAAATTTCAGAATGGCTTCGTTAATGGCAGACACGCATGCGCAGTCAGAAAGAAACATCCAGCTTGGACGCGGGTGCCTTCCCTCCGCGTCAGAACTGGGGCGACAGCCGCACGCAGAAGGAAGGGAAGCCCACCGACCTTTCCGAAAATGGCGGCAGGGGGCTTTGAAATGGCAAATTCACTTCCGGGTTGCTTGCATCACTCCAAGATTGCTTCAAAAGTGAATTTAATCTGAATTCATTCCGCTTCTCAGAGCATTCAGACGGACCTGCCCAGGCCTAGCGGGAACCAAGATCTTCTGGGGGGGCCCTGCTCTCGGTCCCTCCACCTTCACAGGCGGGTTTGGCGAGGGCGAGAGAGGGGGCCTTCCTTCTCGGTGGTGGCCCCCGGCTATGGAACTCCCTTCCTGGTGAGGAGACTAGAGCAGCCCCCTCCCTCCTTCCACAGCCAGGTAGGGGGAAGGCCTTTGTCTGGGGCAGGGCAAGGGGGCCAAAGGGGGCCTGGAGGTGGGTGTTACGCCACGGATTTGAGTGTGGGTAGAAGTGGTTTTAATGTTTGTGTATATTTGTGGTTTGATGTCCTGGCATTGAATGTTTGCCGTAGATATGTTCCGCTCCGCTCTGAGTCAGCGGGTGAGCAGGGCGGAACGTAAAGGTTTTACATAAATAAGTAAACACACACACACACACACACACAGAAGTGGGTCAAAAGGTTTTGCCTCCTGTGTCATAAGAATGTGGTGATTGTACCTAGAACAGCAGAAGTGGTTCCGGATCCCGGCCTGAACTGACCGCCCTCTACGCAAAACTCCCCTTCAACAGATGGGCCACCCTCCATCAGGACACACGTCTGTGCCGCCGTCGTGGAAGCCAGGCACCCAAACCATGTTGGAGACATCCAGGGTTTGGCTTCGTGACCCAGGATGGCAAAGCGGTTTGAACGTCATCCCAGTCGTTGGACCAGAAGCCACGCAGCGTGGGTGGCCTTCCCGAGGCCCAAACAGGCCCCGGCCGGAAGGGGCCACGCCGCCCGCCTTCTTCAGGCAAGGGTGGCTTTCCCGAGGGGCACCTCCACCTTCCTGGGCCAGAAATGCCAGGAGGAGGAGGGGGGCCCTTTCTTGGGTCTGCGGGGTCAGGGGTCTCCTCGGCCCACCCGAGACCCTGAGAGTGGGAAGAGACCTGGGGGGGGGGGGCACCGGCCAGGCCAAGGCCTTTCTGCCAAGGAGCAGGAAAGCCGCCTTCCAAGCGCCCCCAGGAGGTGGCCACCCGGCCTCTGCTTCCAAGCTTCCTAAGGAGCCCCCAAAACACTCCCTCCGGGGAAGGAAGGCAGGCAGGCAGAGAGTTCCACTGCTGAACAGCTCTCTCTCTCTCTGTCACTGAGCCAGGAAGTTCTTCGTCGCGTTCAGGGGGAGCCTCCTGGCCTGACCTCTGCTCTTCACTGGGAGTCGTCCGGGCGTTTACCCCTCGGGGGCGGCCCTCCTTTGGCCCACAGCCCCCAAGTCTCCATCCTTCCCCCCCACCGGCTGCTGTGAGGAATGGTGGGAGATGTAGTCCGAAACACCGGGAGGGAGGGAGGGGGGCAGGGCTGGAGTGGCCCCCGCCCGCCCTCACCCAGAGCAGCTCCGACTGTGAGCAAGACGCCCCTTCTTGGGCCCCGGCCTCCCTTGACCTCTCCTCCCGGCCAAGGAAGGCGGCTCTCCCGGCTCTGACCGCCCGCCCGCCCCCCGGTGTTCAAGCTGTTTCCCCCGCTGGGCCGGGCTGGTGGGCTTGCTCTCGCCTGGGAAGGAAGGGGGTGGGCGGGGGTGCCAGGCGGGCTCCTTCCTTCCTTCCGAGTGACCCTCCCTCCCTCTCTCCCTCCCCCCCTGCGTGAGGCCCGGCCTGGCGCCCTGCGCTTGAGGGCCAGCAGTCCTCCGGCCAAGGCTTGGGCGGCGGGTTCTATCCAGGCGGGGGCATGTTCTTCAGGCTGGCCCCGCGTTAAGTGCCCCCCCCCTCCGGGGGAAAGGCAGAGGGAGGGCAGGCTGGCGCTTCTCGGGGGGGGGGGAGCTTGTGCTCCGCGCATGCGCGGGCGGAGGGGCAGCAGGGGAGGGGGCCCTCGGGCGGCAAAGGCGGCGCTTCCCTCCCTCCCTCCCTCCTTCCCGGAGAGAGAGAGAGAGGGAGGAAGGGAGGAAGGAAGGAGGCGGCCGTCCAGGTGGGGGAAGAGGAGTGCGGCAGCAGGTAAAGGAGGCCCCCCTCCCTCCCCTTTATTTTGGCACCCGCCCTCCCCCCCGCGCCCCCCTCACGAGACCCCCGTCGGGGGGAGCCTTCCCCTGTGCCCTCCCCCGCCTCTCCCCCTGGGCATGTGCAGAGCGCCGCCGCCTCGGGGTCGGGCCCCTTCCCCCTGTCTGCCCCGTGACGTAGTAGGCGCCCCAATTCCTGCGGGGAGGGGGCGGGGGGGGAGGGAGGGGGAGCCGTGCCGTGGCCCCTCCCGTGGGCGTGGCCAGGCCCTCACCTGTCCCCCGGCCCGGCAGCCCAAGCGGCGCCAGAAGGGGGGGGGAGGGAGGCCCGAAGTGGCGGGGGGGGGGGGCAGGAGCAGAGAAAGGCCCCTCGGGGAGGGAGGAAAGGAGGGGTGGCCGGAGGGGGAGGGGAGGGTCCAAGATGGCCCGGCCTGCTCTACACGGAACACCGAATGCGCTTCCAAGCGGCATGGGAAACCCCCCGAGCAGCAGCCCCTTCCTCCTTCCTTGCCCTTCATTGGCTCGGGAGGGCAGGGCAGGCAGGCTAGGGAGGCAAGCAGGCGGGAGTGCCCCACAGGCACAGAGGGAGGGAGGGGCCAGCCAGCCAGGTGGCCTCCTTGCCAGGGAGGAGGGGGGGGCTCTCGGGAGGGACCCCCACGGCCAGGGACAGGGCTCACCCCCCCCCCCCCGTCCCCCTGAGAAGGAGAAGAGCGGGGAGACCCCTCCTGGGAGAAGGCCTGAGGGGCCAGGCTGGGGGTGGGGGGGCAGGGCATGCGCCTGCGTCGACCAGGGCCTTCCATAGAACAACAACTGCTGCAGAACTCTTGTTGTTGTTGTTGTTGTTGTGTTGATTTGTGCCCGCTCTCTCTCCCCAGAAGGAGATTCCAAATACAAGTGGCAAGAGAGTAAAGGATCAAGTCCACTTGGAAGGCAGGCCCGTGATGGCCAAGGCCACCCTTCTCCAGCTTCACAGTAATCATAATAATAATCATAATAATCATAATAATAATAATAATATGTTCCCACGAGGGCTCTTGCTACTTTTTCCGTTGGCCACCCCACGGCCCTCTCTCTCGGTGGGTCTCCTTTGGGCGCCAAGAGGGGGCTCCGGCCGTGAATGAAGCCGGGTCCAAGGCTGCCACTGATTATTATGCCTGATGTCATTTGTTGACGGTTGACGAGGGGCCGAGGCACGTTCCCCCCCCCCCCCAAAGCAGCACCAGTGTTTTGAGTATCCGCTAGTAATGTATTTGCATCTCACCCAGGTTGCCTACTGTGTTGCACACCTGTGTGTTGGCGTGCCATTTCCCTGAACTCCGTCCTGCGGGAGGGACTGAAGGCCGTGTGACCCCTGACCTGGGACTCTTCAGGACTCGGGCTCCACTTGAGAAAGGCAGGCTCTCTCTCTCGAAGAGGCGCTCAGAACGGAGAGATGCTTTAGAGCAGGCCTGGGCAAACTTGGGCCCTCCAGGTGTTTTGGACTACAACTCCCACAATTCCTAACAGCCTACCGGCTGTTAGGAATTGTGGGAGTTGGAGTCCAAAACACCTGGAGGGCCCAAGTTTGCCCAGGCCTGCTTTACAGACTTTGGATGGTCAAGATCCTAAGAACGAAGCCCTGTGCTCTCTATCTACACAAAGAAATGGCTTCAGGTCCCACCTGGACCTGGGCTGAGAAGCGAAACCCCTCTATGCTGAAGACATGAAGGTTGTGAGTAAACCAACTCTGTTCCTTTTAAAGGAGTCTACTGGTTTTTGGTCCCTTGGGAGCAGGATTTAAAATCTTTTAAGGGAGGGCGGACGTTTTGGTCAAAATGAAATAATACTTCTGGAGATACTTTTGGGAAATGGATATTCATAACCATTTTGGGAAAATCAGGAATCTCCTTGAGGAGAATTAAAAGCGCGCTCGAGTCAACCTTCTCCTTAGCGATAAATATCCACCAGCATTCATGCAAGGCCATCGGGTTTCTCCGCGGTTAGACTGATATACCTAGGAATCTTTTTGAACTGTTAGGGGCAAAGAGATGCCGGCACACCAAAACGTATCTCAGGGTTTCAGAAGTGTCCTTTCAGTTGCCCAAAAACACCTCCTCTCCCTTCAAGCATGCTCTCAAGAAGAGAGCCCCCCTTCTTGGTGCAATGGGTTAAACCCCGGTGCCGGCAGGACTGAAGGCTGATAGGTTGGAGGTTCACATCCAGGGAGAGCGTGGGTGAGCTCCCTCTGTCAGCTCCAGCTCCCCATGCAAAGGGGGCATGAGAGAAGCCTCCCACAAGGATGGGAAGACATCAAAGCACCTGGGCAACGTCCCCTGAGCAACGTCCTTGCAGGCGGCCCGTTCTCTCACACCAGAAGTGACTTTGCAAGCTTCTCATGTCGCTCCTGACATGGAAAGAAATGCTCTCAAGAGACCAAAAATACAGTAGTCTTGGTTGAAACACAATTGTTGGTTTACTCACAAACTGCATGTGTTTAGCGGAAAGGGATATTTCCTATCCATCCAGTTACAGGTAGGTTTGAAGTAGTTTCTCTGTGTAGACCAGTCTTTCTCAACTAGTGTGCCGTGACGGACCTCCTGCTGTGCCACGAGAAAAGCTCTCTGCCCCCTTCCTCCCCCCCTTCCTGCCGAACTCCTGCTGCTTGGGGGAGGAGGAAGGGCTGGGCAGTGGCGAAGAAAAAGAAGAAGGGACCGGGACGCCGCCTCCTTCGGCCGTTTCCCCAGCCAGCCTCCAATCCGCCATGACTCCCACAATGACTCTCGCCCCTCGCTCGCTGAAGCCACATGGAGGAGGAGCCCGCCCACTGAAGCCTGTTCACCGCTCATGCTCCTCCTCTGTAGGAGAGCTGAAGCTGGGGGGAGGGGGAGGGGCATGGCGCGGCCTGGCTCTGCCCCCTCCCCTGGCTTTGGCACTCCCAGCAGCTGCTCCAGCCTTGAGGGGACAGTGCCAATCCAGCATTGTGCTGGCTCTGACACCGCTGGCTTGGCACTGCCCCCCTCAAGGCTGGAGCAGCTGCTGGGAGAGGTGAAGCCGGGGGTAGGGGACAGGGCATGGCGCAGCCTGGCTCCGCCCCCTCCCCGGCTTCGGCACTCCCAGCAGCTGCTCCCAGCAGGCCACCAACCCCCAACCATTCTTTACTGTGTTAGAGTGTCATTTTGTGTCATTTTGGTTGGTGGTGTGCCCCCGGATTTTTTAAATGTTAAAAGTGTGCCGCGGCTCAAAAAAGGTTGAGAAACACTGGTGTAGAGAACACGGGGCATCTTTCTCATAAGCGACAGTACCGAGTCTAAAGCGCCCGCCCGCCTCTCTGTTCCGAGCGTCTAGTAATAGAGCCGGCCTTTCTAAGACGGGGCCTGAGTCCTGGACAGTCCCAGGTCTGGCCACATGCTCCGCAGCCCCTCCCACAACGCAGAGTTCAGGAAAATGGCGCACCAGTGCGCACACACCTATTCAACGCCACCTGAATGCTATGCCTAACGAATAAGGAGCTTGGCTTGAAGGAGGTTGCGTTTCCAGGAACAAGCGTAACGGCCTTGCCCTCCTCTCCTGCCTTAGGGCTTCCTTTGGGGCCGCCCCCATGGCGTCCCGCATCCTGCACCGCCTGAGGCACGCGCTGACTGGGGAGGGCCAGAATGGGGGGGCCCTGGCCGGCTGCGGATCGGAGGCCGAGGACTTTCCGGAGAGTTCTGAGCTGGAGGACGACCTCGAGGGCCTCTCCACCCGCCTCAGCGGGACCCTCAGCTTCACCAGCAACGAGGAGGAGGAGGAGGAGGAAGATGGGGAGGAAGATGGAGAGGAGGACGAGGAGGAAGAAGACGAAGAAGGGGAGGATGACAGCGGGGGGGGCCGTCGCGGCCAGGAAGGACCAAGGGGCTGCCCTTGACCCTGAGCGCCTGGGAGCCTCAGAGGACGGAGGTGAGGGGACTGCAATTGGGGGCTCCTCGTGGAAGTTGTGCACGATGCAGATGGTGCATCTACACGGTAGAACGAATGCAGCTTGGCACCACTTGGCACCGCCACGGAAGCCTGGGATTTGCCGTTTGGTGAGGCCGCTGCAGCCCTCCTTGGCAGGGAAGGCGCAACACCTTGCCAACCGACACATCGCAGGATCCCATAGTGTTGGGTGATGGTGGCAGTTCAAGCGAGGTCGCGCTGCGTCCATACTTCCGCACAGATGCAGCCGGGGAAGAAGCTCAAACCAGATCTGTCAGGTCAGATCAGGCATGGGCCAACTTCAACCCTTCCAGTGTCTTGGACTCCAACTCCCACCATTCCTCCTCACAGCCGCAGGCCCTTCTCTTCCCACTTAAGCGGCAGATGGGGAAAAGGAAGGGGCCTGAGGCTGTGAGGGGGAATGGTGGGAGTTGGAGTCCAAAGCACCTGGAGGCAGGGAGGGCCGCAGCTGGCCCAAGCCTGGGTTAGTCGCAGCAAGAGGCTTCAGCTTGAATTCAGTTACAATTCTGTATTTCCAGAGCAAGCCAGGCCTTTTTGTCCAGTATGGAACGGCCGCGTTCCAAAAGCGCATTTGATGCCCTGCTTCAAGTCAGTACGAGGGTTGCATGGCACCTTGGGTGTGTAATTCTAGGCGCAGAGATCCAGGCCTGATCTTATCTGCCTGGATCAGGTGGCAAAGGGATCTCGTTGCACCTCTGAGGCCGAAAGAAAGGCGCTGCTGGCGGCGTCAGCGTTCCCTTTGCAGGCCTGAGACCCCGTGGCACTCCAAGCCGTGCAAACGGCCTTTTGGGGAGCCTGCTCCAGTGGAAGGCGATGGCCATCGAGCAACCGCCTTGGCGCATTTGCAAAGGAATATGAAAGCATCCTCTGGCAGAAAGCGCCCATGCTCAGGGACCGACCGAGGTATTCCCTGGGAGGACTTTTAAGAAACCCCGCCTCCATCATCCTGGGGTGCACAACATGCCGAGCTGCCAGTGCAGGCGGCCAAGTGAAGGCGGCACCTGGCGGAGCCGACTTGAGCCCATGAAAGTCAGCACAGGTGGCATAAGCAGCGAGGTGGAATACAGGAGCCGCGCCAGATCTCATGTGAGCGGACGGCAAATGCCAACAGAATATTATTATCATCGTGTCTCTTTAAGGTGGAGAGTCCACCTGAACGTTTACATTAAAAAAATTAATGATTATTCCCTTAACAACAACAACAACGCCACTTTATTTATATCCTGCCCTCTCTCCCCACGGGGCCTCGTGGCGGATCACAGCACGCACGCACACACACCCGGCAAGCATCCAGTGCCGCTTTGGACAGACAGGACAGACAGACAGAGCAGGAAGGGGGTGTGTTGTGTCAACATGGGAGGCGGCTGTGTGTGCGGCCGCTCCATCCCTCATGACGAAGACCCTTCTTCCTTTTGGCCGCCGGACATTTTCTGATCTTTTTCTTTATGGCCTTGGAAAATACCTCCCCTGCTTCTTTTTTTTAAGCAGTACCAAATTTCTCTACTTACGGCTCAAGCTGTTTTTATTTATTTATTTATTTATTTATTTATTTATGTATGTATGTATGTATTCAATTTTATATTCCGCTCCTCCCTGCCGGCTCGGGGCGGATCACATAACATACAATGCATACAATGAAAACACCAGAAATACAACAAATGTTAAAAATATTAGGAATTACAGAATTCCTTAAAACCCACGAGGCAATGGTCAGGCAGAACACGTTTCCGGTTTAACTAAAAGCAAGTCTAAAAAGGGCGGTCTGGCATGCCCTCCGGAAAGGAATAAGCTCTGAGATCGCGCGGGTGTCGGCTGGGAGTGTATTCCATAATGCAGGGGCCACCACAGAAAAGGCTCGTTGCCTTGTTGCGGACAAATGGCAGGAGCGGATTGATGGAATGACTAACAAGTTCTGCTCCTCTTGAGCGTAGCGATCTCGGGGGAACGTACGGGGTAAGGCGGTCCCTCAGGTACACAGGCCCTAGACCGTGCAAGGCCTTAAAGGTTAAAACCAGCACCTTGAAGACAATTCGGTACTCGATTGGAAGCCAGTGCAGTTGCCGCAAGATGGGAGTGACGTGCTCCCTCACCGGTGCTCCCACCAGCAAGCGAGCAGCGGCATTCTGCACTAGCTTGAGTTTCCGGATTATCGACAAGGGAAGGCCAACGTAGAGGGCGTTACAGTAGTCCAGCCTCGAGATGAGCTGCTTAGGTAGTTGAGCTGCTTAGGTAAACAGTAAGCTAGGCTGACAGTCGGGAGCGCACACCAACCCGGGGCTTCGAACTGGCAACCTTTTGGTTCGTAGATCTGATCACTGCTGGTGATTTACCAGCTGTGTTAAAGCCTGGCAGGGGAGGGCAGAGGCCATTGTTTTTGGTAGGTGGCTAGGTGAGCTATGCTACTTATTGGAAAACTACCAATAAGTAGCCTATTGCTGAAGAAGACCCCCCAGAGGAAAAGCGCTTATCCCTCCAACCTCTTGGCTGCCCAGTCGTTCTCCAGTGTGCTCCGAGGTCTCTTTGCCTCCGTCCAGATGCAGAGGGTTCAAAAGGTCACAGAACTCCACCGTTGGCCCTCCTCGGCCCACGATGACCAGGTTGCAAGCCTCAGTTTTCAGTGGGTGAGAGTGCTGGCTTTAGAGTTACTATGTTGGTTACCCAGGCAAAGGGGAAAGGCCACACTTACTCCACATCCACTCACATACATTCCTCATTCACGCTCACTATCCCTTCCCCCGTCAGGCTTGCTGCTGGAAAAGAGAGGCGAGTGGGGAAATGCCGCATTCCTTGCGGATCTGCCACACCATCGAAAACCAAACGGGTCTCCTTAGGTCAGTGTTTCCCAACCAGTGTGCCGTGAGCGATCATCAGGTGTGCCGTGGGAAATTGGAACCTCCAGGAAGGGGGTGGGGGGAGTCTAGTGTGTTGAAGTATAAAAACCCTAAGAAACCTACCTCAATAAAGGCACAAAATTACAACCCCCCCCCTCCCCACCCGTTGTCTACTTGGTCTCTCCCTCTCCATGCATTGGGAAGGCCCGCCTCCCTTTCCCCAAGTAGAGACCTCCCCTTGCCCCCTGGGGGTTCTGTGTGGGAAGTTTGGCCCAGTTCTATCATTGGTGGGGTTCAGAATGGTGTTTGATTGCAGGGGAACTATAAATCCCAGCAACTACAACTCCCAAATGTCAAGGTCTATTTCCCTTGAACTCCATCTGCGTACATATTTGGGCATGTTGAGTATTCATGCCAAGTTTGGTCCTGATCCAACATTGCTCGAGTGCACAGTGCTCTCTGGATAGAGGTGAACTACAACTCCAAAACCCAAGGTCAATGCCCACCAAACTCTTATAGCATTTTCTCTTGGTTATGGGAGTTCTGTGTGGGAAGTTTGTGTCTTTCTGCCATTCCTGCCAGGATATCTATGTTGAGTTCATCGAAACAGGCCCAGGTTTCACACCGAGTGTATAAATACATTTAAAGACATATTAACTGTATGTATTACTGTGTTAGAGTGTCATTTCGGTTGTTGGTGTGCCCCAGGATTTTGCTAATGTAAAAAGTGTGCTGCGGCTCAAAAAAGGTTGGGGAACGCTGCCTTAGGTAACAGAGTTTGGTTCTCCATTATTGGGTTGATTCAATTCTGGAACACATTGGTTGTTTGACTTCTTTAACTTGAGCTCTTGCCTTTGGCCAGGCCTGGGCAAACCTCGGCTCTCCCTCCCGGCGTTTTGGGCTTCTGAATGGCCTCAGGCCCCTTCCTTTTCCCCCTCAGACGCTTCAGTGGAGGGGGAAACGTCCAAAACGCCTGGAGGGAGGGAGGGCCGAAGTCTGCCCAGGCCTGCCTTTCACTCTGTGGAAACGTCTTGTTTGCACCCCAAAGTCCTCAGCAGCTTTCTTGCCAGAGTTCATGAGACCCCTCCCCTCCTTTGCAATGCAGTTTCCCAGGTTCTGTTTTAGGATGTGCCAGACCCCAAACGTGCCATTCCCTCAGCCCACCCACCACACCCAGAAGCCCCCTCGCTCTCCCTCCCTCACGGTCCCTCTTCTTTCCTTTCCTTTGGCGCAGAGTGCGGCCCCTCCTCACTGTCCTCGTCATCCTCCTCCTCGGAGCGCCGGGGCAGCAACCTGCTCACTCGGCAGCTGCAGGAGCTCTGGCGCCGCTCCCGGGGAAGCTTCGTGCCCCAGCGCCTCCTCTTCGAGGTCACCAGCGCCAACGTGGTCAGCGAGCGCAGCTCCAAGTATGTGGTGAGTGACCGCGGGAGGGCTCTGGGGTAAAAGTGTCTCCAGCCCCCCCCCCCCCAGCTGGCCCTCCTCTGCCTTTGGGG
This sequence comes from Anolis apletophallus, assembly GCA_030556195.1. Taxonomy (NCBI): domain Eukaryota; kingdom Metazoa; phylum Chordata; class Lepidosauria; order Squamata; family Anolidae; genus Anolis; species Anolis apletophallus. Next base: position 412,221 of record JARBWK010000005.1, read on the forward strand.
CCGGCCCAGCCGTGCAGAGGTGCAGCCCAAGTGTGGCCCCCAGGCCTGGCTCCTCTGGGTTTGGGCCCTCCTTCCAGGGTCAGCGCTGCTCGACCTGGAAGCAGTCTCCTCCAGGGAAGGAGGAAGAGGAGGGCGGCCTAGTTGCCATTGCCCAGGCACAGTCCTTCTTCCCAGAACTATCCAGCCCAACCCCCTTCTGTCCTGTCAGGCAGGAAGGCACAATCCAAACCCTCCTGGCAGATGGCCACCCAGCCTCTGCATGACAACCTCCAGGGAAGGACGGACGGAAGGAAGGAAGGAAGGAGCTTCCCAGGCCAGGCGCATGTTCCACTGCTGAACTGCGCTGACCGCCAGGAAGCTCTTCCCAGTGTTTACGTGGAATCTCTTTTCCTGTAGTTTTGAATCGATTGCTCCAGACCCCCGGTGGCGCAATGGGTTCAACCCTTGTGCTGGTAGGAGTGCTGGCCAAAAGGTCGGTGGTTTGAATCCGGGGAGCGGGGTGAGCTTCCATCTGTCAGCTCCAGCTTCCCATAAGGGGACATGAGAGAAGCCTCCCACAGGATGGTATTATTTACTCTATATATCTATATCTATATATCTATATATACACTGTATATAATTTATTTACAGTATGTATATTCCTTTTCACCTGCAGGGGACTCAGGGTGGGTTACAATGTAGATATATACAGTACATGGCAAACATTCAATGCCATAGACACACAACATATATAGAGACAGACACACAGAGGCCATTCAATGTTCCGGCTTCATGAGGGTATTCTGGCCACCGGGGCAGCTGTCGCTTCACCGTCCATTAGTGACAATGACGGAGCACTTCCTCGTTCTTTGCAGGCTTGCTGGGGATTTTATGGCGTCGTAAATGAGTTAAATTAGCCTCACCGCATAAGCGGCACCTAAATTTCCTACTTGAGAGATGCAACTGTCTTTTGGGATGCAAAGGTCGACAGCAAGCTAGACAGATGGCCGGAAGCTCACTCTGACCCGGGCTGGCTTTGAACTCATAAGCTTTCGGTCAGTAGTGACCTTAATGCAGCGGATAATACTGGTGCATAATACACCTGGGCAATGTCCCCAGAAGTGGACACAGGGTTGTTCTGTGAGGTGGGGAGAAGGCCTGAGCAAAGCGGAAGAGAAGGGACTGCCCTTGACCCCTGGTCCCTCTCCTCCTTGGGATGGAGCCGAGAATCATCGCATTGGCTCCTTGAGCAGCGGCCTCACGCTGTTTTCTCCGGGAGGGGCTCCTTCCCCCCCCCCCCCCCCCACAGAGGGGCCCCTGACTCTTCTCTCTTCTCTCCTCTCTCCTGCTGCGGCTTGGGCACGGCTGGCTCAGAAGAGCCTCAGGTAACTCTCCCCTGGCCCTTGTGGCTGCCTCCGCCTCACCTGCTTTGCTTGGGGGCCCACCTGCGGCGTGAGGCAGAGTGTGTGCGTGTGGGTGGGTGAGCGAGTGCCTGTGTGGCGTATGGGTTTGGGGCCATAGCCTGCCTGCCTGCTCTTCGCCGTGGGGCTTTGTCGTGGGGAGGGGACCCAGTCGATGTGGGCCAACGACCCCCAAACTCTAGTCTCCCACGTGCTTTGGGCTCCAGCTCCCAGAAGGCCATGGCCAAGGCAGGCACCTGGGAGGCGAAGCCCCAAAGCGCTGGGGGGGCGGAGGTTGGGAGGGGCCGGTCCGGTCCTGATGCTTCCTTCCCCTTCTGCCCACAGCTCTACACCATCTACCTGATCCGGACGGGGCAGTTCGACAAGTCCCCCGCCACCATCGCCCGGCGCTACTCGGACTTTGAGCGGCTGAACCGCCGATTGCGCCGCCGCTTTGGGGCCGACCTGGCGGGCGTCTCCTTCCCACGGAAGCGGCTGCGGCGCAACTTTGCGGCCGAGACCATCGCCAAGCGGAGCCGGGCCTTCGAGGGGTTCCTCTCGCACCTGCACTCCCTGCCGGAGGTCCGGCGCTCGGCCGAGTTCCTGGAGTTCTTCTTCCTGGAGGACCTGCGCCAGGCCCAGCGCCTGACCTGCGGCGGCCTCTACCGGGAGGCCCTGGCGGCCTGGAGCAACGCCCGGCGGCTGCAGGAGAGGCTGGGCGCCGGGCAGTCGGGCCACTTCCTGGTCAGCCTGGCCGGCCTGGCCGTCTGCCAGCAGGAGCTGGAGTGCCCGGCGGAGGCCCTGGCCGCCTGCGAGGAGGCCCGGCGGCTGCTGGAGGCCCAGGACAGCCACCCGCTGCTGGGGCCCTTCCTGCAGGCCCACGTCCGCCTGGCCTGGGCCCTGGGCAGGGACAAGCGGGAGGCCGAGGCCCGGCTGCTGGCCCTGCAGGAACGGGGCCCGAACCCCCCGCCCTCCCTGAAGGAGGTGCTCATCAAGCAGCCCCTGCCCTGAGGGGGAGGGGGGGGGGAGGAGCAGAGAGGCAGGCCCAGAGCGGTCACCAGCAGGCCCCGGAGAGGCACGCCCCGGCCACCCTGGCCCGAGTGAGCAGAAGCAGCAGGGGGCAGGAATGCCACGCCTGGCCCTCTTTGGAAGAGGAATTGTAGTGCAGCTAGAGCTAGAAAAGGCCCCGAGGCCGACAGGCCCAGCCCCGTTTCTGCCAGCCAGGAAGGGAGGAAGGGAGGGAGGCGCAACCCAGGCTGCCCAGGCAGGTGAGGCATTTCGCCACAAGCGTCCCAGGCGGGTGGCAGAGGCCCGGCAGGGGGCACCAAGGCCTTGTCTTTTGGGGGGAAGCGCAGTGGAAAGGCTGCCGCAGGCAATGCCAGGGAACAGCAACGGGGTGAGAGCAGGTGGGGGGGGGTATTGATTGATTGCGTCAGAAGCAAGTTGAGGGGGCCGTTAAGATGCATTTACAAAACACAAAATTTAAAACTTGGCCTGATGCTCACAGCTGTCCACTTGGAGCGCCTCGGGTGTGGCCGGCTGCACTGTAGTCGGTGGCCTGTGGTTTGCTCTTCTCGGCCCTCGCATGTCGTGGACTCCACTTTGTGGCCCCAGCGCCTTCCTTCCCAGTCGCCCCTTCTCTTGTGTGCCCAGGAGGGAGTCTCTCATTTGGTATCAGCCACTGATTGAGGTTCTGGGCTTGAGCCTGCTGCCACTTTTGGACTCTTGCTTGCTGAGATGTTCCTGCGAGTATCTCTGCAGATCTTAGAAAACAATGTCTTGATGTGAGGCCTTGCCTTGCTGGCTGACACCTGGACAGAAGGTGGGCTGGAGATGCCAAAGCCTTGGTACCGTCATTACAGGCTGCTACTTCCCGGCGGATGTCAAGTGGTGCAATGCCAGCTACACGGTGTAATTTCCCCAGTGGTGTTCGGCATGATAATGCATGATAATGTCTCATTAACAGCCACACCCACTGTTCTCATGTAGTGAGATGTGTTCCACACTCAGCACGCGCACTCAGCAGCAGAGTAGCAAAGCGCACGGGCAGATGTCGTCACTGTGTCTGGTTGTGATCCCCAGGTTGTGCCCGTCAGCTTTCGTGTCATATTCCTTCTAGCGCCCACTTGTTGCTTGATGGTCAAGCAGTGCTTCTTGTAACAGGTCAGAGCACAGCCCAGAGTGACCCCTCCCAGGGATTTGGGTGTGCTGCCATTCTCCTTCCCACTGAATCCTCAGAGATCGGGGTGCGTGTCTGTCCTTAAGGTGGAAAGCCCACGCACGCCTGCCTTTGAGATGGACGTGGAACCAGCTGTTCCCCCTGCAGTAGGCAGGAAGAGCGCCTCACGCTTCGGAGAGCTCCCTGCTTGAGTGGTGATGGCATGATCGTCGGCGTAGAGGAAGCACTCTATGGAGGGATGCGGCACCAGGACTGACTTCCTTTCCTAATAAGCTACATATACGCACCCCCAAGAGATCGCTCCCCTGCGCCCCAAGAGGCCGGAGCCGTGCGGGGAGTCTCGGTCACTTTATTGGTGTCCTAAAGGCCAGTTTGTAATTAATTCATATGACCAATAAAATCCACCCGGTCAGTCCTTCTGCCTGTGAGTCTTCCTCTGTGCGCCTGCCCCACGTCCAGCGTGGAGGCTTTGTCTGTGGTGGGCAGGCCCCTCCTGGGCAGCAGCCGCGGCGAGTGGGAGGCCGGCCGTGGCCATCAGAGCTTGCTGGCGGGCGGAGGGTCCTTCACCCGGATGACGCCTTCCTGGGCGCAGGTGGCCGCCAACACCCCGTCGCTGCGCCAGAGCCGCCCCTGGACCAGGCCCCGGCATCCTCCTGGGACAGGGCACACGGGAGGGAAAGCGTTAGTCCAGGCACGGCCAACTTGGGCCCTCCCTCCCTCCCTCCCTCCGTCCAGGGGCTTTGGACTCCAACTCCCACCATTCCTAGCAGCCTTAAGCGGAAAGGAAAGGGAAGATAGGAAGGGGCCTGAGGGGGTTGGAGCCCAAAACACCTAGGGGGAGGGCCCAAGTTGGCCCATGCCTCTGTGCGTCCCTCTTGAGGGTCGTGGAAAACACGCCTGCTCCCTCGTCCTTAGGACACCCCAATATCAAACGTGGCTCCCACCTCCTCTTCAAGCGCATAATTCTCTCCTTTGGACGAAGCATCTCTCAACCGCGCCTCAGAGGGATTAGACATGGCTTCCAGGCCTTTGGCCATTACTGTGGTCTCTCTGAACCCCTTTGGCCGTGTCCAGCTCCTCCTTGAACTGTCTCGCCCAGAACTGGACACAGGGTTGTTACTACTCCAGGTGAGGAGGAAGCCTGACCAAAGGAGGCGAGAGGGGTCCCGATACTTCCTTTGATACAGACACTACGCCCCCCGGTGGATGCGGCCTGGAATCGCATTGGCCTTTTCCGCTGCTGCATCACACTCTTGGCTCATGCTCAGTCGTACACACCTTCCTACGGTCAAGCCACGACTAGACTGCTTTTTATCCGGACACTATAAAAACTAGAATAATAATAATAATAATAATAAAACTTTGTTTATATTCCGCTCTATCTCCCCAAAGGGACTCAGGGCGGATTCAATCCTCATACACAGGCGTGGGCAATTGCCGGCCCTCCAGGTGTTTTGGACTTCAAATCCCAGAAATCCTAACAGCTGGTAAACTGGCTAGGACTTCTGGGGGTTGAAGTCCAAAACACCTGGAGGGCCGGCAATTGCCCACGCCTGCTCACATGGATTCAGGCTAGAGAATCGCATCGGCCTTTTTAGCTGCCGCATTACACTCTGGGGCCGTGTCCAGTCATCCATCTTACTATTGCCAAGGCATGGCGGGCTTGCTTTCCTTCACCTGGACACGACCCCCCTACAGATGCAGCCAGGAGTCGCACTGGCCTTTTGCGCTGTGACACCCCACTCCTGGCTAATGTTCACCCTCGGTCCCTTCCGCACGGACCATTTCCAAGCCAGGGCTCCTCCCACCCTAGACCTGGCTCATTGTGGCACCACACATTTCTCACCTGTGGGTCCCAGAAATCCCATCCAGTTTACCCGCTGTGAGGATTTCTGGGAGAGGAAGGCCACAACACCTGGGGAGGGAGGCGGGGGGGGAGGGAGGCAGGGGGGAGGGACCCACAGGTTGGGAACCACTGCTGTAGACGTGAGTGGTCGACGGGCTCTCACTCACCGGCCCAGGGGCTCTCGCACTCGTAGAGCATCCAGTGGTCGGCCCGGAAGGGAGCGTGGAACCAGAGGGAGTGGTCCAGGGAGGCCAGGAAGCCCACGCGGTGGCGCCGGTGGGGCAGGAGCGCCGTGGCCAGGAAGGCGTAGTCCGAGATGTAGGCGGCCACGCAGCAGTGCAGCTTCATGTCGCACTCGCCTGAGAAGGAAACACGGACTGCTAAGGGCTCTGTGCGAAGAGAGGAAGGGGCGCAAGCAAAGACCGGCAGCACTGCACCCTCCGCTGAGCAGCCTTCCCCAGGCCATGCCCCCAGGGCGGGGGGGGGGGGCATCCCTATTTATTTATTTATGCCTTGGCTTCCTTCAGACCCTGCCTTTCTCACCACTCGGGGGACCCAAGGCGGCCTTCAGCTTCGGCAAGTGCATGATTCAATTCGTCCCGGACCCTTGCTCGTAATCCTTATTCAGACCATGTCGAAACCCACAGTGAGTTATTCTTCGAACGCTTGGGTTCTCACAACCGGAAGGGGCGGGGCCTGCTGGGTGTTGCTGGGGAGGGAGTTCCACAACCGGGGAGCCACCACTGAGAAGGAAGGGAGGCCCCTGCATCTCGTAGCCACTGGCCGCGCTTGCGAAGAAGGTGGGCCAAGGGCAGGGCTCATCGGAGGAGAGAGATGTGTTCGGACAGATGAGATGGGCCAGAACCGTTAGGGATTTATAGGCCAAGACCAGCACTTTAAATTGGGCTCAGTAGCAAAGCGGCCGCCAGTGGGGCTGACGCAAGAGGAGACTTCTGTCCTCCCTCCAGCGACGCTCCAGTTAGAAGCCTGGCTGCCGCCCGCTGGACTAATGGAAGCTTCTGGGCTGTCTTCAAGGGCAACCCCATTTAGAGTACGTTGCAGTAGTCTATGCAAGATGTAACAAGAGCACGGACTCTGTGGCCAAGTCTGACTTTGCAAGGTACCAATTTATTTATTATTTATTCGTTTACTTCATTTTTATCCCGCCATGCTCAGCCCAAGGGCAACTCGTGGCGGTTTACAAAGCCCTTTGGCCCCAACATTCAATTCCAGGACACACAACATTCGTCAAATTGCAACACGTACACCCCATGCTTCTTATGATTTTGACCACAAACAGCACACCCCCCTCCCCCCCAGATGTTGATTTGAGTCCCTTCTTTTGGGAAAGAAGGCCTAGCCTAATAATATACCACCCAACTGAGCCCTATGACTCAATTCCTGGCAGCCTTAAGCGAGAGGGGATCATGTCCTTCCAAGACCCATCGTGGGGCACAAGGTGGCTCCCCGAACCCTGAGAGTTGCCTGTTCCTGGAGGAGAAAGGGGCACGAACCAAACAGGCCGTGAAGCCTATTGCAAGCCTGGTCCCGGTCATCGCGGGGTCACTTCTTGAGCACTGTTGGGTTGTGTTTGTTTCTTAACGTTGGCTGCTTTGTGTCTCCTTGGGAAGAGAAAAATGTTGGTGCTGTGTGTAATTTTAGTAGATTTGATAGTGTGCGTTTCAAAGCTGACAATGTGTGTTTGAAATGCTGCCCAGCATGGATGTCGTTAAATGGATCACAGAGTGCTTCAGTGTTCCTAGAGTGGACTGAGAAATGTGTCCCTGCTTCCTGATAGGAGGCCGGGCTTCAGCCATCCCCTTGGAATGCTGGAGGCCTGACTCGGTCTGATCACAGAAGGCCGCAAGTCGCCATTTTTCTTCTGAGGACGTTACCCGAGCGATTGGATGAGTTTGCTCTGTGCTGCTGTCGATAATAAGCTAAATAAGCTCCTTAATTGCGTGATGACTGCAATTCTTCAGTCCTTTTATCACCGTGGCCGTGCAGAGCGCCGACAAAAAATGGGTTTATACCAGGCATGGGCAAACTTGGGCCTTCCCGCCAGGTGTTTTGGACCTCAACTCCCACCATTCCTGGCCTCAGGCCCCTTCCTTTCCCCCCTCCTCTGCTTAAGCGGAAAGGGAAGGGAAGATAGGAAGGGGCCTGAGGCCTGAGGCCAGGAAGGCCCAAGTTTGCCCATGCCTGGTTTAAATAATAGTAATTGAGGCCCAAAACACCTGAGTGAGGCCAAGCCCAGCAGCGCATTTCAAGTTACAGTTACATAAAAGACATCAAGCAAGATTACAGTAAAATAATTTATATACAAGCATAAAATATAATAAACAATGCAAAATAATACAATGGAAAAAATATATACCATTACTGTTACTACTACACTACTACTACTACTACTAACAACAACAACATCAACACTATGTAACACGATATTTGTTCCTGGGTGATGAATGCCATGTCCTAATTGGTTCTCTCCTGGAAACATGGGAGAAGTTTGTTAAATTGCCGAGACTCTGTTTTTGCAGGAGGGACATTTTGCTCTTTCACATTTTGCAACAGTTTTCCAATGACGACCTCACCATCGAGTCTCAACCAATTCAACCTAGTTTGTGGCAGCCACAACAATGGAGGTTCGGAAACATAACGACGCCTCTCGAGGGAATTACCGCGCAATTAAACGGAAAATAACTTTCAAACCAGGAACATAAAACCTTTCAAGCGGAGCCAAGGGACCACCGGCAGGCCCGGCACTTACCAATGTGGCCCCGGGCCCGCACCCAGAAGAGCTGCTTGGGCTCCTGCTGGTTCCGGTGGAAGAAGTCGGGCGGGTTCACGGGCTTCATCTCAATGGGAACTTCTTGGGCCAGCATCTTGGTCAGCCCTTGCCGGTACCGCTCCAGGAGGTTCGGGTCCCTTTGGGGAGGAGGAAGGAAGAAGGCAGCTGGGAAGGGAAATGGAGGGACAGGAAATGACGCCCACGGGATATGGTGGGGCACGGGTGGACTCCAGTTCCCATCATCCCTCTCTGCTTAATATGCTGACCACAGAAGAGACCCCCTCCCCGGCCCCTGCAGAGCTCTCCAGCCCCATTTTGCCAAGCCCTCCTAGAATTATTGAGTTGGACGAGACCGCCCAGTTCAACCCTCACAATCAAAGCGCCCCCCCTGCCCCCCCCTGACAGATGGCCACCCAGCCTTTGTTTAAAAGCCTCCACCAGACTGAGGCAGAGAGTTCCACTGGTGAACAGCTCTTCTTAAGGTCAGGAAATCCTTCCTAATGTTTAAGTGGAATCTCCTTTCCTGGGATTTGAACCCAGGGCTCCATTGAGTCTACAGAGCAGCAGAAACCAAGCCTGCTCCCTCTTCCTTAGGACACGCTTTCACATACGCAGACATGGCTCCCGCGTTTCCTCTCAACCTTCACCTCTGCAAACTACAAAGACGCAGCTCTTTGAGCCACTCCTTCTCCTCGGAGGGATTATTGGTGGTCTTCAGGCCCGTGACCCTTTGAGTGGCCTTCCTCAGGACACCCTCCGGCTTGTTAATATCGCTCTTAAATTGTGGTGCCCAGAACTGGACACGATATTCCAGGTGAAGAGGCCCGGCCAAAGCGGAAGAGAGAGGCACCAGGATTTCCCTTGACCAGGCCTGGGCAAACTTCGACCCTCCAGGTGTTTTATTTTATTTATTTATTTATTGTTCGGTCTCCCTGCAGGCTCGGGGCGGATCACAACAATGTAACAGGCAGCATGTTTCAGTCATGCGGCCCTACAATAAAAACATAAAAACATATTAAAAACACATTACATCAACGAGGAAAAGGAAGACATACACGCACATTTCCTGGGTCAATGTGGTTAATTAAAGGCTAGACCAAAAAGGGCGGTCTTACACGCCCTTCGGAAAGGGGCAAGCCCCGAGATGGCACGGGTGCTGTCTGGGAGAGAGTTCCATAGCCTGCCGGCTGTTAGGAGTTGTGGGAGTTGGAGTCCAAAACACCTGGAGGGCCGAAGTTTGCCCAGGCCTGGTCTAGACACTAGACTCATCTGGATGCAGCCCAACATCCCATTGGCTCTTTGAGCTGCTGCATCACAGCCTTGGCTCACAGATAACTCTGTTGTGGGTCCAGGCTTCCCCCACCCTGTATCTGTGCATTTTGGGGGGGGGGGGTGTTTCTGTCAAAGTGACGTATCCTCCCAAGTGATGGCCTTCCTGCTCCTCAATGGGACCCCCTTTTCCAATGTTTAGTAACGGGAGAGCAAGTCCCCTCATGGCATCTCTGGAGGACGATGGTTCCCTCCTGCTACGCGGCCCAAGCTCAGGGGGAGAGGTGGTGGCTGCGGAAACGGTTGGGCGAGTGGGCTTGTTCACAAAAATAGGAAGACCCTCCTGCTGCCAGCATGCCACGACTATTGTAGCGGGTCTGCAACATGTGCTAATTGGGGGTTTTAGATTGTTCTTAATGCACCCCTTGTTTTAATTGGGGGTTTTATATTGTCTTAATGTATTCCTATGTTTTTTATGTCTTTGATTGTGCCACTCCGGTGAACCGCTCTGGGCGCCAGAGAGAGCGGTATATTAAGCCAAACTTAATCAATTAATAAATAATGAACGTAGAGCGGAGTAACGCATCAGTAGCACCAGCCGCCCACCGTGACAAAAAGAACGAAAGCGCACAGACCAATGTTGTTGTGATCTCTTCCGGAGGAGGCTTTCCTTTAGAGCAAAACAACATGGTTTCCACGACACACATAAAGCTCAACCTTCACCCTGGAGGCCTTCTCACACGAGGCCTTCTCACACACGGCTTTCTCACAGACCAAGGCCTACCTCACAGAGGAGCCTCCCCCACAAACTGAGGCGCTCTCTCACACTGTGAGGCCTTCTCGCAGGCCGAGACCTTCCTCCCACGGAGGTTGACCTCAGACCGAGTGTCACTGAGCGACAGGCACACCTGCTGAGGCAGAACGGCAGCTTTTGCGAAGTCATTGCGTCCGTTTAACCCGTTCAGTGCTTGGTTCACCTTTTTGTCATTAAAAATTACCTAGTTAATGTTAAATATTTAAGAGGAACCCGTGGAAGCAGCAGAAGACCTCGCAGAGCAGAGGCCCCGTGGTTCTCCGTTGCCAGGCCCCGAAGGGGGGCCGGGAACAGGCCTGGCTTACTGCTAGAAATACAGCGGAGCCCCGGGGGAGCTCGGCAGGTGGAGTGGTTGCCTTGGCCTGGGAGAGGTCCCTGCTGCCCTGGAGCAGAAACAGAGGCATCCGAAGAAGCGGCTCTGCAGGCCCAAGCGACGGAGGATCCCTGAGCCAGGCAGAAGCGTGGCCAAACCAAGGGACCAGGCCGGCAGCTCCCTCCCGCCCTCTTTCCCCTTTCCCCCAGGGACTCCTCTGGGGCTGCCTCCCCGCCCCCCGGGGCTGAGCAGAGGGAGCGGGAAGGCACGGGCTGCCACTCACCGGAGGTACTTGTGGATGAGCTCCTCCTGGGTCAGGAGTTCCTCCGGGAGCGGCACGTCCGGCATGTGGAACTGGTGCTGGATGGGGCTGGGCTGCTCCGCCTGGAAGGAGGCCTGGCAGGTGAGGATGGGCATCCCGTGCTGGATGGCCTTGACCGACCGCACCGAGAAGCTCCTCCCCGTCCGGGTGCGCTCCACCTGGTACAGGACGGGCACCGTGGGGTCTCCTGGGGGGCACAGCGGGGGTCAGGCCACTTCCGCCCGCTTCCCGACAGCCGGCTTGGGGGGGCTGCGTTCCCCCCCTGCCCCCCCCAAAGGGCTCCATACTGACCTGCTCTGACGAAGTAGCAGTGCAAGGAATGGACGTGGACGTCCTCACTCACGGCCTTCGCGGCGGCCACCAGGGCCTGGCCCACGATCTGGCCGCCAAAGAGCCGTTGGGTGACCGGCACCCAGTAGTGCCTCCCGCTGGGAGAAGGCAACAGAAGAAAATACCGCTATTGTCATCGTACATCGTACAAAAAAAATTACATGCAATCCCCAATGCACATTAGATACATAGAAATACAAAACCGCCCCCCCCCCCCTCCATCATCTAGTCCAGGGGTGCTCACACTTTTTCAGCATGCGAGCTACTTATAAAACAGTTTGGGAGTTGTAGTTCTCCTACGTCCAGAGAGCACTGTGGACTCAAATAATGATGGATCTGGACCAAACTTGGCACGAATCCTCAAAATGCCCAAATGTGAACCCTAGGGAAATTTGGGAAACATAGACCAAGACATTTGGGAGTTGGAGTTGCTGGGATGTATAGTTCACTTACCTTGCGGAGCAGAGTCACGCTGTGCCGGCTGACAGCGAGGAGGGCGGCCAGGAAGCGCTGCAGGGCCTCATCGCCCAGGCAGGGGCTTTGCATGAGGGGCAGCGTAAAGCCGCTTGCCACCCAGGCCCAAGAAGTAGGAGGGCAGAGGGAAGGAGGGGGCGCCGCGAGAGAAGGAGCCCCCGCCAGCCACGCCCCTCTCGCTCCCGGCAAAAGGTAGGGAAAATGGGTGCGCATGACATCCCTACTCTTTTGGCGAGAGCGAGAGGGGCGTGGCTGGTTGGCGCTCCTTCTCTCACTCCCTCTGCGCTCTGTCCTCCTTCCTCCTCCCTGCTTCCTCCCTCCTCCAGGCTCTGCGATCGGCCTAATGAGCGCCCCTGTTCTAGTCACTATTGCGAAACCCGTAATGCCACCTTGGCCTGAAACCATAGAATTCCCTACAGTCAGAGCTCTAGGACCAAAAGCCACCCCTCGGCCTCTTGGTCCTTGTTTTGAGAGGAAGGGGAAGCAGGAGGGGGGCGAGGGGCCTCCCAGGCACCGCTTGTCCCCTGGATTCCGTTCTTCGGCTGAATGCAGACTGCCCTGTCCATCTCCCTGGGTCTGACCCCAGGTTGCCTGCTTTGCATGATGGGAGCCTACACTGCCGGATACTCTCCTGGGATAGAGAGACCAGGGCGGTCCAGATCCAGGCTCGGAGAAGGCCCGGCCCGGACCCTCCCACCCAGCGGCCCATGAGCGCCAAGGCCCGCGGCTGCAGGGAGGAAACGGGAGCGGCGAGTCCGCTCTCCTCCCAGGCCGCCAGAGGAGCCCTTTCCACTCACTAAGGCTGCCGGCCACCCTCCTGTGGGACCGGGGAAGGGCGCGTGGGAATGCCTGGTCTCTATAGGGCGAGTAGAGGGCCGTGTAGCCCACGCGGTTATATAGGAACTTAGGATAGAAACAGGAGAGAAAACGTGCCCGAGGGTTCTGGTAAACACGATTTCAAACAGTGTATTTTAATGCCGAGACAAATGTTCTTAATGCTCTTAATGTTCACGTATGCTTAGAATGAATTCATGTCCCGGCATCGAATGTTTGTCCTGATTTAAATAAATAAATAAAATAAAGGATTTTAAAGTCCAAAGTTGCCTTTGTTGTGGTGGCTGAGGGCGGATTGCGACCTGGCGGCATTTCGATGCCTAAAAATACATATAATTAACAGAATTAAATATACTTCCAACCAAACCTTTTAAAACATATAAAACCAATGCCTTGACGGTTAGTCTCAGTGCCCATCGATCGCCGCCTGCGCCGTTCCAATGTCCACTTTCGTCTAATACCGCGCTTGACTGTTGCATTAGGTTCCGAAGGCTTGTTCAAACAGCCACGCTTTCACTTTTTTTCCGGAAGGTAAAGAGGGAGTTTGGAGAACAAGCCCTATGAGGAGCGGCTGAAAGAGCTGGGCCTGTTTAGCCATCAGAAGAGAAGACCGAGAGGAGACAGGATGATGAGGGCCATGGATCGAGAGGTGAGGGGAGTATGTCGTAGGGAGCAAGCTTCAAACGACGGGGGGGGAGAAGAGATTCCACCTGAACGTGAGGAAGAACTTCCTGACAGTGAGGAGAGCTGTTCAGCAGTGGAACTCTCTGCCCTGGAGCGTGGAGGAGGCTTCTTCTTTGGAGGCTTTTAAGCAGAGGCTGGGGGTGGGGGTGCTTTGAAAGCGGATTTCCTGCTGTCTTGTCCAAGGCTTTCATGGCCGGAACCACTGGGTTGTTGTGGGTTTTTCAAACTGTCTGGCCATGTTCTAGAACAGGCCCGGGCAAACTTTGGCCCTCCCTCCGGGTGTTTTGGGCTCCAACTCCCACCATTCCTCACAGCCTCAGGCCCCTTCCTTTTGCCCCTCGGACGCTTAAGCGGAATAGGAAAGGGAAAAGGAAACGCTTAAGCGGCTGAGGGGCAAAAGGAAGGGGCCTGAGGCTGTGAGGAATGGTGGGAGTTGGAGTCCAAAACACCTGGAAGGCCAAAGTTTGCCGGGCCTGTTCTGGAAGCATTCTCTCCTGACGTTTCGCCCTACATCTATGGCAGGTTTTTATTTACTTACTCTATTCACTTTACTATTTTTCTACTTAATATATTTCCATTTATGTACTTGCTATATGTCTATTTTTCGGGCGGCCTGGCCGTGTTCGAGAAGCACTCTCTCCTGACGTTTCTCCTGCACCCATGGCCAAAGGCGCCCCCAGAGGTCTGAGGTGAGGTCTGCTGGAAACTAGCACGGCGGGGTTCCTGTCCCTGCGGAAGGAAGGAAGGAAGGACGTCCAGGGAGGGAGGGAGGGAGGGAGGGAGGGCTGTTGCCTGTTGGAGGCCGGTGCGGATGGCTCCTTGCCCGCCTTGGTTAGCATGACAGTTTTCAGGTGTGCCCTGTTAGAGGGGGGTGGGGTGGGGATCCTGGGTCGAGAGGTGGTGAGCTGGCCCCGGCTGTTTCTTGCCTGGAGCTCCCCTGGGCTTGAGTTTTGCTTTTTATTTGCTGCTTTGACAGTGGAGGGGTTCCCTTCACTCCCCTGCGTCCTTCCTGACTCTGGAGGGGGCGTGGCCCGCCTGCTCCCCGTGGGGGGGTCAGTGGCTCCTCCCCCTCCCCCCCACGTGCCCCCTGGCCTGGCTCCGGCAGGGCCCACCTCCCCCCCGCCGCTCACCTCTCGACCCCTGGGGAGGAGGGGGGGGGGAGGCCTTGAGCCACAGGCGCAGCAGCAGCAGCAGGCCAAGCGTCAGGAGAGAGTGCTTCTGGGCCCAGTGGGGGGGGGGACGGGGGGTCCCTAGGGCTGTAGGGCTCTCCGACCCTAACCTCTCGACCCCCGGGGAGGGGGGGAGGCCTTGAGCCAGCATCAGGCCAAGCGTCAGGAGAGAGTGCTGCTTCCCAGGCTGCCCTGCTGCTCCTTCTGGGCCCAGCGGGGGGACGGGGTCCCTAGGGCTGCTCCTCCTCCTCCTCCTCCTCGCCCCCCTCCTTCCGGGCCACGGCCCCTCGGCCCGCCCGCCCGCCCGCCGGACTGACCGGAAGAGGTCGAGGTCGAGCTGCTCGAGGCTGAGGACGCTGGTCACTAGCACGCTGCGCAGGTCCTCCGCGGCCGACGCCATCTTGGGCGGAAGCGGGTGCCGCTCGGGCCGGCCACTCGCTCACCCGCTCACCCGCTCACTCACTTCCGGCCCGGCCTGTCCGTTTCCCCATCCGGCGAGGCCGAGGTTGGCCTACCCGGCCTCAGCGCGCGAGACGCAAGAGCCCTGCTTCGCCATTGGCGGAGCCGCCCGCCCGTTGGCCGCCGGGGCTCCCGATTGGTGGGCTCTCCCCCGGGAGGGCGGGGCTTCCTCCGGGCTGATAAAGCGAGCGAGAGCCCGCCCCGCGCATGCGCAGGGAGGGGATCCCTGAAGGGGCGCCTGAGGGGAGGCCGAGGGGGCTGAGGCTGCCGCCGCCGCCGCGGGTCCCCCTCCTCGCGGGTAAGGGGCGCGCGTGTTCCCCCCAAGGGGAGCCGGGGAGCGGAGGGAGGGAGCCACAGCAGCAACCACGGCGACACGCGCGGCCCTGCGGTGCGTGGTGCAGGCGGCCCGGCCAGGCCCCGCTCGCACCCTCCCTGTCTCCCTCCCTCCCTCCCTCCCTGCTGCCCGGGCGGCGAGCCCTGCGGCAGACTCGGGCGGTGGGGCCGGCCTCCCTGAAACCTGCGGAGCCCTGTCCCGGGTGGGAGGAGGAGGGAGGGCGGGTCTGAGTGAATGCTGCAGACCTTGATCAGCACTCAATGGCCTTGCAGCCTCAAAGCCTGGCTGCCTCCTGCTGGGCGGGGAATCCCTTGTTGTTGCGAGGTGTGAGCTGGCCCCGGTGGTTTCCTGCCCAGGATTCCCCTGAGGTTTGTTTGTAGTGTTGAGAGCCCCTGGGCGGTGTCCGCCCCCACGGTGCCCTCCTCCCCCTGTTGGCCTTGCCCACGCGCTTCCTGTGGGCGTGGGTGGCTTCTCTGTGTCGCCTGGCACGGTGGTTCTGAGAGAGAGCGGCCCGGCACATCCGTGCCCTCCCATAGCCACGCGCAGTGCCCAGGTGGGTCCCTCAGGCGCTCTGCTCTGGCCGGCCTCTCGGGTTGAGTTAGGCCGCCGTGCCGTTCCCGTCCCTGGGTGCGTCCCTGGGCCATGATGCTGCTGCTGCTGCTGGGCTTGGGGTCCCTCCCTGCGGAGACCCCTTGACCACGGCTGCGTGGGACACGGCCGACTCCTGCCGAGGCGAGAGGACCCCTCTCGTCCTTGGCTGACGGGAGCGTTGGCTGGATTGTCTGGGTGGGCCTGTGGATCCCTTGGAGGCTGCGCTTCTCCATCGGCTTCCCTACGCAGGGGTCAGTGGTTCCCTTTGTTGACATTGCTCAAATGTTGCAAAATGGTTCAAACATGGCGGCACTTGCGCTCGCGCCTGTCCCTTATGTTGCGAAGGGTCAGGCGGCTGTGGTGTGACCCTGCTTCTGAGCTGAGAAAGCCTTCAGTGTCGTGGCTTGGCCTGTTAAAACGTGACACCAGCCCTTCTTTCCCTTGAGAAACGCGGGTGTTGCTTAAAATAAACAATCCCATGCTCATGGGAACAGCGGGCCGCGTGTGAGCATAAACACTTCCTAATGCGTGGGTGCCGTTCTCGCAGCGTGGCTCACCCCACTCTTGAGCGCTGCTGAGGACATATTTGTTATGACTCCATCCAAAGGAGGAGTTTGAGCCGTAGTGTCTTCACTACGCAGTGTATTCCATTTTGATTCCTATCGTGTATTTAGTCCTGTTTTGCTACTGCTTTCGGATGTAAAGATGCCTTAACTGAACCGGCATGGCTGGGGTATTTTCCCTTCCTGTTGTGTCAGCTCTCAAGGCCACATTTGCTGTGGGCTGCGCGGGAGCCGTGTTTCCCACGCTCTGCAGAAGATGGAACTAGGTTTTAAGCCTCGGACTACAAACCCCATAATTCCTCAACACCCTTAAGGTCTGGGAAGGACGCTTCTCCTCTCGGTGGACCTCGTGGCTTGTTCTCGGCCTTGCAGCTCTTCCGATGCCTGTGCTGGAGTCTCCCTTGGCCCGCAAAGCCCACTTGAGGTGGTTCCGTTCGCCGTGGAGGAGGACGAGGTGGGCATCGCGGATTCCTTTTGCGCGCAGTGTGCCAGGGCTTTGATGGACTTGGGTGACGGTTGGAGTTCTGATGTCGGCCTCTACCCGCGTGTGTAGGCTTTCTGTGAACTCTGTGACCCCAATTGTTGATCTGGTTTGCAGATTGTCAACAACTGTCCAGAAAATGAAAATATATATGTGAGACTTAACCAAGTTTCTGCAGAGTATTCAGAGCAGCGTGGAAAGAGCATTATGGGATACTTCAGGGAAAGAGTCGACTCAGCAGGTTAAACACAGGCCAAAAAGCAGGCATCACACTTTAAGCACAAAAGAAAAAAAATAACACACACATCGGCAGTAACAAAAGAGAAGAGTGAGAAGACCTAAGATGGAGGGACTTTATAGTTTTCCAACAACAAGCCATGACCCCTCCTTTCTTGTTCAGTGTGATTGGTTACGGTCATAACTTAGTAGGCTGGACTACACAGGAGAACACACCCACAGCCACACTTTATTTTGACTCTCGGCAACCTTGATTCCCACAGAACCGACATACACACTTCCCTCCTTGCACCTGCAGCTCCAAGGGAAAAAAGACACACAACACACTTTGCTTACACAACTAATCAAAACACAGTACTTTCCCAGCAAGAGCTGCACATCTCTAAAACATGGAAGTGAGACATGACTCCATTTTGAACCGGACCCTTTTGCACTATTTCTCAACACAGATGACGCCTAGAAATGGCAGCTTTCCTTTTTCCCATGATGAATTGCGTGTTTGTGTGGATGCGGTTGTGGTGGCCCAAGAACTTGTTTAGTTCTCCTCCTCCTCCATGGATCCAAATGGTGAAGGTGCCACCCACCTGCCTGAACCACGTACTGGGCTTTTCCCTGGGCTTGATTCCCAAAGTGTTCCATGTGAGAATGTGCTCGTATGACGGGGCTGGGAGGGCTCCCTCCCCACGGCTACTCCCTCCCCACGGCTACTCCCTCCCCACGGCTACTCCACCTTCCTGCTCATAGAATTCATGGTCCCCCCTGGAAGGAGCTTGTGGGGAGGCAGTAGTGAATCGGGGCTGCGACGTCTCCTGGGAAATGCTGGTGGGTGACTGCGATGTGTCCTCGTTCCACAGGGCCGGGGCCGCCATGGAGCTGGGCTCCTGCTTCAAGAACTACACGGACTTCTCTGAACACTTTGCCACCTACAAGAAGGAGAGCCGGCTGCAGTTCGGCCTCAAGAGCTGCGTCTCTGTCCGGTTCCACAACCGACGGAACGGGACCCACATCCGGGAGGACATCACGTAAGAAGGGGGCGAGTGGGTACGGGGCGCGCAGGAGGCAGTCATGCTCATGCGCTCCAAGCACAGCCTCTGGCTGCACCTACAGCAGGCCTGGGCCGACTCTCCCGGTGTCTTGGACTTCCATAATAACTCCTAAGAGCCAGTACGCTGTTAGGAATTGTGGGAGTTGGGGTCCAAAACACCTGAGGAGGAGGGCCGAAGTTGGCCCAGGCCTGCTGTACGTACGACCAAATTGAGTTCAGATTGGCACTGTATTAACTGCCACAGCTCAGGGGAGTTACTATTATTTTTATGTATACCCTGTTTTTTCTCTTCCTTCAGAGACTCAAAGCGTCTCACACTAAAAGCATTTTAATACAACATAAAATGTACAAATATTAAAACAGAAGTAAACATCATTACTGGTAAATACTGGGGACGATGGATCATGACCTGTGAAGATCACTGCCCATCGGGGAAGAGGTCATGAACTCTTGGGATCACAACCTAATCGGTCTAGCAAAGTGTATTTAGTAAGGAATGATCACTGGGCGCGTAGGTGTTTTGTTTCTGTGTGACGCAAAGCGCAGACAGTGACGTGAGCAGGCTTATTTTGGAGATCGCAGGTTTGACTGACCACTTCATGTACTTAAAGACACAGGCACATTCCTTGTGAAGGGTTGAAAACTTCCGTAACCTTTCAGAGTGTTTGTATCTTGAACTTATAATGAACGGTTTCTGCGTAAACTATGTTGTTTAAATAAGAGTTCACTTTCAAATAAAACACAAGCCCCAGAAGTTTCTAACTTCCTGACATGAGCTTCTGACAGGCTTCTACACTCAGGCGCACTCAAGCCTCCGAAACACTGGCTTCTCTGACCGCCAATCGTGGAATCCTAAAAGAGTTGGAAGAGGCCTCGCGGGCCGTCCTCCAGCCCAACCCCATTCTGCCAAGTAGCAGGAAAATCCCATTCAAAGCCCCCTTCCCAACAGATGGCCACCCAGCCTCTGTTTCAAAGCCTCCATAGAAGGAGCCTCCACCACACTCCAGGGCAGAGAGTTCCACTGCTGAACGGCTCCCACAGTCAGGAAGTTCTTCCTCATGTTCAGGTGGAATCTCCTTCCTTGGAGTTTGAAGCCATGGCCTCATTGCGTCCCCTCCTCCCTTCTCCCTAGGACTTCCCCATCCCTACTTCTGCATGGCCCTCGTCATGCCTCCCTCCCACTGCTTTAGGTATAAAGAGATGAGGAAACTGCAAATCAAACAAGGCCTATACTTCAGGTTATAAAGCGACACTTTATAATACACAAAACAGGAGGCTCGAGAAGGTTTCTTCCTCCAACATTATTTATTTTTATTTATTTATTTATTTCTCGGACTTCTAGGCCGCCACTCCCGGGAGGCTCGGGGCGGCTCACAGTAAAATGAGATACAATAAAAACACAATTAAAAAACAATACAACTATAAAATCTCATTAAAAGGAACAATTATGTTAAAATCATAAAACATAATCAAAGCTAAAAACCACAGCAACCCCCGACTGGAGTTGTTTCTTGAGGCACCAAAACGCCCCTGACCAGGCACGTAGGAACCTTGGCCTGCCAGGTGTTTTGGATTTCAACTCCCACAATTGTTTACGTCCGGTAGATCAGTGAACGTGGCCCGTGCCCACCTGCCTTGGGCCCCTCCCTGACAGCTGCTCCTCTTCTCTGATCCCCAGGTTCATGCGGGTGAAGTTCGGCTGCGTCCAGTCGAGAGAACAGGCCAAAAAGAAGAAGAAGAAACCACAACAAGAGGAGGAGGAGGAGGAGCCCCAGTTGTGCCCGGCCTACTTAGTCCTGCAATACAGCGAGGAGCTCGACCGGCTAGTGATCACTGAGCTGAACAGCAACCACATCCATGCGGAGCCCAAGGCCACTACGATGGGCTCTGACCGTTCCCCTTTGGCCAGGCTGGCCGCCAGAATGGCCGCCTCCAGAGCCTATGGCGTCCCTCCGGCCAAGGTGCGCAAAGAGGAGCCTGCAGAAGTGGAGGCCTGCGCCGTGGAGACTGCCCTCTGGGTGAAGGTCGAGACAGACAGCGACGCGAGCGGGAACATTGGAACCGCTGCTGAGAAGGGCCCGCCTCCTTCCCTTTCTCCTTCCGAGGAGCCAGAGGTCCCTCAGGTGGACGAAGGCAGCAGCAGCGCCAGCAGCTCCCTTCTGGTCCACATCAATGAGGTGATGAGGAACTTCCAGCGCGTGGACGCGGGCTCCTTGGCCTCGTTCCGCATGGGGCGGCGGCGGCGGCAGCAAGGAGCTGGAGCGGCTGAGCTTCCAGACCAGCAAGATGAAGGGCCTTTTCCTCCGGTTCCCGGAGAGCCTGCTGCTGCACCGGGTGCTGGGCTGCGGGGGCCACACGCTGTACGCCTTCCTGGTGGAGAGCAAGGACCGGGTGACGAAGCTGGTGCATTTTGCCATCTTGAAGGACGACACGCTGGAGAACGTGCGCGAGATGCTCTCCGTCTTCAAGAAGTTCAACGAGGAGGAAGAGGAAGAGGCGGGGCGGAGGGTCAAGGCGGTCTTGGTGGACGTGGCCTTCCTCCACCGGGAGGCCCTGCGGGAGCTCTTCCCCTCGGCGCAGGTGCTGCTCTCCGTCTACCACGCGATGCGGCTCCTGGACCACAAGCTGAAGAAGTCCCGCGTCCCGCACACGTTCAGGAGCGCCCTGCAGACGGCCCTCCAGGAAGCCGTCTTCTCCCCATCCCAGGCCAGCCTGGAGGCCCTCTCCCGCCTGGCCAAGGGCCTGGTGGACCCGGGGCTGTTTGAGCACCTCCGGGCCCACTGGTTCTCCTGCGAGATGCTGTGGTACTTCCACGCCAAGAAGGGCCTCCACGCCTGCAGCACCTACATCGACAGCCTGGAGCTCATCACCCAGAAGCTCTCCGGCCTCTTCGGCCCCCAGCTCTCCCTGGAGACCAGCATCCTCCGCTTCGTGCAGTCCACCAACGACTTCAACAACAAAGGCCTGGAGAACCTCAACCGGGCGTTCTCCAACGGGGAGAAGGGCGGCAGGCTCAAAAGCCAGCCCCGGCCCTGGCCCCCCCTGCGGCGCAGGCCTCGGCCGCCAAAGCCCCTCCAGGCCACAGCCGCCCAGGAGCCGCCCAAGCCGATGGCCCGGCACAGTCCGGCCAAGCCGATGGCCACCATGCTGGCCGCTCTGAAGGAGACCTGCACAGAGCTGGCCTACCAGCTGTGCCTGAGCGAGTGGGACGTGGTGCAGAAGTCCACTCAGCTGGTGACGTATTCCACCAGGAGCAAGGCCACGGTCCAGCTGCTGGAGGACACACAACAGGTGGGCAGGGGCGGCCGGAATTGCAGCTGCTACTTCTATTGCCGCTACCAGCTGCCCTGCCGGCACATGTTGGCGGTGCTCCTGGCAAACCAGCAGGTTGTGGAAGAGAGCATGGTGGCCAAGTGCTGGCAGAGGAAGTACCAGCACCTGCCCGCCTTGCGGGAGAAAGAGCTGGAGTGGCCCAAAGGCGGCCCGCCGGCAGCACTGGCAGCGGCGCCCAAGGAACGGCAGGAGATGATCCAGTCCCTCAGCACGGAGCTCGGCAACCTGCTTCTGCAGAGCGAGGGCGAGGAGCTGGAGGAGCGCAGCGCCACCCTCAGGATGATCGTGAACATCTGGACTAAGTGCTCCGAGCTGCGGGAAGAAGAGGCGGCGGCTGCAAAGCTCCAGCACGTCCGCAACGTGGGGGACCTCCCCTTCCTCTGGGTCAAGAAGGAAGAGATGGAGGAAGTTGAAATCTCCTCGGTCACTCATGGGGTCGCTCTGGGCACAAGCCAGACTCCTGTGGCTTGAAATACGTCCCCTTTGGCCAGTCGGTCAGTCCAAGGTCTGGTCGGAATGGCTGCTCAGGCTGGTCCTGGCTTTGTCCATTCTCCAAGCCGGTCGTGGCCCTTCCCCGTTCAGGGAGCTCAGGGTCGCACCTCAGCAATAAAAGGGCCCCCTCCTCCCCATTGGTGCTGGCTGTCTCAGGCATTGATCCCCAGGCTCCAGTCTTCCAGGTCTTCAGACTTCAACTCCCAGAAGTCTCGGCTGCTTTGACCAATGGTCAGGGATTCTGGGAGCTATAGTTCAAGACATCTGGGAAGCACATCTCTAGGGGGATGTGCAGGTAGGCGAGGAGCAGCAAGGTTCAGCCTTTCTTGAGAAACCCGCACCTGTATCCTGAGGACAGGCCAAGAGTGGACTGAGGGCCTTGAGGTGTGCCAGTGTCCGGCTGCAGGCTTGACAATCAGGGAAGCCGCTTCATACGAAGGAGGTCAATCCTCGGTGTTTTTTGTTCTGGGTACAACTTGCTTCGTTGTTGTTTGTTTGTTGCCAGATGTTCTTGGTTCAGGTGCGTTCTGCATTAGGTCACGAGGTCATGTTAAGGAGGCCCACCTGGAATGTTGATATCCTCTTGGGTTGTGTGGGGAGATCCGCCGCGCCCAGAGCGACTGTTCCTGCGTTTCAGCCCCGGTGCCCCTGAGGTGCAGGCCAGGCGTTATGACAGGTGCCTGAGGGGTAGCAGGGCCCCGTTGGTGCTCTCGCCGCCGCCGCCTTCTCCCAAGCCTCTGCCGGAGGGGCGGGTTTTGCTGCTATGTTCTTAAGCCCAAATTCACTGTTGAAAATGCAGGTCTAACTCTCAAGTTAAACAGTTTTTATTGGTATTATTATTATTGTTATTAACTCTGCAGCTTTTAGTTCTGTTCATTTCCCACGCCATCTTGGCAAAGGAATGGTTGTGGATTCGTGATGGATAAAGTATGCCATGTTAACTTAAAAGGGCAGCCCCCCCCTTTTAAGAAGGGAACCAGTTCAGGGGGCTGCGGAAAAGGTCACCGGGGTGCAATTCTGGCCCCCCAACCCCCTGAGGAACTGAGCTAGACTCCAAATGAGGCCGGAGTCACTTCTGGTTCCAATAAACCTTGAATTCTGAGGTAACGTGGCTGCTGTGGTTTTTATTAAGGGCTGTGGCGAGCCTGTAAACGAGTGACCTCGGCGGCACCTTCATTGTGGTCAGTTTATTTTGCAGAAGACACAAGGCGGCTTCTGTCTACTTCTAAGATCTAACAACTGAAAAAGAAGCCCCCCCGGGGGGGGGTGGGGGTGGCGGCGGCAACCAAACTTTGCACGACCTGAGTTTTTGAAGGTTTTCCGGGCTGTCTGGCCATGTCCTAGAACCAGTCTCTCCTGACATTTCGCCTGCATCTATGGCAGGCATCCTCGGAGGTTGTGAGGTCTTTCAGTTACAATCAGAAGGCCATTAAGCAAAGTCGACCTCCAACCTGTGAAGATGCCTGCCATAGATGTAGGCGAAACGTCAGGAGAGAATGCTTCCAGAACAGGCCTGGGCAAATGTTGGCCCTCCAGGTGTTTTGGATTCAACTCCCACCATTCCTAACATCCTCAGGCCCCTTCCTTTTGCCCCTCAGCCGCTTAAGCTAAAGGTTGTTAAATGTATTATTTATTTACCTTATTTATACCCTACCTTTCTTTACCCCGTGGGGGGACGGGGGATGGACGGACAGGGGGACGGGACGGGACTCAAGGCAGCTTACGAATGGTACCTACGCAGGCCTCAAAACATACAAAAGTCACCTAAAAATGGTTTGGATAAAAATTGCAACATAATAAACATGATTAAAATACATTCGGGGTTAAAATACGCCATGCAGAGGTCAAGGTCTCAAGCCATTCCGTGATCAATACATCAAGCAAATTACGTGCCATGCGAGGCACCCTCAGTAATGTTGCTGGGAGCCCCGGGGAGCAGCAGGACGGTCCCCTTCATGGTTGCCACTTGGACTTGACACCTCGGCCGCAGCTTTGTGCCGAAGCCCCAACTGGTGTTCTCACTCAACGCATTTTTATGGGGCTCTGGTTGACCTCTTGAGAGCTGCTGGGTGTCTCGGCCACCCTTGGCTATCCATCAGGTGCTTATCTTGAACCTGGCGTGTTTAAGTCTGACCTTTGACCCAGGGCCATACTCCCATCCCTTTATGGTTAACCACCACACCATTATAAGTCTCCCTACGATGTTTCAGGTGCCTTATCTTAAACACTTGGCAAATGGGAGGAAACTCGAGCAGAGTCGAAACATTTTCTTTCTCCCACCTTGAACATGATGGCTGGGAAAGGTACATTGCGGCAAGGAAAGAGCAAGAGAAGAAGCAGAGTTCAGGGTAGCCAATTTATTAAGGGATCATCAGCAGTCTGTAGTTAGTTTCCTGATTGTCTGAACAAGTACACTTTAAGTGTCTGCACCCTTTGGAACCGTCTGCTGCAGGCACGAAGGGAACAAATAATTTTTCCCTGGAGGGTTTCATGCCTCGGCCTTGTTTTTCCCCCGGCAGCCGAGCCGCCCCTTGGCCTACAGCTCGTATGACTCGGTGGTGCCCCTTCCCCAGCAAGGCTCCCCGGTGAGGGGGGGTCGCCTGTGCCAGGTCTCCGGCTGGGGACACACCTCGGCAGGGGCGTGGTTCCTGTTTCCCTCCTATATGAATGTATTGCCTTTCCATGTGTTCCTATACGAAATCTGAAATGCCCCCTCTTTGTGAACCCAGCATACCAAGGCTCAGGGAATCCCTTGTTTCCTGGGCCGGCTAATCTCCTTCCTCACACAAAGGACTTAACCAGCCCATTTGCATGGACAACAGCAATGGACACATTCCTTCGAACCTCGGAGTGGGCCCATGTGGGGGATCTATGTCCCTTGGGCACGCGCCTTTCAGATCCGGGAGCATGGCCACCTGAAGGACGCGCCCCCTGGTGATCCTGGTCATCCTTCACAAAGGGGACACCCTGCCTTCGGGAGGATTTTGGTGTCCCATCTGCCTCGCCCTTCGTTCTCATTCCCCTGGCCGAAACCAAAACGCAAGATACCATAACATCATATATGCAATAGGTGTGAACAGCAAACAATGCCTTTCCCACATAACCCGGCCACCCAAGCCGGGTCCCCAAGCCAGCCTGATGGAAACACACACGTCACGTTCGTTTGTGGGATTCACACAACTCGGGAACCACTAAGTGCGGACACAAGGCGCCCCTCCGGCCAACGAGTGACCACCGCTCATAGAAAACACAGCGGAAGGGACCCGAAAAGCCTACAAATGAAAGAAAATGCATGACAACGCATGTGCAAAACGACACACGCACATATGCAAGCACACACATATACACATAGACACAAAAGTATATACACACAAAAGATGTATACAGAGACCGGTCCACAGCACGTGTGGCAGGGGGCGGCTAGTACGTAATCTAATTGCATGTGTCCATAGCATGTCACATAGTGATGCATGCCTATAATATGCAATTACATGTGTGTCCTATGCTACATGTGCATTTAATGTATAACATTCTATATGCAATATGTGATATATATAGATATATAAATGCATAATATGTTATATGAATGCAGTTAATGCTATTAAGCTTTGAGGGGCCGCAGAAATTAAACCAGGCCTGGGCAAAGTTGGGCCTACTAGGAGTTTTGGACTCCAACTCCCAGCATTCCTAGCCGCCTCAGGCCCCTTCCTGGGCCTACTAGGAGTTTTGGACTCCCAACTCCCAGCATTCCTAGCTGCCTCAGGCCCCTTCCTGGGCCTACTAGGAGTTTTGGACTCCAACTCCCAGCATTCCTAGCCACCTCAGGCCCTTTCCTGGGCCTACTAGGAGTTTTGGACTCCAACTCCCAGCATTCCTAGCTGCCTCAGGCCCCTTCCTGGGCCTACTAGGAGTTTTGGACTCCAACTCCCAGCATTCCTAGCCGCCTCAGGCCCTTTCCTGGGCCTACTAAGAGTTTTGGACTCCCAACTCCCAGCATCCCTAGCCGCCTCAGGCCCCTTCCTGGGCCTACTAGGAGTTTTGGACTCCAACTCCCAGCATTCCTAGCCGCCTCAGGCCCCTTCCTGGGCCTACTAGGAGTTTTGGACTCCAACTCCCAGCATTCCTAGCCGCCTCAGGCCCCTTCCTGGGCCTACTAGGAGTTTTGGACTCCAACTCCCAGCATTCCTAGCAGCCTCAGGCCCCTTCCTGGGCCTACTAGGAGTTTTGGACTCCAACTCCCAGCATTCCTAGCCGCCTCAGGCCCTTTCCTGGGCCTACTAGGAGTTTTGGACTCCAACTCCCAGCATTCCTAGCCGCCTCAGGCCCTTTCCTGAGACGATTGGCCTAGTAGGAGTTTTGGACTCCAACTCCCAGCATTCCTAGCCGCCTCAGGCCCTTTCCTGGGCCTACTAGGAGTTTTGGACTCCAACTCCCAGCATTCCTAGCAGCCTCAGGCCCTTTCCTGGGCCTACCAGGAGTTTTGGACTCCAACTCCCAGCATTCCTAGCCGCCTCAGGCCCCTTCCTGGGCCTACTAGGAGTTTTGGACTCCCAACTCCCAGCATTCCTAGCCGCCTCAGGCCCCTTCCTGGGCCTACTGGGAGTTTTGGACTCCAACTCCCAGCATTCCTAGCCGCCTCAGGCCCCTTCCTGGGCCTACTGGGAGTTTTGGACTCCAACTCCCAGCATTCCTAGCCGCCTCAGGCCCCTTCCTGGGCCTACTGGGATTTTTGGACTCCAACTCCCAGCATTCCTAGCCGCCTCAGGCCCCTTCCTGGGCCTACTGGGAGTTTTGGACTCCAACTCCCAGCATTCCTAGCCACCTCAGGCCCCTTCCTGGGCCTACTAGTGATAAAGAACAGAAATTTGGGGGTCTTGCCTTGAAGGCAGACCAGTTAAGACTCACCAAAGAGGGTCTAAAATGGCCTGGTGAGGAAGGAAGCCAACCAATCAATCCCCTTTCCCCTAAATTTCCCAATAAAGACCTCACCAGGTTGAAGAAAAGCCACTGAGTTTTAATTCATCCAGCTGGAGATGAGGTACTAGCCGCGATCCTTCGACAATGCTAGTACCAAGCATACATGTAATACATACGTTTTTATACTTTTCCCAAAACAGAACAGTTTTCAAACTGCCCACTTGCCTCTATTGGCTGTGGGTTAATCAATTGGCCAATGGGAGGAAAAGGGGGAATGACTGGAATAATGAGTCAGGGTTTTGAAGATTAAGATGTGTTAATGAAGTTTCATTGATAAGGAGGAAATCCTAAATCTGGTGATGTTTGGCTATCTTTGTGTGGTGATGAAAAATTAATGACATTTCCTGGCAGTAGCATGCACTTCTGATGGTTTGTCTTTGTTTAGTAAATGTGTGAGAGATTGTGGGATTTTCCATGTGAGGCTAAACAGACAGGGCTCTTCCTGGGTCACAGAGGAATCCCTGATCAATTAATAGATGTGTTAATTAAGTTTTGAGATTACAGCATGTCTGATTAGCAAGGAAGACCCCTTGCAGTCCTGCAATCTTACCACCGATTGTTTGGGTCCTTGGAATAAATGGTTTTCATGGTTTTGGGTCATGGGTCTGGCCGTCTGTCATTTCCTAAGTGGCGTGTTCTATTTTTAGGATCTTTCTTAAGTAAATACGTGTAGCAATTTGGCTATGTCCTGGGTTTGAGTCTTGTGAAACGACCCTCCGTGTTATACAAAGGGTGTGGCCAGGCGGCTTTTTCCTGTCTTTTGAAATAACCATTGATCCCTAATTAGCACTCTTCAATCTTGCAAAGGCCTTTGCCGGATTCTTCCTAAATGTTTGGGGCTGCTTACAGGCAGGGTGACTCATCTTTGTTACAAAGTACATTTCATCAAGACAAAACGTTCAGAAGTTACAGTTTAAAATACAAGGATAGAAGGAAAAGGAAATTATAATACTCTTATACAGTTTCTAGGCATTTCATGGGGGTTAGGGCATGCAAAGGGAGAACTTACACAGAAGAAGTCTAGGGAAATACAGGGAAATATCATGCTTGGCTTTCATACAGCTTTGGCATTTCATACAATTTCATAGCGAGAGAGTCCAGGGAAACAATTATTTCATATTCAGGGAGTAGAAAGAAAGTCCATCGGTGTCCTTGGGAAAAACTATAAGAGAAAAGTCCTTTTTGCTAATAGCCAGAGGAGAGTCCAAACACACGGAAGTCCTTAGAAAACTATGTCTCTCAAATCACTCAGGACTTGCCCCTGTTGGCCTGTCCGCATGCAACTCCGTACACAAAGAGTTCATGGCTTCAGGTCAAGTGAGGCAAGAAAACAAAGAGGTAGAAATGGCTGAAGGTCTTTTGATGCCAAATCCCAGCCTTTTGTGCTAGAGATGCCAGACCACATATGCAGGAACTTTGGAACTGCCTGCTGCAGGTCAATGAAACAGGGGCTCGACTTCACTAGGAGTTTTGGACTCCAACTCCCAGCATTCCTAGCCGCCTCAGGCCCCTTCCTGGGCCTACTAGGAGTTTTGGACTCCAACTCCCAGCATTCCTAGCCGCCTCAGGCCCCTTCCTGGGCCTACTAGGAGTTTTGGACTCCAACTCCCAGCATTCCTAGCCGCCTCAGGCCCCTTCCTGGGCCTACTGGGAGTTTTGGACTCCAACTCCCAGCATTCCTAGCCGCCTCAGGCCCCTTCCTGGGCCTACTGGGAGTTTTGGACTCCAACTCCCAGCATTCCTAGCCGCCTCAGGCCCCTTCCTGGGCCTACTGGGAGTTTTGGACTCCCAACTCCCAGCATTCCTAGCCGCCTCAGGCCCCTTCCTGGGCCTACTAGGAGTTTTGGACTCCAACTCCCAGCATTCCTAGCCGCCTCAGGCCCCTTCCTGGGCCTACTAGGACTTTTGGACTCCAACTCCCAGCATTCCTAGCCGCCTCAGGCCCCTTCCTGGGCCTACTAGGACTTTTGGACTCCAACTCCCAGCATTCCTAGCCGCCTCAGGCCCCTTCCTGGGCCTACTAGGAGTTTTGGACTCCAACTCCCAGCATTCCTAGCCGCCTCAGGACCCTTCCTGGGCCTAATAGGAGTTTTGGACTCCAACTCCCAGCATTCCTAGCCGCCTCAGGCCCCTTCCTGGGCCTACTAGGAGTTTTGGACTCCAACTCCCAGCATTCCTAGCCGCCTCAGGCCCCTTCCTGGGCCTACTGGGAGTTTTGGACTCCAACTCCCAGCATTCCTAGCCGCCTCAGGCCCCTTCCTGGGCCTACTGGGAGTTTTGGACTCCAACTCCCAGCATTCCTAGCCGCCTCAGGCCCCTTCCTGGGCCTACTGGGAGTTTTGGACTCCCAACTCCCAGCATTCCTAGCCGCCTCAGGCCCCTTCCTGGGCCTACTAGGAGTTTTGGACTCCAACTCCCAGCATTCCTAGCCGCCTCAGGCCCCTTCCTGGGCCTACTAGGAGTTTTGGACTCCAACTCCCAGCATTCCTAGCCGCCTCAGGACCCTTCCTGGGCCTACTAGGAGTTTTGGACTCCAACTCCCAGCATTCCTAGCCGCCTCAGGCCCCCTCCTGGGCCTACTGGGAGTTTTGGACTCCAACTCCCAGCATTCCTAGCCGCCTCAGGCCCCTTCCTGGGCCTACTAGGTGTTTTGGACTCCAACTCCCAGCATTCCTAGCCGCCTCAGGCCCCTTCCTGGGCCTACTAGGAGTTTTGGACTCCAACTCCCAGCATTCCTAGCCGCCTCAGGCCCCTTCCTGGGCCTACTGGGAGTTTTGGACTCCAACTCCCAGCATTCCTAGCCGCCTCAGGCCCCTTCCTGGGCCTACTGGGAGTTTTGGACTCCAACTCCCAGCATTCCTAGCCGCCTCAGGCCCTCTCCTGGGCCTACTAGGAGTTTTGGACTCCAACTCCCAGCATTCCTAGCCGCCTCAGGCCCCTTCCTGGGCCTACTAGGAGTTTTGGACTCCAACTCCCAGCATTCCTAGCCGCCTCAGGCCCCTTCCTGGGCCTACTAGGAGTTTGGACTCCAACTCCCACCAGTCCTAGCCCCCTCAGGCCCCTTCCCGCGCCTACTAGGAGTTTTGGACTCCAACTGCGAGCATTCCTAGCCGCCTCAGGCCCCTTCCTGGGCCTACTAGGAGTTTTGGACTCCAACTCCCAGCATTCCTAGCCGCCTCCTTTCCCCCCTTCCTGGGCCTACTGGGAGTTTTGGACTCCAACTCCCAGCATTCCTAGCCGCCTCAGGCCCCTTCCTGGGCCTACTAGGAGTTTTGGACTCCAACTCCCAGCATTCCTAGCCGCCTCAGGCCCCTTCCTGGGCCTACTGGGAGTTTTGGACTCCCAACTCCCAGCATTCCTAGCCGCCTCAGGCCCCTTCCTGGGCCTACTAGGACTTTTGGACTCCAACTCCCAGCATTCCTAGCCGCCTCAGGCCCCTTCCTGGGCCTACTAGGACTTTTTGGACTCCAACTCCCAGCATTCCTAGCCGCCTCAGGCCCCTTCCTGGGCCTACTAGGACTTTTGGACTCCAACTCCCAGCATTCCTAGCCGCCTCAGGCCCCTTCCTGGGCCTTCCTGGGCCTACTAGGACTTTGGACTCCAACTCCCAGCATTCCTAGCCGCCTCAGGCCCTTCCTTTCCCCCTCAGCCGCTTAAGCGGCTGAGGGGGGAAAGGAAAGCGCCTGAGGCGGCTAGGAATGCTGGGAGTTGGAGTCCAAAACTCCCAGTAGGCCCAACTTTGCCCAGGCCTGAATTGAACCCTTCCCAATGTTGTGACACAGCCTTCTCAGGGTCACATGGCCGGAAAGGGCGGGTCCGCACACAGCGAAGGGCGCCGCCTCGCACCAATCAGCAGCCCAGGAGTCCAACCGCGCCGGAAGTTAGGCGGCGGGCTGAGTGCCCCCTCCCGCAACGGTTTTTTGTTTTGAGAGGACGCCCCGCCCACCAGGGAGCTCTTTCTGTCGCTGATTGGTGGAGAGCGCGGGCGCGCGGGCCGGAGTAGGCGGGCGCAGGGCTGCGATTGGTGCGCCCGGCTGCCCGTCTCGTGGCTCGTCAGAGGCGGCGCCGCGAGTGAGAGGAACCAAGATGGCGGCCGCGGCAAGAACGAGCGGTGAGGAGGAGGAGGCGGGAAAAAGGCGGGAGGAGGCCCCGCCGAGGCCCGGAGCCCGTTCCCGGCTTCTGGCTGGGCAGGAGGAGGAGGGAGGGTGGTGGTGGGTGAAGCCGGGAGTGGGACACGGGGCCCCCTCCTCACTCGTTCACGGCTGCCGGGCTGAGGGCCCAGGGCCTCCCACCCGCGATAAGTGAAGGCCCTTCGAGGCTGGGAGTGGTAAACACCCGCGAAAATACCGCGATATACATTGCAAATTAATTTTTCTAAGTCCGCGAAACAGCGAGTCCGCAATAAGCGAACCGCGAAGTAGCGAGGGAACACTGTTTGGAGTTCTGCCCATGGCAAGACCCTCACCCTTATCCTAGCCCCCACCCCCTCCTTCCACCAAAGGCACCACGCTCTGGTGACATCCCGTATAGACTACTGCAACGCGCTCCCCTTGGGGCTGCCTCTGAAGACTGTACGGAAGCTCTAAATGGCCCAACGTGCGGCAGCCAGGTTACTAACAGGAGCAGCACACCACTCCTCTGTTGCGCCGGCTCCACCGGCGGCCAGGTTGCACCCGGGCACGATTCAAAGTGCTGGCTTCGGCCTATAAAGCAGACCTGGGCAAACTTGAGCCCTCCAGGTGTTTTGGACTCCAATTCCCACAATTCCTAACAGCTGCTGTTAGGAATTGTGGGAGGTCAGGGTTCTGCCCTCCCTTCTGCTCGAGATCGTGTACAACTAGTGGGCCACTGTGTGACACAGAATGCTGGACTAGATGGGCTGAGGCCCGATTCAGCATGGCTCTTCTTATGTTCTTAAGCCTTAAACGGTTCTGGTCCAACTCGCCTATCTCCCCTTACCAACCATCTACGACGTTAAGATCCTCCGGGGAGGCCCTGCTCTCGCTCCCGCCTTCCTCGCAGATGCGTTTGGTGGAGACGATAGACGGGGCCTTCTCGGTGTTGGCCCCTCGGCTGTGGAACGCCCTAGCCAGGGAGGTAAGATCGGCCCCCTCCCTGTTGTCTTTCCGAAGGCAGGTGAAAACCTGGCTTTTCCGAGCACAGCGTAGCTCTATGAATTTACGGAATGACCCAATGATGCATAATGCGTGGAGCTTCCAGACACTCTCACCGGGTTGTTGTTGTTGTGGGCTTTCAAGTCCTTTCAGACTGAGGTTGACCCTGAGCGAGGGCTGGGTAAATGACCTTCGAGGGCCGTATCCGGCCCTTGGACCTTAGTTTGGGGACTAGAACATTGACACTGGACTCCTCCTGACGCAGCCCAGAATCCCATTGGCCTTTTGAGCTGCTGCATCCCACTCTTGGCTCATGTTCCACTTCTTCCCCAGGAAGACAGGCTCCAAGGCAGGCCTGGGCAAACTTGGGCCTTTCAGGTGTTTTGGACTTCAACTCCCACAATTCCTCGCAGCCTCAGGCCCCTTCCTCAGGAGAGAATTGTGGGAGTTGAAGTCCAAAACACCCGAAAGGCCCAAGTTTGCCCAGGCCTGCTCCAAGGTGTTTCTCACATGCAATTGCTGTTTGTTGAGCCGGGCATCGTGCATCCTGTCTCCTTGCATCCCATTCCTGAACAGAACTGGGCCCAGGACCAAACCCTCTTCATGGCACTCCACTAGTCAGTTGGGGAGAAGCTCCCTAGATATTTTGAACTGCAACTCCCAGTAATCCTAACAGCTGGCAAACTGGCTGGGCTTTCTGGGAGTTGTAGACCGAACACCTGGGGACCCACAGGTTGAGAACCACTGGGGTCCACCTCATTACAGGTCCACCTAAGAGTAGCCTTGCCTGGCCCACATTGGACTAGTTTACTTGCAAGGAGGTTTTATGGAAGTAAATTTTAACATGCATTTTGGGGGTATTTTTACAATGTTTATGTATTTTAATTATTCTGTAACCTGCCTCGAGCCACGGGGAGAGGTGGGTAAGAAACACAATTATTATTGCTATTATTATTAGTAGTAGTAGAAGGTGTTGTTTTTAAAAAGAAACTAGCCCCAACATGTGTAGTCTGTGTACTTGGAGCATAGAGCATATTAATATTAAACACTGTCTAATGTGTGTTAATTTTAATTAATTTTTTTATTCTAACTGTACTTTGTTTAAGGCAGTGTTTTTCAACCTTTTTTGAGCCACGGCACATTTTTTACATTTACAAAATCCTGGGGCACACCACCAACCATAATGACACAAAACGACACTCTAAGACAGTAATACATAGAGTTAATATGTTTTTTTTAATGTATTTATACACTCAGTGTGAAACCTGGGCCTGTTTCAATAAACAACATAGATTTCCTGGCAGGAATGAGTTTGGAAGTTGTAGTTCACCTACACCCAGAGAGGACTGTGGACTCAAACAATGTTATGCTATGTTGTTGTTTGTTTTCTATCCAGAATCACAATGTTGGAAGGAGGCTCACCACTTTCAGGTCCCTAAAACAGGCATGGGAAAACTTCGGCCCTCTGGGTGCTTTGGACTCCAACTCCCACCATTCCTAACAGCCTGAGGCCCTTTCCTGCTTAAGTGGCTGGGGGGAAGAACATAAGAACATAAGAAGAGCCATGCTGAATCGGGCCTCAGCCCATCTAGTCCAGCATCCTGTGTCACATAGTGGCCCACTAGTTGTACACGGGGATCTCGAGCAGAAAGGAGGGCAAAACCCTCGCCTGCTCCCGACCCCCCACAACCAGTACCCGGGAAATCCTGCCTGCCTCCACCAACACAGAGGTGGCACTTGGATGTCCATTTCAGTAGCTACTGAGTCCCTTGGTATCCATGAATCTGTCTAATCCTGCCTTGAAGCTGTCCAGGCTGACCGCTGTCACAACCTCCTCTGGAAGTGAGTTCCATAACCCAATGACCCTCTGGGTGAAGGAATATTTCCCTTTATTAGTCCTAACTTTCCTACCTTGGAGCTTTAGGGAGTACCTGAGGAAAGGGGCCCGAGGCTGCTAGGAGAGGTGGGAGTTGGAGTCCAAAACACCTGGAAGGTCCAAGTTTGCCCATGCCAGCTTTCGACAGAGACCTCTTCCTCCCCCTCTCCCTTCGCGCCCTTTCTTCCCCCTCCTGCCAAACACTTTTTCTTCTCCACTCGGGCTCCCTTCTTCCCAGCCTCGCTCTGCTCACTTTGCCCCGCTTTGCTCACGCTGCCGCTTCTGCCGTCATGTTGCGTGTTCGGGGGGGGGGGAGGAAGACGCGACCTGTGCGGGCGCTACTGTGCAGACTCGCCCCAGAGCAAAGCGAGGCAAAGCGAGCAGAGCGAGGCTGGGAAGAAGGGAGCCCGAGTGGAGAAGAAAAAGTGTTCGGCAGGAGGGGGAAGAAAGGGTATTGGAGGTTCCCATTTCCCACGGCACACTGATTGGGAAACACTGGTTTGAGGCATTGAATAGTTGCCTGTGTGTAAGCCACCTTGAGTCCCCTTCGGGGTAGAGAAGGGCGGGGTATGAATATGTTAAATAATAATTATTATTATTTTGATCAGGATCTACTGAAAGATCACCCACTGATTTAACTAGCTGACCCGGCCACGCTTCACTGTGGCTTTTTCCTTTCTTCCTGGTTTCTTTTCCTCCTCCCTCCTTCCATCTATCCTTATTTTTTCTTTCTTTTTCTCTCCTGCTCTTTACTTTTTTCTTCTCCGCCTCCTCCTCTTCGGCGCTGTCGTCGCCAGGGCTTCCTCATAGGGCGTGTGGAGCAGGCCTCCGCTGGTGTTTGTGGGGGGCGTGGAAGGGCTGCGGCCTCCGCCTCTTTCCCCTCCTCTCCCTGCCCTCCTTCCTTCCAGCGAGGAAGGCCCTGGCGGCAACGGAGCGCAGCGAGGAGGAGAAAGAGGTGCCGTCCCGCCGGGTGCGCATGCGCGGAAGGGGTCTTTCCGTTTTTTTCTCCTCCTGTATCTGCCCTCCTTCCTTCAATCAAGGGAGGAGGGCGGGGCGAAGAGAAGAAAGAGGTGCCCGGGAAAAGGGCAGCTTACCTCCCGCCTCTGCCGGGTTCGGGAGAGAACCCGCCGGCAAGGAAGCCCTGGCGGCAACGGAGCCAGCGAGGGAGGGGGCGGAGGAGGAGGAAGGAACAGCGGGGGAGGTCGTAGCCATGCACAGGGGCTGCGATCCTCCCCCTGCTGCTCTTTCCTCCTCCTCCGCCTTCTCCTCCTCGCCGGCCCGTTGCCGCCAGGGCCTTCCTTCAGTTCTCTCGATCCCGGGGCGGGAGGGCGGCACCTCTATCTCCTCTTCTCCCTGCCCTCCTTCCTTCAATCAAGGGAGGAGGGCGGGGTGATGAGGAGAAAGAGGTGCTCGGGAAAAGGGCAGCTTCCCTCCCGCCTCCGCTGGGATCAGGCGAGAAGCGGCTGCGAGGTGGTGAAGGAGGCCGAGGAGGCGGCGGAAGAGGTGGGCACGGCGGTGCCTTCGGCGTCATGAAGCCCCCTCTTCCGGTCCCCCTCCCGGGAGCGGCTGGGAGGTGGAAAAGGAGGCCGAGGAGGCGGCGGAAGAGGCGGCCATGGCGCCGCCGCCGTCGTTGCAAAGTCCCCCCTTCCGCAACCGCGCCGTATCGGAGATGGCCACCGGCGGTGAGCGAGGGCTGAGGGTGAGGGGTTGGGGGGTGGTCTGATTGTGCTGCCGCCATTGTGAATCAGGCCTTTCCCCCTCCCCTCGTGGGGGAAGGAGGCCATTGGCATTCAGTAAGTGCCGCTACGCTTGGTTTCAATGGCGGTCTTTTGGGGTTCATGTTTGGGGGTCTTGCGAGGTATCTAGGTCGGGTTTTTTGGGCCCTGTAGGTACCTCGTGGTATGTTGGAATGTGTTCGGTTGTGTTCGTGCTTCTGGGGCTTATAGTTTTGCTGCCTATTTGCCCCGTTGCACGACCACTCTCTTTTTATATATATAGATTAGAAAGGGTTTCTAACACCAAACCTTATAGCAGTAAAAACGAAAATGCTTATTTCTTTACCTTTTCCTTTCTTTTCTCCTTTCCTTTCCTTTTGTGAATTCCTGGTAGGTGGCAAGATCTGATCTCAGAACACTTTGGTACAGATTTGTGATTGGTTATGCAAGCCAGTAGGTTGAAGGTGAATCCAGTGAAGACAGAGATCTTGTGGCTGGGCCGTCCAGGCGATGGGGATGTCCAGCTTCCGACCCTGGACGGTGTGGCGTTATGCCCATCACCTTCTGTAAAGAGTTTGGGAGTTCATTTGGACTCCCAACTGCCCATGGAGACCCAAATCTCCATGGTCAGTAAAACAGCTTTTTTCCATCTAAGACAGGCAAGGCAGGTGGCCCCCTATCTATCCCCGGAACGACCTGGTCACGGTGATCCAAGCCACGGTCATCTCGAGACTGGACTACTGTGACGCGCTCTATGTTGGCCTTCCTCTGTCGGTGAGGGTCAGAAGCTCAAGCTGGTGCAGAACACTGCCGCCCGGCTCCTGTCTGGTACCCCAGCAGGTTGTCACATTACACCTACCTTGCAGGATCTGCACTGGCTTCCAATTGAGCACCGGATCACCTTCAAAGTGCTGGTGCTTACCTTTAAGGCCTTGCACGGCCTGGGGCCAATGTACCTGAGGGACCGGCTTACCCCATATTGCCCTACGAGATCACTGCGGTCAGAGAACATCAATCTATTGGCAATTCCCCCTGTCAAGACGCTTAGCCTGACTGCGACCCGAAGGAGAGCGTTCTCAGTGATAGCTCCAACTTCATGGAACGCTCTCCCAGCCGAGACCTTCCTCTTTCAACAGGCCTTCGGCTTATAAGGCGCCATCAGTGTCCCAGTCTTGCCTGTTGATTTCATCTTTTATACTGTATTATGCTGTGCGTTTCGTATTTCGTACAGCGCATTGTGTTTTTAATGTATGGATATTTTAGAGTGCTTTATGTGTTTTAATGTGTTTTATTGTGTATTGCCCTGTTGTGGGCCGCCCTGAGCTTCCCGGGAGTGGCAGCCTAGAAATTTGACAAATAAATAAAAATAAATAAAATTTTACACGCCCCAAGACAGAGTAGCCAGCCAGTGAAACTTTATTTGTAACTGCTCCTCTCTCCTCTTACAGCCTTTGCCCTGCAATGACCCCTGAACCTGGCGGCAACAGCACAAACACCAACTGTGTCCCCACCGGTTTTCCGACAAGAGAGAGAGCGTGAGGGCAGGGTGTGGGAGCCATGGCCCCTGACGCCGTGAGGGAGCTTCTGAGCATAGACCGTGACTTGCTGGTGTCTTATCAGGTGGACAAGAATCACCAGCTGGATTCGATCAGCTTCCAGACCCCGCTCATGAGGAACATCTTCCTGAACAACCCAGAAGTTTTGCTGATTCACCGCACCCACAGCCCCTGCGGCAAAGCCCTCTATGTGTTCATCGTGGACAAGGCCTTCCTGAAGCTGGAGGGAGAAATGGCCAAAGCGATCCACTTTGCCATCCCCACCAAGGAGTCGGCTGAAGGGCTGGCTCAGATGTGCCGCACCTTCAAGGCCTTCAACCCGGAGTGGAAACAGGTCAAGACTTTGCTGGTGGATCCACGATTCCGGTTGACATCGACCCTGTTGGAGGCATTTCCCTCGGCCGACGTCCAGCTGTCCGTCTTCCATATCTGCAAGCATTTCCAGCACAAGATCCACCAGGTCCCCCTGGAGTTCCACACGGAGAGGCTGATCCTGAGCGCCCTGCGCAATGCAATGTGTGCCCCCAGCAAGAGCAACCTGGGGAAGATGTACATCATCCTGAGTGACTTTGTCAAGCCCAACCTCTTGCCCCAGATTCACAGAGACTGGCTTCTCAACGACAAGATCTGGGCCTTCCACCGCTGGAGGACTTGGCGGGAATGCAGCCAGTATTTCAAAGACCTGGAGGTGGTCACGCGCAGCTTGAGCCAGGTATTCTGCGTGGGGTCCTCCCTGGAGACCTGTGTCGTCAGTATAGCCAAGAGTTACCACAAGAGCGTCCTGGGGAGATCCACGGAGGCGGCCCCCAGCCCAGCCCCCCGGCTCAGTCAGAACGGCTCTCCCAGCCACGGCCTCTTGGCGATGGGCTTGAGGACGGAGAACTCCCCGGGG
Source organism: Anolis apletophallus (assembly GCA_030556195.1). Classification (NCBI taxonomy): domain Eukaryota; kingdom Metazoa; phylum Chordata; class Lepidosauria; order Squamata; family Anolidae; genus Anolis; species Anolis apletophallus. Next base: position 450,290 of record JARBWK010000005.1, read on the forward strand.
CCCCTGCTTCCCCAGGGCTCTCCTCCCGCAACACAGCAGGAAGGTGCTGCACGGGCCAATGGAAATTGCTCTCCCGACACCGATGCAGCAAGCGAGCACGAGGTGGCTGACTTAGCCCTCAGGCAGTCCTTGGCAGACATCTGCACCGAGCCGGCAGCCAGACTGTGCTTGAATGAGCTAGCAGTGGTCCAGCACTCTTTGCAACTGATGGGGACTGACGAGGACGTGGTGAACATCCAGATCCTGGAAGACCCCCAGGCGGTGCACCACTGGTGCCTGAGCTCCTCCTGCCCTTGCCACTTCAACCAAGTGTTCCAGCTGCCTTGCAGGCACATCTTGGCCATGCTGAACTCGGTAGGGAAGGCCCTGGAGCCCGAAGGGGTCCCTGCTCAGTGGCACAAAGGGCACGTGGCTTCCCAGCCAGAAGAGAACAACACAGAGGGGCTCCTGGAAGTCGTCGGGAGTTCGTGGGATGGGCTGCTGGACAAGTACCTGGCCGTGTCGTTCCTGACTGCTGAGATCAGCCAACTGTTGGGCCAATGCAGCCGTGAGGAGTTTGACCGCAGGTACAGCACCCTCCGTGAGCTGGCCGACAGCTGGATTGGACCTTATGTGCAGGTGAAGTTATAGTAGAGGCCCAGGCAGAGGAGGGGGCCCTCCCACCCTAGTTCTTCCCCGTTCCATAGGAGGAGCGTTCCATAGACGTGCCAGAAAGGTGCTGGGAAGAGTTGTGGCACCGTGGACCCCCTGCTTTGTTGAAAGTGTTGTGGGGGGCACGTGGCTGCCGGGAATGCCTGCCCTTAGCTGCTGTCGGTGTGATTGGGTGACCTGAGGCCTGAGCTCAAGCTCCCTCTGTGCAATAAAGCCAACAGAGTTGGTGCACCTTAGTTCCCTTCAGTGGTGTGTCAGGCACCCAGATGCAGAGAGTGCGCTGGCTCCCCTGTGTCATACCCCTTCCACCGACTCCCTCATCCCTTTCTCTTATTATTGAGGTGGAAGCCGCCTTCCAATACACTTGATGACTTTTTCTCCCCTTGGCTCTCAATAAATGGGTCTTCTTTATTTGACACCCCTCGATACGCAAGCCTTGAATTGTTGTTGCTTTGCAACAGAGAGAACAGGGTGGGGTGGCTTTTAGAAGCATGTGCCATGTGGCAGGCTCATGCCAGGACCAGCTGAAGAAAGGCATGAAGACCGATACCAAGCTAAACCTATTGGATAAGGGGCAGGTGCGTGTGGGCACATGCATGTGCGGGGGCTCTGCTTCCGGCTGAGGCTAGTGCTGCAGCTGCCGATATGTATTTATCGTGGGGACAGAGCAGGGCCATACTCTGCACCCTCAGCCAAAGCGCATGACTGTGTGACCCCTTTGGAATTGCAGGAATGGGCCTGGCTGTTGGGGCTTCTGCCAGCTGTTTGGGTTTGGCTTGGGCTTGTAAGAGTGGGGGCCGCTGGCCAATACCCTGGTCACAGAAGCAGGAAAACGGGCAAAGAAGAAAGAAACCCCTCCTCACATTTGGAAAGCCTTTATGTTTCTCAATACACAACGGAGAAGAGCCTCTTGCTGGCCCTTGCCATTTCTACATCTCCAGCTGTGCTAGAAAGAGTGGCAGGAGTCCCCGGTGGGCTGTGGCCCTTTTCCTCTGCCTCTCCCTCTTGCTGGGGGGCCCCAGGCGCTGTAGGGCAGGCCAGGGCCGCCTCTGGGCCCCGTCCTCGGGCTCCCGGTGCTCTGCCATGAAGCACTGCGCCGCCTGGATCATGTCTTCCTCGCGGACGCCAGGGACAGGGACGGTGGGGATGCCCGCAATCATCATGGCCAGGGCAAGGATGCAGACGTTGGGGGGCAGCCGCAGGGCTGGCAGGGGGCCCCTCTCCTTGCTGAGAGAGGCTGGCATCACAAAGACCCCTCTGGGCAAGAGGCCCCACCTGGCCGGAGCAAAGTCCCCACCCGAGCTGGCGCAGCGATGGTCCTTGGTCACCTGGCCAGGGGGCAAGCACAGCCACCAGTCCCCCGCCTGCTCCATGGGCGGCCGGTGGCACTCCTGGGGGGGCGGACCCTGCAGGGGGGCCCTGGCACACAGGCTGAGCAAGTGGCGAGGCTCCCACGGCCCATTGGAAGGGCCTGCTGGGCCTCCCCCACAGGGCGGGCCTGGGCCTGGTTCCAGGGGCAGCTGGGTGGCTCTGGGCGGGAGCAGGCCTTCCCGCTTGGCTTGCAGCTTCCTTCGCAAGAGGCCTGTCACGGAGGAGATCCTGGCTGGCCCAGGCCCTTCCCTGGCCCCCTCTGGGCAGAGGCTTGGCTGGCTGCTGGGGCCCACTGTGCTCTCGCTGCTGCTGCTGCTGTCTTCCCCTGTACCGAGGGCAAGGGAGGGTTAGAACATCAGCCGGAGCATGGACTCCTGAAGGTGGAAGGAATCCCCAGGGCCACCCCACCCAACCCCCTTCTGCCAGGCTGGAGGATACGGCCAGAACCCTCCTGACAGATGGCCAGCCAGCTTATATTTAAAGACCTCCAGAACAGTAGGCGCCCCCACTTCCCCCACTGTAAGCAGAGATGGAGTGTGTGGCCTGGCTCAGAGGACATACGCAGGAAGGTGGACTAGAACGGGGCCCTTAGGCCAGGGTGAGTGCGGGCCCCTCCGCCCCTCAGGAGCCATTGCCCACACACTTTGCCACTTCTTCACTCTGCAGGGAACCACGCTGCCACTGGAGGGAGCTGTGTCCACTCATCTTAATAGTTTGGCTCCCTCCTTCCCAGACTGGCAAGAGCTGCCTTCCTCAGCTGCCGCCCTGCCCTCTGCTCTGGGGAAGAGGCGGGGAAGAAGCCAGCTGAGAGCAAGCCCACCCGCTCACCCTGCTGCCCAGAACCCCAGACCTCTGGGTGGGTGCAAGGCACCTCCTTTGGGGAAGTGGGGGGAACGGATGGCCAGGCATAAAGGGGGAGCACTCGTTCCTTTGGGTTTCTGCCCCATGGGGGACATCAAGGCAGGAGGGTCTTGGTCCCAATGAGATGTAGGGGCAGTTGGCAGGGAAGCAAAAGCTGGCGGGAGCAGATCCTTCCACTACTTGGGACCAGGAGTAAGGAGGGGTCCCTAAGGTCTTTCTTGCCTGCAGTTCACCTTAAGCTCGAGGCAGAGAAATGAGGCCCAGCAGAGTTCCCCTGGTTCGTCAAGGAGGTGCTCCTGCTTGGCCTTCTGGTCTCCTTGGGCCTGTCCCGCCCTAGGCTCCTGAGCCAGAAAACACCTGCCTCCCAGCAGGCCTTCCTTCCCTGTGGAGGAAGACATCCATGGGGAGAGGAGGAGGAGGGAGGCCTTACCTGGGTGGAACAGTGAGAAGAAGCCCAAGGGAGCTTTCCCCATCCCATAATAGGACATGGTCACGCCTGCAGCCTGGTCGGGGCTGCTGCAGAGCCCTGCAGTCCCAGCCTTGAGGGGCCCCTCCCTCATTCTAGAACCAGCGTCACAGGCCTGGACCCTTACGTCACACAGGGCCAATAGGACACCACTGCCCTGCCCCTCTCTGCCCGGGTCCTGGCCCTCGCTGGGCTCTTGGCCATCAGGGGTCCTTTGCCTCCCTACCGGTTGAAGCAGAGGTGGTTCAGGTCGCCACGCTTTCTCGACCGGGGGCAGGGATTGGCCTAGGTGCCCCTCCTGAGTGACCTCTGAGTCTTGGCCTGTGTGACCGCTGGCCTCTACCATACGGTAACTCACCAATTCCCCTATGGAGTTGGAAGAGACTCAAGGGTCATCAGGCACAACCCCCACCCCACCCCCGGACTGACAGGCAGGAAAACTTGATCGAAGGTCAGGTGGCCAGGCAGCCTCTGCTTTCAAAACCTCCAGTGAAGGAGGCTCCACTAGGTTCCCATGAAGCAGCATATTCCATGGCCAAAGAGCTCTGACCATCAGGAAGTTCTTCCAAGCATTGAGGTAGAATAGCCTTTCCCTGCAGTTTGAGCCCTTTCCTCCCTGGTGTCCTGGTCTCTGGGGCAGCAGAAAGCGAGCGCTCCCCTTCCTCAGTAGCTGCGTTTCAGAGATGTAAACATGGCTCCCGTGTCCCTTTCAACCCTCTCTTCTCCAAGCTGAACATACCCAGCTCTTTCCGCCCTCCCTCACAGGCCTTGGGTTCTGAACTTTGGCCGTTTGGGGGCCCCTCTCTGGACCCCTTCCATCTCGTCCCTCTCCTCCTTGACTTGCTTTGCCCAGAACTGCACACAGGGTGTTATTCCAGGTGAGCTCTGAGCAAAAGAGAGAGGGACTCGGGCTTCCCTTGGTCTGCACACTGTCCCCCTTGTGATGCAGACCAGAATCCCGGTGGCTTTTCAGGCTGCTGCTGCTGCATCCCAGTGTGGGCTCAGGTTCAGCTTGTGGCCTACTAAGACTCCCCGATCCCTTCACGCGTACCGTTGCCAAGCCGGCTGCCTCCCACCCTAGATCTCTGCATTTCATGTTTTCCTGCCTGCATGCCGACTTTGGCCATCCTCCCTGTTGAAACCCATTTTGTTTTCCTTTGGGGCCAGTGGGCTCTCAATAGCCACAGGGGAAAGGGATGATGGGAGCAGGCCGTGAGGCAGGAGGCTCACCAAGGAGAGCACGTTTATTGAACCCTGCTATTTACAGGGCGCTCCTTCGCCCACCCGACCCCACCCTACCCTCCAAGAGGGGTTGTTTCTTTGAAGCAGCTGGAGACGACGCAGCGCTTCTGCTCCTGGGACACTCTGCAATGCGAAGAACAAAATCCTCCTGGGTTTGGAACCCACTCGTATCTCCAAAAAGTCCTTTTGTGGGGCAGGGCCAGGCTGTGTGCAGAGAGCATTGCGTCACGCAGGTGGCTGCCTTGTTCCTTCAGATCAGCCCTTGATGAGACCCAGTCAGAGCTCGGCTCCTCCCTTGTTGGGTTGCCTCAGGCAACCCCGGAATCAGCCGAGTCCCCTCCTGCAAAGCCGGCACAGCCCCTTCCTCGCCCCCTTCACTCGTACTTGCAGATGTTCTTCAGCAGCGGGGGAAGGTCAAGCCCATCGATGGCCAGGCGGTGGACAATGTGCTTCTGGATGGCCAGCCGGCAGAGTGTCTGCAGGGAGGGGACTGGGAGAGTGGGAATAAAGGGAGGGAGGGAGGGAGAAAAACGGAGTTACTCAGGCTCTGCGTTGTTGGGCTGGGAGCGCATTCCCCATTAGAATCCCAGAACCCTCGAGTTGGGCCACTCAGCCCGACCCCAATCTGCCAGGCAGACTGTTCCAAAACCTCTCGAGGAGGAGGCTCCGCTGGCCTCGGAGGCAGAAGCAGGCTGCACTTCCCAACAGCTCTGACTATCGGGAAGCTCTTAATGTTCTGGTGGAATCAGAAGTACGCTCTCCATAGACGGCTTCTCATGGGGCTGCTTCCAGACCTTGGTTGGTTCTGGCTGCCGTTCTCTGGACATTCCTGTGCTATCCACCCGCTTCTTGAATTGTTTTGCCCAGAACCAGGTGCAGAATTCTTCCACGTGAAGCCTGCCCATGACTTCCCCCAGTCTGGACGCGAGGCTCCTCTTGAGGCAGCCCACAATCCCATTGGCTTTTAAAGCTACTGCATCCCAGTGTGGACTCGTGTTCGGCTTGGGGTCTACTCAGACTGGAGGAAAGCGCTACCAGTCGGCTAATTAGAAGCACAGGCTTCGTGGGCCCGTGGAACTGAGGCTGTGCTGGGCCCAGTGTGAATATGCCTCGATTCCTTGGGAGGGGCTCCTTATGCCTGGCAGCTGATGTAAGTGTGGCTGCCCCGAGTGCCCCCTGGTAAGGTGTTCTCCCCTGCAGCCCCCGCCTGCACCCCCACCCAAGGGAATGATAGGAGACGGGACAGGAGCCCCTTCCCTTCCTCTTGTAGGGTTTTTGGAGGGACGGTGCCAGTCCACCCCTTCCCAACCAACGCTTCCCCCCTGTCCCCCTTTGGCCAGAGAGAGCCCTCCCCTTTGCCAGGCCGAAACCTTTCAAGAACAGTCCCGTCACTTTGGGAACTGGCTTCTTCGGAGGACGGCAGGGCCGCCTTTGGTGAGAGTTTTCGAGCAGAATCGGAGTGGCCGCCTCACAGAGTGCCTCAGCGGTGGGTGCCTGCGCTCGTAGAATCCTAGAGTTGGAAGAGGACTCGTGGGCCTTCCAGTCCAACCCCATTCTGCCCAGAAGCAGGAAAATCGCATTCAAAGCACCCCCCGACATGGTCTTCCGGCCTGTGTTTGATAGCTTCCAAAGAAGGAGCCTCCACCACACTGGCATAAGGGAGCTGGGCTTGAGGGGCTTCCGGTCAGCCACGGTATTCAAAGTGGCACCTAGGGCTTCGCTTTGGACATCCGGAGGACCAGGCTTGAGCTGCGATCAGAGCCTCCTCTAAGCCCAGCCTAATGCTCTCCTCAGGAAATTCAGCCCGACACCCTTCGTCCCCTTCCCTTCTCTCTCTTTTGAGAGGGACAAAAGCCTGAGCTCTGCAGAACTCTGCTTCTTTGTGGGTGGCTGGTCACAAACCCAAGGACAAGTGCACAGGCCATTCCTCCAGACACTCTGCTCCCCAGTGGGAATTTCACCCTTATCAGGCCATGCCCTTCCTTCTGATGTCTTTGAAAGGGCAGAGGAGCGGGAAGGGAGGGCCTTGGCTTTTGTGTCAAGGTCCATGCCCTACTTCTGGACGTCTCCTATTATCTGTGTGCAGAGATGATAATACAAAGGGGGCTCCCTGGCTGGAAATGCAGTTCTGCCCCTCGCCTCCCTTGAGCCAGGGCTGGAAGAGATTCCAGAAGAGGAGCGGGGAAGCCCAGAGGCCCCAGCGCCAAGGCAGAGGTGGTGCCATGTGCAGGCGAGCCCAGGTTGGGAGCAATGGCCAGGGCCCCCGAGAGCAGGACCAGGGTCCAACATGACCTGAGCAGGCGAGCGAGCAGGGGCAAAACTGCTCACATGAATTTCAAGAGGAAGAAAGGTGAAGTGCAGACAGGGGCGGTCTAAGGTAATTTTATATGGTAAGCGAACATTATTTTGGCGCCCCCAACATTTTGGCGCCCCCATGTAAAACAAATATACAATTATAATATCACATAACTTCAGCTCTGGAGTAACTGCACCTGCGCGAAAACCTCCGCGCATGCCCTGAAGCGGCGTCGAAGCGCACAAGGCCGGGGCCCAAAAGCAGGCAGCCGCGGCGCTGCCTGAGGAACATTGGCAGGGCCAGGATGCTGTCTGACTCCGGCGCCCGGCGGGCGGGGGAATTCGCCCCTTCCCAGATGGCGCCCCATGCAGCCGCTTCCTTGGCCTACCTGTAGGACCGCCCCTGAGTGCAGATATACGACGGGAGACTCCTGGCTTAGGACGGTGTGTGAAAGAGATCTGGGAGTCTGATGGGATGAACATGAGTCAGGAATGCAATGGGGCAGCTTAACCCATGTGATTCGAGGCTGCATTGAGAGGAGCACAGTGTTATTAAGATCGAGGGAAGTCTTTGTCCCATTGTATTCTGCTTTGGGATGACCTTTGGGCTGATGGGTTGCAGGGCCTACAGATCAGGTTTGCAGGCGACACCAAATTGGGAGGCATAGCAAATCCTCCAGAAGACAGGATCAGAAATCGAAATGACCTCAACAGATGGCCGAGCTGCTCGGCCAAAACTAACAAAATGAATGTCAACAAGGAGAAATGTAAGATACTACATTTAGGCAGGAAAAAAACCCAGAAAGCAGAGAGACAGGATGGATGAGTCCTGGCTCCACAGCAGAGTTCCATGTGAAAGAGGCCTTGGAGTCTCCGTGGACAACCAGTTGCGCATGAGCGCACAATGTGATGCGGCAGCTAAAAACAAAGGGATTCTCGTGTCCAGATCCAGGGAAGCCATGTCACCGTCTCTTCTGCTTTGGTCAGACCTTCTCACCTGGAATAATAACCCTGTTTCCAATTGCTTAAAGAGGACTATTGACTCTAAGCTGGAAGGGGTCCAGAGGAGGTCGGCCAAAAGGGTCAATGGTCTGGAGACGGTGAGTCCCTCTGAGGAGTCTCAGACCTGAGTCTGTTTAGCCTCAGAAGAGAAGGTTGAGCGAAGGAGACGTGGGAGGCGTGTTTAAATAGTAGTTCAAGGGAAGAGGGCGGGGGCTTCCTTCTGCCCTGGAGACTAGGACTCTGGAGCCACGGGTTCAAGTGACAAGAAAGGAGGTTCGAAGGGCTTCCCGACTCCAAGATGGGCTGTTCAGCAGTGGAATTCCCTGCCTGGGAGTCTGGTGGAAGCTCCTTCCCTGGAAGTTTTCCATCTGTTGAGGGAGCTTTGATGGTGTTTTTCCTGCAGGGCAGAAGGTGGGCAGAGTGGGAGGCCCATGCGGCCTCTTCCAACTTTGTGGTTATTCCATGGTTCAGTGGCATCCTCGCCTGGAATCTTCCTGTGCCCATTTCTGGGCAAAGCAAGTGGAGATGGACTCTAAGCTGGACGGTGTCCAGAGAAGGACAGCCAAAAGGGTCTAAGAAGCTTTGGAAGCTATGAATCGCTCTGAGGAGTGTCTTGGGAGAGAGAAGGCTGAGGTGGGACATGAAGGCCATGCGTAAATATTGGAAGGGAAGTCCCACTGGGGGGAAGGGCAATCAGGTGTGGTTCTGTTTTTGCTGTTCTAGAGAGTAGGGCACAGCGAAGCAGTGGACTCAAACAGCAGGAAAAGATAGCCTACCTAAACATTAGGAAGCACCTGCTGGTCAGAGCTATTTAACCACGGATTCCGCTACTGCCTGGGAGGTTGTTGGGAGTCTCCTCTGGAGATCTTTAAGCAGGGGCTGGATGGCTGTCGATGGCCAAAGCATGGATGGCGTCTGGCAGAAGGGGGTTGGCCTGGATGGCCTTTGGAGGCCCCTTTCAGCTCTAAGCTATGAACTCCCAGGCAACGGCAAAGAATGCTGGGCATTGCAGTCCAGATGCATGGGCCTGCCTTTCCATTGACTCCCTCCCTGATGATCTCCTGTGCTAGGGATCCCTCTGATCCACCTGCTGAGGGATCCCTAGCACAGGAGGCAGTGTTCTCAGCCAGAGAACACTGCCTTTTGTGATGTGTTGTTTGGGCACGGCCCCATGTAAGCCGCTCCGAGTCCCCTTCGGGGAGATGGATGCGGGTTAGAAATAAAGTATTATTATTATTATTATGATGGCTGGCCCTCCCTCCAGTTGTCTTGGACTTCACGTCCCAGAATTCCTAACAGCCTCAGGTCCCTTCCTTTTCCCCTCAGGAAAGGGCCTGAGGCTGTTAGGAATGGTGGAACTCAACTGGAGGGCCAAAGTTTGCCCATGCCTGTGCTAGAGGCAAGAGAGAGGAGTGGGAACCCGGGTTCCAAGGGCTCTTTCCAATCCTCTCTTGCAGGCGGGCAGAAAAATCCGTCAGCAAATATTCCAAACAGGTGAAAAGCTGGACATGCCAAGAGCCTTTGCCATTGAAGACCAGCAAATCCCAGGTGTCTCCTTTTCCTGCTCAGGAGAGCCTCTTCCTGGGCAGGTAACCGTTTTTTCCCTGCACAGCCCTGTCTTGTCAACATAGCCACTTTTGCACTAAGAAGATGCTGAACCGCGAGGAGTTGGCCTCGGCCTCTATTCCCCTTCTTTAGACATGAGTCCAGGGGGATATTCTGTTTGGTTGTGTTATTCCCCACCTGCTCTACAAAGCTGAGGGTTGAAGGTGGCTTATGGGATCAAAAGGAGCCCGAGGCGGAGCGGAAAACATGTGAAAATCCATGCTTAAACAGGCATTAAACCGCCTGCGGAAGGGCTTAGATGGCGCGTTTCTGCCTCGCCTTCAAACCCTGGGGATCAAAGCAAAGGATCAAAGCTGTACAGCAACCACACCAGGAAACAGGCCTTCCCTTGAAAACCGATCCCGTCCCGAAAGCTTTCTGGGACAAAACAGTCTTTTCCTGGCCACAAAAGGCTAATCGCAAAAGGCCTGGAAGGCACGCCAGCAACCTCGCATGGATGCAGTTTGTTTATTTTTCAAACTGGTATGCCGCCACTCCCCGAGGGCTCGGAGCGGCTCACAACATCCAGTAAAACACATCATAGTACAGAAAATTTAGCAATTTGTGAAAAAACAAAGTTAAGATTCAAAGGTCAGCCGGAACAGGTGGGTCTTACAGGCCATCGGGCCCAAACTTCGTTAGGCAGAGTGTTCCAGAGCTACGGCGCCACAATAGAGAAGGCTCTGCACCTCGTAGATGTTAGGCAGGTGGCCTTGAAGCTGGGTGCTTCCAATAGATTTAGGTCTCCAGAGCGAAGTGGTCTCTGGGGCTGGTAGGGGGAGAGACGGTCCTTCAGATACACTGGCCCTGGACCATGCAAGGCCTTGAAGGTTAACACCATTTAACTTTGGCTATCCTGGCTCAATGCTATGGGATCCTGAGAGTTTTAGCTTGGCGGAGAAGGCTAAAGACCTTGCCAAACTACGATTCCCTCTCCTTTGCTGCCCATGTCCCAACTCTTGCCATTTCTCAGTTGCCTAAAGCCCCTTCCCCTTTCTCTTTTCTGCACACGCTGGTTATTGTCCATGTCCTCTCCTGCTTTCAGTCAAATGCAGTGTGACAAGAGCATGGAGTTGGTTGGAGGGCCTCCCAACGGGGCATCTAGTCCCACCCTCTGCCGGACTAGGATGCTCCTGAATGGAGGCCACCCAACCTCTGTTCACAGGCCTGGAGTGAAGGAGAATCCACCACGTTCCCAAAGAGTTTGCCTAATCGTTTGCCGGCACCCTCTGGAAGCCCGTCCGGATGTTTAGAGGGAACCGCTTTCTCGCCACGCAAGCGCATTCAGTCCTGCTCCACTTTCCGCAGGACGACAGAGGGTCCAGGTGGCTCTGCCCTCTCACCTCTTGGCAAGCGGAATAATACACTGATTCCCACATCTCTTCTCTTAGAGCAAGGGTGCAGGCCTCTCCTCTCTCGGTGGCGTGTCACAATCTCAACATGCATTGCACTATGTAACACTGTGATTGTTGTTCCTGGGCGATACGTGTCATTGTTTCCTAATTCTTTCGTAAAAACACGGGGAACGTTTCTTAAACGGCGAGCGCTTTGTCTTTGCAGGAGGGGCCTCATCCTGCAGCACATTTTGCGCTAGTTTCTCAATGAATGTCCCATAGAGTCTCAACCAATTCAACCTAGTTTGTGCCAGCCACAAAAAACGAAGTTTCTGGAGCAGAACAACTGCTGTCAAAGTAAGGACGGCACAGTCAGAACCAGGAATTAACACTTTCAAACCAGGAACAGATTTTCCTTTTCAAATTTTCCGACACAGTGTTATTCCCACACTTTGCGGCTCTTCCTTAAAGTATTTCCCGGTTCCTCCACTGCCCTTCTGGACCCCTGTCCGGAGCTTCGCCTTTGGCTTGGCTGCTTTGGGCCACCAGAAAGTCACCTGGGCTTTCAAAGGAGGCAGAGACCATCCAGTCCAATCCCCATCTTTCTGCCGGGCAGGTGGACGCCACCCAAGCCTTCCCAGCAGACAGACAGACAGACAGACAGCCTGCTTCGGCTTAAAAGCCTCCAGAGAAGGAAGGAGACCCCACTGGACTTTGAGACAGAAGTGCATTCTTCTGCCAGAGAGCTCTTACTCTCAGGAAGGTCTTCCTAAAGTGTGAGTGGAGTCTCGTTGACTCTTGTAAAACAGATTCAAAACGGTTTTTCTTGCGTCTTCCCGCCTGGCAGGTGGGGGTTGGGCTAGATGGCCCTTGCGGGCGCCTTCCATCTCCAGGATTCCAGCATTGAGGAGACCTGTTCTGGGGGAGCGCTCTCCTCCTTTGCAGGTCCTTAACCAGAGGCTGGGGGGGGTGCATCCTTTGGGGAGTGCTTAGGTTGCATCCTGTAGTCGGGATCCCCCCCAGCCCTTAAGAGCCTACGAAGACCGTGGGCACGTCACACCCTCTCAGCCCCAGAAACCCCGTTGAATCACCAGGAACCGGACATGACAAAGGCACACCACAACAAACAACAACAACAGCCCCTGAAGCCTGGGCATGCCTGAGAGCATTGGGAGGCCCGGCCACTCCCATCCCAGAAACATTTGCATTGCAATTTCCTTGAGACAGAAATCTTCCTTCTCAATTAAGTCCCATGAAATGCTTTGATTATGAATATATTGTTATATAAATAAATGCATAACAATGGTGGTTATTCAACATGGGACAGTAATTAGCGGGTGAATTTGCAACACAAAACCCCCGGGGAAGAAAGGTGTGGCCCTGAGTGTGACATGTGGCGGAGGAGGAGAGAGAGGAGTCGCCTATTGGCACACAAGGCCGGCAGGAGCAACAACAAGGTGTTTTCCTCCCCTGCCTGCAACAAACACACCGGGGAGCCAGTTGGGCTGGTTTTTGGCAACCACCTTTGGAATGAGCCCAGTGCCATGTGTGGGGTTGGCAGCCTTGGCTCGCGATGGTTATGTCTGATAATGTTTCAGGTGATTCTGACTCAATGAACGGCTGCGTCCGGTTCTCGGGTGCTGCTTCCCACCGGGGAAGCCTTGACAAGCCGTAATGCAAAGTGTCCAGAGGAGGTCTGTGCAGGTCTGATAAGAGGACCTCAAGGCGAAAGGGCCGGTTGGCATGACTAGCAAGGCTCTCTGGGAATCGCTGCAAGAAAAATGCCGTACGTATGGTGAAAGGTGCCGAAACCTGGGGTCATCTCCTGCCCACAAGCATCTTGTCCATTTGCAGTCCTTCACAGACTGTTCAGGAGGTCACTGCTCTCAGTACCAAGCCTCCCGAGGAAGTGGAAGTTACATAGGCTTCAATGGCTCCCATGTACTTCCATGGAAGCAGAAGTAGCCGAGTGTCCTTTCCCCCAAAAGAAGCCCCAAAGAAGCATGGCCCCTCTGCAGGAAGCCCAAAGGGAAGGTCAGGCCCAGCCTGGCCCAAACGCCTCCTGAGCGGGAGCTCACGCGGCCATTGTCTCACGCACTCGCGTCTCTGCCCGTGTTTTCATGACTTCCAAGGGCAAAGAAGACTCCTGTGGGTTCCCAGCAGCCCTGCACACAGGCTTTCCAATGTAACACAACAACAACCGTGTGCTTGAAAGGAGCCTCTAAAGGCTCTGGAGCAGGGCAGCCCCCAGGACTGAGGCAAAGCTACACACACACACACACTACCAGCACCTGCATCACACAAAACCCCAAGGTTTTTTTCTGGTGGGAAGGGGCACGATCTTTGTTAGAATCCCCCACCCCCCAACAAAGCAGCCTAGTAAAGAATTGTGGGGGCAGAAGCGAACTGGATCCCATCTGAAAGGATCAGCTCTATAGCATCCTCAACCACAAATCTGGGCTTCTGTCAATGCAGGTTAAGATCGCATGTGCCTTTTTAGTTGTTAGAGCATCACGGTGCTGGCTCATGCTCAAGTGAGGATGACAGCCCAACCCTCGAACTTCTTGGCCAAGTCTGCTCAGGAGAGCAACAGGGACCGAGCCAGGTGTTTCCTGGTCCTTTGCTCCATCACCGTCCTCCTGAGGGTCCATCCTTCCTTCCTTCCAGGGCCTCCATCCTTCCCTGCCTCACCTCTCCCCTGCACCTAGGCCTTGGCCAAATAACCACGCGGGGCCTCCCCCCCCCCCTCTCCCAGGGCAGAGCGCATCACCCCCACCTGGCCCACCTGTTCAGCCCAAGGAAGGGATTGGGCAGCCGCCTATGAACAACCAGGAGCCAAGCCTTAAGGCCGGCTATTGGATGCATTTTGATCGCGGGCCACCTCCCCTTTAGGGTTGCCTTCAAAGGGATACAGAGTTTTGGACTATATTGAATAATTTGGACTTTCATTGCCTACTTGCGGTAATCCCCTTGGGAAAAGATTTTAGATTTACTAATTGTCTATTCAAAAGGACCCTGTGTCCTGATTGTTTGTAAGGGCCTCTTATTCATCCAAGGGGATGGATAATCCCAGAAGACAGGGGGCCAAGTAGACATTTTTTTCTTATAGCAGTCAGTGCTCTTCTGCTTTTACCCAATTTGAGTCCCTACATGTTATTGTGTGGCAGTCCTCATGACTTTTGGGGATCATGGGAATGGCAGCCCAACGGCCCTTGCAGCTCTGAGGTTGGAGGAAAGTGGAAGCCAGGCTTCATACCCACAAGCTTTGCATCTCAATTCAAGGCTGACTCAGCTGAACCAACGGCAGGCCCCCAGGCGCACCTGTATTCCAACTCCCATCAGCTCTGCTCGTGAGGTCCAATGAGGAGGAGGAATGCAGGAGCTGCAGACTAGCATCTGTCTGGGGAAGGGTCACATGAGATGACATGGCAGGCCGCATTTGGCCTACGGGCCGAGTTGGGTTTGACCCATGTCCCTGTTTCTGTTGCCAGGCAAGACCTGAGGACCATGCATGGCAGAGATAGGGAGTCATGGGGGGGGGGCATCCCAAGAGGGAGCATTCCGCAGCCCCCCGCCCACGACCCCAGTACCTACATCCATATTCCACTTGGATGATGCGGACACTCTTGGTGGAGGCGAAGACGTCAACCACAGCGTAGAGCGGGCATGAGGCCGGGAGCCCCCTGGCGCTGGGGCCCATGTCCTCTCCGTTGATTACGATGTGCATGTCGGCCGTCCTGTCCGGCCTTGGAGCATACAGCACCCCGATCCGGCTCTTCCTGGCCGTGGGGGGGAGGGCATTGCTCTTGTAGAGGTCGTCCAGCAGGTGGCTGAAGCGCCCGGGCCGGCTGCGCCCCACCAGCTTGTCCCGGGGGATTCGGACCGCCTCCTCGATGCACAGGTACGGCGAGGAGAGCAGGCCTTGATCCCGTTCCGGTTCCCCCTCCGTCGCAACCCGGTTGTGGTTGCGGGTGATGGCAAAGACCCAGCTGTGGCCCATGTTGACCAGGTCCGGCAGGGAGTACTCAGGCACCGCCTCCAGGGCACCGGGGTCGAGGGCTGTCAGTCCCACCCGCAGGTGTCCGCACCAGCCCAGCTCCTTCTCCTCGATCTCCACCAGGAAGATCTGGCCAGGCTCCAGGGGCTCCCGGCTGAAGCAGACCCCGTTGGCAAAGCTCTCCTGCCGGGTGGCCTGCGTGCCCGAGGGGTCCAGGCAGACGTTCACCCCATGGACGGGGTGGAAGCGGGTCGGGGGCAGGTGCCGGTGGAGGGACCCTGGAGCAGCAGCCGGAGCGGCCATCTCTGGCCCTCTCAGGAGCCGTGACACAGAGGCTATTTTTAAGTGGGCGCTGAGTCAAGGCAGCTGCTGGCGCCAGCAGGACACCACCCAGGTCCCCAAAAAGGGAGCGCTGGCTCGGCTGCCGGGAGGAGGACAGGTCCTAGTGCCCCTGGAAGCAAGAGTGCAAGGCGGGAAAGGGCTCTCTCACCCACCCCGGACTTGCCCTCCTGGCACCAATACAGTTGTGTTGCACATCGTCTTGTTCTGCCCATTTGCATGATCACTGGATGGACCTGAGTGCCAAAGGATGGTGTGGGTGACCGCTGGGACTTGGAGGGGGCTGAGACGATGTAATGGAAGGGAAATATTTCCAGGCCACCCACCCCAGGGTCACCCGACATGCTAGCTATGGGTAATCTCAATGCTGAGGGGCAAGAAGATGCCCCTCAACCACAACCCCTGGCCAGGCCGCTTGGGAGCAGACACCCGTCCCTCTTTGTGCATACTGGCTGTGAGAAATTGCGGGGGTTGAAGCCCAAAACACCTGGAGGGAGGGAGGGCCAAAGTTTGCCCAGGCTTGCCCTAAACCACCCACCCCCTTTTGCCAGGCCCAGCACCATCCCTTTGCCCAGGCAACAGGCTCAAATGTAGCCCATGTTTCCATGTTGCATGCAAGCAAGCAGTGCAAGCCCAGGCCCTTGTTGCATCCCTTGCGCAGTCATTTGGAGGTGTTCTGTGCAAACGAACAGTGTCCCTGGCTGCCTGCCTGGCTATCGGAGACCTCTAAACTGAGGGGCACTGAGGGGCCAATCCGTGGCCAGGATGCCTCTAAATTGCCTGTTCTGCTATTGCTCTAATTGGGCACTGAGGGGCCAATCCGTAGAAGCTCAATAATAAATAAATAAATAAATATCCTAGGACCAGCAGGCACTGCCCTCTATGACCTTGGTGGTTTTGGCCTCCTTCCCAGCCAGGCCATTCTCCAGGCCCCGCCTCCCCTTGGGGCTTCCAGGGAACCTTATCAGCAAAGCCCTGCGGCTGTGACCGGTCACTCTGCCCTCTGCGGATGTGGCATGGACTTGGCAAAGGAGCCAAAGGGGAGAGCGGGAGCCCTTTTCTCAGCCCAGAGCTGCCTGCGGTCATCTCTCCCTGGTTCCCAGGCTGGCTTCCAATGATCCCTTCCATAGAAGAGTTGGAAGAGCCCTGGTGGGCCGCCACCCAGCCCAACCCCCTTTTGCCAAGAAGCAGGACAATCACATTCCAAGCACCCCCGACAGATGGCCACCCAGCCTCTGCTTCAAAGCCCCCAGAGAAGGAGCCTCCAGTGTCCACGACCCACGGAGCTCCTGGACTTGGCTCAGAGAGGGTCCATCTCCACTGCAGAAGGGACGCAGCCTGACCCCACTTCCACTGCCGTGCCTCAGTGCTAGCTCTCAATCCTGGGAGTTGCAGTCTTACAAGGCCGCCTCCTCTGTCAAAGGGTGTGGATGCCCCACCAAACTACACCTCCCAGGGATCCACTGGTTTGAACCATGGATGTTAACGTGGATTCCTTTTCCCTACAACGTGGATGTACCCAACAGCTCCAGAAAAATCCCTGTCTGTGTGAGGGAACATGACGGCCAGCTGGGAACATGCGAGAGGGACCGGGCTGGTTGTGCCTTCGAGGTCAGGACGCAGAGAAGCTGCCGGAAAAGAGATTCCACCACCAAAGCACCGGGAAGAGCTTCCTGATCTCTATCTCATGCCACCCGACTGCCAGGCCGCCTGGCTGAGACCCAACACGTGGTGGCCCCGTGGAAGGCCAAAAGGAGGGGGGCAGGGCACACGAACCAGCCATAACAGTCAACTGCCCCGAGGTGGGGGGAAGGTGGGCTCTGGGGTGTGGAAAGGGGCAACCTCCAGGTGCCAGGTGACTTTTGGGGATTGCTGATACTGTCGCTAAGAGATACGGACAGGAGTGCGAGGCTGCTGTATTCCAAACGGTAAAGAGGTCCGGCCTCTTCGGCCCTTGTGTGCCTTGGCCTGTGCTTTCAGAGGAGATACATCCACAGCAACACTGTTGGGGCCGAGAGGCCTTGCGCAGGAGGCGTTGGGCAGTGGAATGAACGCCTTACTGCCTTGGATCTGGCCAAGCGGGAGTCGTGAAGCCGAGGCTGGGCCGCCGCCTCTGAGGAGAGCTTGGGTGGCACGGTCCTCCCCTTGGGCAGAAAAAGGAAAGGCAAAGGGACAGAATGGGGGACAATGCGTGGCCCAAGAGCAGCACACGTGGAAAAGGTCTTGGAGTCCTCACTCGTGGGGAGGAAGGGGAACATGAGCCAGGAATGTGATGCTCTGGGGCCAAAAAAGCCAATGGGATTTTGGCCTGCATCAATAGGAGCCTAGTGCCTAGATCCAGGGAAGTCATGCTCCCCGTGCTCTCTTCTGCCTTGGTTTGACCACGCCTGGAACCACACCGTGTCCCATTCTGGGCACCACAATCGAAGAGAGAGATTGACAATCTGGAATGTGTCCAGAGGAGGGAGACTCAAAGGATCCAGGGTCTGGAGAAGAAGCCCTATGAGGAGCGGCTTCAAGACCTGGGCAGGTTGAGCCTGAAGAAGAGAAGGCTGAGTGGAGACATGATATCCGTGTATAAATATGTGAGAGGAAGTCCTAGGGAGGAGGGAGCAGGCTTGTTTTCTGCTGCCCTGGAGACTAGGACGCAATGGAGCCATGGCTTCAAACTACAGGAAAGAAGAGTCATTAGGAAGAACTTCCTGACTGTGAGCACCGTTCAGCAGTGGAACTCTCTTCCACTTGTGGAGTGTGGTGGAGGGAGGGAGGCTCCTCCTTTGGAGGCTTTGAAGCAGAGGCTGGGTGGCCATCTGTTGGGGGTGCTTTGAATGGGACTTTCCTGCTTCTTGGCAGAAAGGGGTTGGGCTGGATGGCCTTTGGGGCCCCTCCCAGACGTAGCCGCAGCCGAGGGTGAGGAATGCCAGGTGTTCCAGCGTGGGCACCTTCCCCTCGGCCTCTGTGCCTCGGGGCGCCTGGCTGCCTGCGTAGGAGGAGGGTGGCACAAGGGGAAGAAGAAGGGCCCTGCCTGGGGGGTGGGTGGCTGGCCGCAGAGCCAAAGCAGGCCTCCCATGCGGCTCCACCTGGGGCGGCCTCAGCGGGGGTGGCAGGGCCCAGTCCCTCTCCTCCCACAGGAGAGGGAGGCACACCCAAAGCAGGTTCTGCAGAGTGGGAGGCATTCGGGGCGAGCCAGGCACTCTTCAGCCTTCCTTGCCCGGGCCAAGGGAGCCGGGGCAAAGAAATAAGCCAGCGGTCAACAAGGAGGTGGGCCTCATCCCGGACCCCCAATGCAGTCGTCCAGGGCTCCAGGTCCCACCTGTTCAGGGCGGGGCATCAAGGAGTCTTCGAAGACCGCAAGCTGAACGGGAGCCAGTGCTGGGGTGCGGCAGCTCAAGAAGCCCACGCCATTCGAGGCTGCGGCCTTAGGAGCCTCGTGTCCAGAAAGAGGGAAGCCCTCGTCCCGCTGGCTTTGGCCAGACCTCTTGACCTGGAATGACCCTGTGTCCAGTTCTGGGCAAAACAAGCCAGGGAGGAGGTGGAGTCTAAGCTGGGCCAAAGGCCTGCAACAGGCATGGGCAGGCACGGGCCTTCCCTCCAGGTGGTGTGGACTCCAACTCCCACCATTCCTGGCCCCAGGCCTCTTCCTCTTCCCCCTAAGACAATGGAAAGGGAAGGGAAGCAAGGAAGAAGTCTGGGAGGAATGGTGGGAGTTGGAGTCCACAACACCTGGCCAAGGGGCCCAAGCCGGCCCATGCCTGATCAAGACCTTTGGCCCTTCTCTGCGCACCTTTCCAGCTGAGAGTCTGCCTCCTTCTTGACTTGTTTTGCGCAGAAGTGGACACAGGGTCATTCCAGGTCAAGAGGTGTGGCCAAAGCTGAAGTTTGCCCAGACCTAGTCTAGAAACGCCCCCCTCCCTGGCCTAAGAAAACTGTGATACGGACAGGCGACTCAAAGGCAGAGACAGGCAGAACCCCCCCCCGGTGCCTTCCCCCCAAATACTGTGAGAAGATCCTCCATTGTATTTGGAGGGGGGAGCCCTGGGGAGTTTGTGGGGGTGCCACAAATGGAGGCGTGACACACACACGCCAGGATGCCACTTGCCCTGATTCCTATCACCCAGGCACCATTAGTTAATTAGAGCCATCAGGTGATTAATTAATTATGATCCCACCCAGCCCGTGGGAGGAGGCCAGGAAAGGGAGCCACTCCCTGGCAGAGCGGATCCCAAGCTCAGCTGCGCCTTCGACACCCGAGGCTCCGGCCCTTTTTCTGACCAGGGACCACTCCTGCTCCAACATTAGGACCAAAGGGGTTACGAATCTGTTTTTGGCCAGCTTCGGGTTGGGCTTCTTTGGGGTGCTGGTTCTGCAAAGGGCGTTATTGGGCAGACCCCTTCGGCTCTGGGTTCTGGTACAGAACAGGTGCCGCCCAGGAGCCGCCATACCAGCGCGCCCAAGAGAACCACCACAAGCCTTGTTGGCACGAGAAGAGGGCTCGGCCAGGCCAGTCGCTCTTCTTGCATCAGGGTAGTCGTGGTGCGGACGCTATTATAGTTCTCGCGGGCCACTGGTCGTCCATGGGCCACAGGTTGGGAACCAGTGTCCCACACCCGTCTTTCTCAACTGGAGGGCCCCTCCCCGGCTGTTTTGGCCTACCACTCCCAGAAATCCCAGCCAGCTGACCAGTTGTTAGGAGTTCTGGGACTTGGAAGGCCAAAACGCCCGGAGAGGGGGGCAGGGGCCCACAGGCCGAGCGCCACTGAATGCCGTTGGTCCCCTGCCCCTCCCCATGCCAGGGGATGGTCCTGGGAGTGGCCCTTTGGGCAGGGAAGGCTCCTCCAGGCCTTGCAGAAGAGCCACAGGTCCCGGCATCCCCTGGCCTGGGCCGGGCACGTGGGTTGGTTTTTCTCAAAGGTCAACAACAAGAGTGGCCGGAAAAGTCCTTCTTGGGGGGGGGGGGGAGGAGACCCTCCCGGTGGAACCCCGCCTGCACGCCAGGGAAGGGCCTCCCTCCCTCCCTCCCTCCCTCCGGGGGACTGGCGGGACCCTCAGCGGTCCTTGGGACTGAGATACCGTGCTCCCTCGCTACTTTGTGGACTCGCTGCTTCGCGGTTTCTCAACAGGGGCTGAAGGGCGCGTGTCTGTCTGTCTGTCTGGAGAGGCCGCCCCTGCGGAGGGGGCCAGAGGGGGGGGGTGGGCCATGCAGGGCATGAGTGAGTGGCGAGGGTTGGCCAAGGCTTACCATCGTGTGCATCACGACTCAAACAAGGCAGAAGTATGACAACCAACAGAGCGCCCCTACTTCGCGGATTTCCACCCGCGATAAGTGAGGGAACACTGTATGCAAGGTATGCTGCCCCCTCCCTCTCTCGAAAGAGGCTCAAAGCAGGTCACCAGGTGACATAAGCATAATAATAATAATACACCGTAAGTATGTGCCTCTCCCTCCGTCTCCCCTTGAACGCCAGCCACGCAGGCCCCCCCCCCCCGGCCAGGTTCCAAAGTGCGCGCGCAGCCGGGAAAGAAAGGAAGGAAGGAAGGCGGTTCTCCAGCCGGCTGACGCTGGCCACGCCCCCCCGGGAGGGGGGCGGTCAGCTGACCGAGGCGGCGCTCCTCCCCTCCCCTCCCCTTGGGGAGAGTCACGTGAGGCTCGGGGAAGGAGATCCAGAAGCCGGAGGGCAGCCGAGGAGGGAGAAGCAGGACCCAGTGAGTCCCGGGGGGTTGCGTCCCCATTGGGGGTCCGGGGGGAGGGGAGCAGAAGGGGGGTCTCCCTATCTCTCTCTCTGGGGGTCAGCAGGGGGAGGGTCCCCAGGAGAGCCCACCGCAGCCCCTCCCTCCCCCGAGTTGGGGGAGACCCCAGGGGCCACTCACTCAGAGATGGCCCCCTGGGCTTTGGGGTCCTGGGAGGGGGGCTCAGCATAGAGGGAGGGGAGCAGGAGGGGTCTCTCCCTCTCTCTCTCTCGGGGGGGAGGGTGGACAGGGGCCCCAGAAGAGCCCACCGCAGCCCCTCCCTCCCTGTTCCCCTCCCCCTTGGGCCCTTCTCCCAAACCTATTTGGGGGGGCCCCCCAGAGGGCACCTAGCCCCCCCTGTTCCCTGGGTCCCCTGGCCTTGCCCTTTGGAGCGGCGGGGGTGCCCTGGTGGCCCCTTCCCCTTCTGGGGGATCCATGGCTCCCACCCCTTGGGGCCCTTCCTTTTCTGGGCCCCACCTGCCTTCCTGCAGAGAGACCGAGAGAGGACCCCCCCCCCCCATCTCCTCCTGGAGTGCCTTTGCCCAGCTCTGCCTGCGCCCAAGGGGAGTTCAGCCTTCCAGGTGAAGAAGAGCTCCGGCCAAAGCAGAAGACCGTTGCGCAAGGACAGCCGGGGGCCAACTGGGGCCCTCCCCCTCCCTCCCCCTGGTGTTTTGGACGTCACCCCCTGGGCTATCCCCACATCCACCCTTCCTTCCTTCCTTCCTTCCTTCCTTCCTTTGCAGGCGATGAGTCCCCTGTGTACGCTCCCGCCACTGCTGCTGGCGCTGCTGCTGGCGCTGCTGCTGCCCTTTGGGGCCAGGGCTGCTCCGGCCGGGCACGAGGTCACCTACCTGCCGGGCCTGGCCAAGCAGCCCTCCTTCCGGCACTTCTCGGGATACCTGGACGTGGACAAGGACAAGCACCACCACTACTGGTCAGCCCTGGGAGAGGGAATGCCATTGGGCGGGGGGCTTTTGACTGGAAGGACTAGGTGGTCCTTGGGGGGGGGGCTCTTCCGACTGTGACACGGCATGGAAGGGGAGGGCAGGCACCTCTGGCCACTGCCTACCTGCCCAAGACTTTGGAGGCACGTTTGGCATCTAAGAGGCAGTTGGGTGCAGCATAGACAGGACTATATATATATGTGTGTGTGAACCTAGAGTAGGGAGTGGGAGAGCAAGGAAGGCGCCACCAAAGCCCTCCTGAGAGATGGCCACCCAGCCTCTGCTTAAAGGCCTTCGGAGAAGGAGACCCCAGCGCTTTCCCAAGCAGCAGCATGTTCCACATTTGTTTGTTTGTTTACAGTATTTATATTCCACCCTTCTCACCCCACCGCAGGGGGCTCAGGGCGGATCACAATGCACATATACATGGCAAACGTTCAGTGCCAACATATATAGGCAGACACACAGAGGCTATTTAACATTCCAACTTATTCCGGCTTCATGAGGGTATGCTCGATTCCGGCCACTAGGGGGAGCTGCCGCTTCACCGTCCACTTGTGACACCAAGTCCTTGATGTGGCACTTCCTCATTCTTCTGGACGCTGCCGGAAGCTTTTGTGGCGTCGTAAATTAGATAAATTAGCCTCCCCACATAAAGCAGTGCCTACATTTCCTACTTGACAGATGCAACTGTCTTTTGGACTGTATAGGTCAACAGCAAGATAGACTAATGGCTGGAAGCTTGCTCCAACCCAGGCTGGCTTCGAACTCATGACCTCTCAGTCAGTAGTGATTGAATGCAGCTGGCTATTAGCTTGAGTTCCAAACCTTTATCCTTCAGGATTGGGGGGGTTCAGTTCCCAGAATGCATGGCTCTCAGCCAGGCCGACTGGGGCTTCTGGGAGCCGAACTCCAAAGCACCCCAAGGACCAGCCCTTCAGCCACTTGAGATGAATGTCAATACAATGCATTATATAGTTTTATGGTTATACATATAGTACTTTCTGAAGGGAGTAGAGCGACTCCGTGTTCTACTATGACTTGTGTTGTCGATGTCACGTCCTCAGTGCGCCTGTCGTAAAAGCATGGGGACAGGCTGACGGAACGGCAGGAGCTCTTGCTTTTGGGTTCTGCACGAAAGGTCAAACAGGGGGCAGCCACACAAGCAACTCCTTGCAAAGCCAGGACCGCACAAGTAAACAGGAAGTGACGCTTCCGAACCAGGAACAGAAAATGTTTCGTTTCCTGTTGCATCGTGTAATAAGAGGTCATAAGAAACTCAAATACCGTGAGTGTGAGATTCGTAGGGCGGCCTTTTTGTTTACAAAAGAGTACTTTCGTGCACCTGTGTATTTGTTTATCATTTGCATCCGTCATAAGGCCTTGCAGCTGGATAGTTTTAGCAATGTGTATTATTGGGCAGGCTTCGGCCTTCCGTCCAGGCGTTTTGGACTTCAACTCCCCC
The DNA here is from genome assembly GCA_030556195.1 of Anolis apletophallus. Lineage (NCBI taxonomy): Eukaryota > Metazoa > Chordata > Lepidosauria > Squamata > Anolidae > Anolis > Anolis apletophallus. Next base: position 473,589 of record JARBWK010000005.1, read on the forward strand.
CATTCCTGGCCTGAGGCCCTTTGAGGCCAGCGGAATGGGAGTTGAAGTCCAAAACGTCTAGAAATCCAAAAGAAAACCCAATGCATGTTAGAGGTTTGTTTCCTTGCATAAAAAGTAGTTTGTGTCTTGCTCCCTGATGCCGCCTTCCTTACTCCGAGCGAGCGCTGGGTTTGCAAGCCGTGCCTCTCTTCCAGGTTCGTGGAGGCGCAAGGAGGCAACGCCCAGGAGAAGCCCCTGGTGCTCTGGCTGAACGGCGGGCCCGGCTGCAGCTCCATGGAGGGCTTCCTGTCCGAACACGGGCCCTTCACGGTCAGTGCCAGGGAGGGCCCCGGGGGCCCCGTCCCCCCATTGCAGGCGTACACAGCCTCCTTTCTTTGGTCCTGGAGAGGGATGGGAGGGCCTTGGCGTCGAGAGGACCTTTTCGACAAGGGAGGGGCGTTTTCTCAAGACGCTTCCAGCGCAGGCGTGGGCAAGCAATTTGGGCCTGTCCACGTTTGCAGGCGGTAACAGAAGCTTTACTCATCTGGCCAGGGAAGGGGCCTAACCCTTAAGCAGCCGAGGGGGGAAAGGAAAGGGCCTGAGCCTGTTGGGAATTGTGGGAGTTGAAGTCCGAAACACCTGGAGGGATGGCCAAAGTGGGCTCATGCCTGATACAGCTATACGAATAAAAATGTAACGTTCGTTTGTGGGATTAACATAACTCAAAATCCACTGCACGAATTGACACGAAATTCGGACACAAGGCACCTCTCAGGCCAATGAGTGACCTTCAAAACATTGAAGAAACACAGTGGAAGGGCCTTAAAAAGCAAAAAAAAACCCAATATAATGCATGCGCAAAACACACATATATACACAAATATATACACAGTACACAGACATATACACATATATACACACAAAACATAAACACAGACTGGGCCACAGGGGATGGCTATACACACACACACGCGCATGCGCTGTAGCATCTTTTTGCTTTTTTGGCTTTTTAGGTCCCTTCTGCTGTGTTTTCCAGTGTTTTATGAGTGATGGTCACTCGTTGGCCCGAGAGGTGCATTGTGTCCAATTTTTGTGTCAATTCGTCCAGTGGTTTTGGAGTTATGTCAATCACACAAACAAACGCTACATTTTTATTTATATAGATATTTACGCTATTTCTGCCTCACCGCACAACGTGGCCTTGTTTTTGCACGCTCTGCGCCTCAGGCCAAGTCTTGCTGCAGGCGGGCGGGCAGGCGGGCGGGCAGGCGCAGGGCACGAGGCAGTTCCAGGATGTTGTTGTTTTCTTTTAAAATAAGCCAAAACATGCCAGCCTCGACACAAATGAGCAACGCATACGCCTGTGCATAATGACCGGAACACTCTTTGTGAGACTGGAGTTGCCCCTCCCTCATTGGGTTCCTGTTTCTCATGCGCCTTTTGCCTCCTCCGGGCAGTTTGGGCTTCCCTTGGGTCCTCCCCTGAGTGGGGTGAAGGAGGGCATTTGAGGCCAGAAGGACTTGGGGGATCCTCGGCGCTTCTTCACTTCGGCTGTGAGCTGGGGTGTTGGTGGGAATACAGGGATAATTGCGCATGTCACAAGGCCCTTGTGAAATGCGCCTATTGTGAGCACCTTGCAGGCAATACCTGCTGGTTGAGACTCGCAGGAAGGAGATCCTCGGGCTCCCAGGAATCGCCGCCTGTTTTGGGTTTTGAGCACAAACCTGGAGGCTGATTGGAAACTCTGACCTGGGCCTGACTCACCTGCCGGTGACGGATGGGACGTGGGCCCGATCTCCCTCCTGATCTCCCTCCTCCTCCTCTTCTTCCCCCCGCTGCAGATCCAGCCGGACGGGGCCTCCCTGGAGTACAATGACTACGCCTGGAACAAGGTCAGCCCTCCTCCTCCCCGCTCTCTCCCTCTCTCTTTCCACCTGAGGCCAGTGTACAACCTCAGGGTTGGAAGGGGTTTGCAGGGGGCCATCAGGTCTGAACCCCTTCTGCCAGGCAGGAAGGCACCACCCAAGCCCTCCCGACAGATGGCCATCCGGCCGCTGCTTAGAAGCCTCCGGGAGGGAAGGAGACTCCCCCTGGCTCCTAGGCAGGAACGTATCGCCCTCGGGAAGTTCTTCCTCCTCTTCAGGAGGAATCTCGGTTCCTTCCATGTGGATCCCTTGTGGCCCAGCCTTTGGAGCAGCAGAGAACCAGCCTGGCCTGGTATGGTCGAAGGCTCCCATGGCCGGAATCACTGGGCAGTTGTGAGTTTGGGGACATGGCCATACCGCCCAGAAGACTCACAAGCCTGGCCTGTCCTCAATGGGGGGACCTCATTTCCAAGACGTAAACATGGCTCTCAGGCCCCTCTTTTCTCCAACTGAACCTATCCCGCTCCCTCGTGCATGCTTCCCAGAGCGCTGCCCACTTGGGTCATCTTCCAATGGCTTTTGTCGAGACTTGGACACAAGGTTATGATTTGCTTGTGAGGTCTGACCAAAGCAGAAGAGAGCGGGACTGGCGCTTGACCTGGACTTGCAATTAGGCCCGGATTGATGGATCCTTGGCTCACCAATTTCAGCTGCCACATCACACGGTTGCCTCGTGCCCAGCAGGGCGGTTCTGGAGACAGAGCGCACCTGCCCTTTGGGTAGTCTATACCAGGCATGGGCCAACTTTGGCCCTCCTCCCTCCAGGGGTTTTGGACTTCTGGAGGGAGGAGGGAGGGCCCTTGAAGTGGGCCCTGCTTGGTCTGTATGGCTCTGCCTGTGGAGCTGCCCCCCCCTCGGGGTGTCCTGAGAGTGACCGCGTGCTTTCCTTGCAGCTGGCCCACATCCTCTACATGGAGTCCCCGGTGGGCGTGGGCTACTCCTATTCGGACAGCCAGGACTACCGGACCAACGACACGGAGGTGCGTATGGATGGCCTTGGGGGTGTCTCTGGAGCAGGGCCCCTCCCCAACAGGCCTCCCTCCCCCTTGCTGAGCACGTCCTCTCTCCCTTGTTTACTCTCAGGTGGCGCGCGCCAACTACCTGGCCCTGAAGGAGTTCCTGCGCCTCTTCCCGGAACACAGCAAGAGGGACCTGTACCTGACGGGGGAGAGCTATGGGGGCATCTACATCCCCACCTTGGCCCAGTGGGTCATGCAGGACCCCAGCCTCAACCTCAAGGTAAAAGGCTTGGGGGAGGGTCCCCTGGGGCCAGGCAGGTAGGCAAGGAGTAAGGGAGGGGGGGGAGGAGCCTTTCCTGGCCAGACGGGTGTTTACATAACGACATGAAGAGGGGGGGAGGGGGGAGGAAGTGGTGCCGGAGCCTCTTGTGAAAGCGCGCTCCTCTTGGCATCCGGCCTCACCTCCGAGGGACTTGGGGCAGCACAACCTGTTCGCAGCCGCTTTGAGTCTCCTTGTGGAGAGAACAAAGCAGGGTGTGAATACACAACAACCACCACAATTCATTTCTATCCCGCCCCTTCTCCCAACATGGGACTTGGAGTAGCTAACAACATAAAAGGCAAACATTCAATGCCAAGAAGCACAAACAGGCACGCATCACTTAGTAAATAGCATTTCAAACCCAGCCACATTCAATGACGACAGAATCATAATCGGCAATACCACAGAATGTCACGCTAAGTAGTTCCGATAATGTTAAAGGCCAGATTCCTATTCTGTTCCACAATACTTAAGAAGCCTTAAAAACCTTAGAACAGGCTTCTCCATGTGCTTGGGAACACAAACAAGTGTGTATCTGCTTTCTGAATGGAGGGTATGGGGGCGCTTTGATGCACTGGAGCATCGGAAGGGAGGAAGCCAGCAACAGAGAGAACGCCAAGGCCGGCCGGCCTCCCCTCGAGGCTCTCACTTCTGTTTCCTTAGAGCCCAGGAACTCAGGCCTGGGCAAACTTTGGCCCTCCTCCCTCCAGGTGTTTTGGACTTCAGGTGTGGGAGCCAAAGTCCAAAAGGCCTGGGCTTAAGCGGCTGAGGGGGGAAAGGAAAGGGCCTGAGGCCAGGAATGGTGGGAGGTCAAGGCCAAAGCACCTGGAAGGAGGGCCGCAGCTTGCCCAGGCCTGTTTGCCCAGGCCATTTGGACGTCAGCTCCCACAACTGAAGTCCAAAACACCTGGAGGGAGGAGGGCCAAAGCTTGCCCAGGCCTGAGTTCCTGGCCTCTAAGGAAGCGGAAGTGAGAGCCTCGAGGGGAGGCCGGCCGTAGCGTTCTCTCTGTTGCTGGCGGCCCCGAAACATCAATGCAGATCTCCCCCAGGGAGTGGCCGCCCACCCCTTGCAAAGCCTGTGTGCTGCCCTCGATGCGCCTGCCTGACCCCCCCTCCCCCCCCATGTCCTGCAGGGTCTTGCGGTGGGCAACGGCCTCTCCTCCTACGAGACCAACGACAACTCCCTGGTCTACTTTGCCTACTACCACGGCCTCCTGGGCACCAGGTGAGGAAGGGCCTCTGCCGCTGTGGCCACAAAGGTTGCGAAGAAGGGGGTCTCCAGGGGCAGGAAGGGAAGGTTTGGTTGGGGGTCTGACGGTCCGGGCCTCCCTCTTTCCTCTCCTCAGGCTCTGGTCAGACCTGCAGAAGTATTGCTGCTCCGGCGGGAAGTGCAACTTCCACGACAACAAGGACTTGAACTGCACCCTTGGCGTGAGTGGCGCCCACTTTGGAGTCCACTTTGGAGCGAGGGTTTGAGGGCGTGGGGCCCCTGCGGTCAGTGTTTGTGGCCGTTTCTCAGCCTCCTCTCGGTTTCCTTCCAGATGGCGGAGCTGATCCGCATTGTGGACGAGTCCGGCCTCAACATCTACAACCTCTACGCCCCTTGCGCCGGAGGTGTGCCTGGGCACTACAGGTAGGCGGAGCAGGGCTCATTTGGGGAGGAGGGGGCTGCGCGGAAGGGAGGGCCCTGTGTGTTGAGTGCTGACCTCCTCTGGCCTCCAGGTACCAGGACGGGGTGCTGGTCACGCATGACTTGGGCAACAGCTTCACCCGGCTGCCGGTGCGCTACTCCTGGAGGCAGGTGAGAGCTCCCCCTGAACAACGGCCCCTTCCCCACAACTTTGGGCATTTCTGTGGGTTGGACAAGACCGGGCATGGGCAAACCTTGGCCCTCCGTCCAGGTGTCTTGGACTCCAACTCCCACAATTCCTCACAGCCTCAGGCCCCTCCCTTTTTGCTTAAGCGGCTGAGGGGCAAAAGGAAAGGGCCTGAGGCTGTGAGGAATGGTGGGAGTCGGAGCCCGAACCACCTGGACGGAAGGCCAAATTTGGCCCAGGCCTGTTGTATAGTCACCGCCCTGTTCTCTTTCCATTTGAGCCTCCTGATTTCCTTTAGATGCGCATTGATCGGGCAGCAGCGTCTCTCCGTTGACAATCTATCTCTGGTCTGCTTGATGTGCCTTAAAGCTCGGACAGTCCTTGACCAGAGTGACCAGGCCAATGCTGCGTGTGGACACAACGTGCCTTTGCCTCTTTTGCTTAGTGTGCAAGCACTCTCCGGCCTTTGGACCGGTCAGCCTGCTCTCCCTCATGGGAAGCAGGTGCAGAGGACGGGGGGGGGGAATGTCCTGAGTCTGGTCGCCAGGTCCCTTCTGGTTTTGGATGCCAAAGAAGGCCGGCTGGTCAATACAGGCTGAGCGTCCCTTGTCCAGAGTCCCAAAATGTCCTAAATTGCCGCATCATCGGACCTCTTTGCTTCCTGGCGGCTCAGTGCGTGCAGGCCCATTTCAGGTGTGAAAATATAAGAAGGCCGCGCGTCAAGTGACCTCCAGGCGCTTCGTACGAGGCGTCCATTTGAGGTGACCATGAGACATCAACGCAGATCTCCAAGATCTCTGGTTCTATATTCATATACACATCTTCCAAAAGAAGTCTTTTGGAGAAGGGATCCCCAACCTGTGGTCAGAATCAGAACCAGGCCTTTGGAAGGGACCCCAGGGGTCACCCGGTCCGGCTGTATTCCTCCGTGCAGGAATACACAAATGAAACCCTCCCGAGAGATGTCCATCCAAAGGAGGAGAGCCCACTGCCCTCCAAGGCCCTCTATGTCCTCATTTTGGATGGCAGAGCCCCCCCTCCCATTGAGTGACCCCTGGGGCCTGCAGACCCCGCAAAGAGCCCAGGTGGCTATTAAGGTGGGGCCAGCGGTTGGGAGTGGGTGGGCTTCCAATGGCCTGGCTCAGTTCTCAGGCCAACCTCATCCCTTCTGGCCTTCTTGTTGGAGATTTCAGTTGATTGGCCCCTGTGGGGATTGGTTGATCCCGCAGCAACGTAGTTTCTGGTTGCTTGAGAGTCACTCTTACAGAGAGTAGGCCCAAGGGATGCTTCTCCCCAGAGCTATGCCATCCTGCAAACTCTGTGTTGACTTGGTATCAATCACAGTCAGTAAAAGCAAATTGAGAGAAACTCAATGGTTGCGTCAAGTATTATTATTCCCTCAATGTTTTGCTGGTTGCTTGGGAGTTCCGGTTGCTTGAGTTCCGGTGAACGGAAAGCCTGCTGCCGTCCTGCCTGGCTCTCTTCACTAACCCCCGGGGGACTTGGGCTCCTTCTACACGGCCGTGTCACCCGGGCTTCCAAAGCAGATCACCCACAGTATCTGATTGGACCGGATTATATGAGTCTACACTGCCATTCAACCCTGTTAAAAGCAGGTAGTCTGGACCTTGTAGAGTAGTGTAGGCGTGGCCTAGGTGTTCCAGCCTTCGCACAAGGCGTAAGTGGCCCAACTTTGGATCCTCCCTGCCTGCCGAACATTTCATGCAGCATCGCTTTAAGCCCACATTTCAATGTCTTTCCTGTCCACCAACATTACATTCCCCATTTGAACGTTTCTCCCTTTCTCCCTCCATTCGTGCCTCTTCGAATTCCGCAGCACTGCTGGTCACAGCTGACCTCCGGTTAGAGTGCTCAAGGGCCAGGGCTTCCCAGTTCTCGGTGTCTATGCCACACTAAAGTAGTAGTGGTAGTAGTAATGTGTGTGGGTGTCCCTTTCCCCCAGAACCTGCTGAACCTGCAAGCGGGGAAGCACCATGTGCGGTTGGACCCCCCTTGCACCAACACCTCGGCCCCCTCCAACTACATGAATGACCCTCAGGTCCGGAAGGCCTTGCACATTGTGGACGGTGCTCCCGAGTGGGAGATGTGCAGGTGAGGGGGCAAAAGGCAAAGAGTGTGTGTGGGGGGACACACAAAGGCAAGAGATGACCCCCTTCTCCTTGGGCAACCCTGCTTGCTTCCCTCCCTCCCTCCCTCTTTTGCAGCTTCGACGTCAGTCGCGGCTACAAGCGCATCTACCAGAACATGAAGGACCAGTACCTGAAGCTGCTCAGCACCTTGGTGAGTGGGGCAGGGGGCAGGGGGCGGGGGCTCCTCTTTCGTGTAGTGTGGGACCCAGGGCAGGCCCCCCCTTTTTTTTCCTCACTCCCTCCCTCCGCTCCCGCCCCAGAAATACCGCATCCTGGTCTACAACGGGGACGTGGACATGGCCTGCAACTTCCTGGGCGACGAGTGGTTCGTGGACTCCTTGAACCAGAAGGTGAGCCGGACCTTCTGTGAGGAAAAGGTCAAGTTTGGTTTGGCCCTAAAGCAGGCCTGGGCAAACTTGGGCCTTCCTCCAGGTGTTTTGGGCTACAACTCCCACCATTCCTCACAGCCTGCCGGCTGTTAGGAATGGTGGGAGTTGTAGCCCAAAACACCTGGAGGGCCCAAGTTTGCCCAGGCCTGCCCTAAACTAATCTGTACCTTGAAGCATCAGAACCATTTCAAAGCGACAACATTGAAAGAGTGGGACCTGCTTGATATTTTAGAGAAGGCTTGCCATCTCAGATTCAAAGAACTCTGGTATTGAAACCCTGTACGAGCCTTTACTCTCTCGTAACCAACACGCTTTTGTGCCTCTCCGAGGAAGTAGTTTGAACAATACACGCCATTCTGTCCTCTTCAAAAGCCAAGCCTCGCGCACGCCTTTCTCTCGCAAGAAAGAAGCCCCTTGACCAGTGCCAGCGGTTTAGAGAGGCGTTCCGACCTCAGCCCTCCACAAAGCCGGCCTTTGCCCCGGAGCCAGAAGGGGTTTGGGTAGGAGGACTTGCCTGACGTCCTAAACATCCTTGGTGGTTTTAAACAAGGTTGGTGGCAGCTTAATCAAAACAGGTGAGCTTCGACTGAGTAATGGGCTGACCTACCAGAGGGATGTGGAAGTGGTCAGTTGGTCAGCTGCCTGTCAGTTAGAGGGAGAAAATCTAACTGAGGGGGCTGGAAGTTAGCTAGGTGTAGCTATGTTTGTATAACTCAGGTATTCTTTAGTACAGTGTTTTTCATCCTTTTTTGAGCCGCGGCACACTTTTGACATTTCCAAAATCCCTGGGGCACACCACCAACCAAAGTGACACCCTGACACAGTAATACATATAGTTAATATGTTTTGAAATGTATTTATACACTCAGTGTGAAACCTGGGCCTGCTTTAGATGAACACAACATAGACATCCTGGCAGGAATGGCAGAAAGACACAAACTTCCCACACAGAACTCCCATAACCAAGAGAAAATACTATACGAGTTTGGTGGGCATTGACCTTGAGTTTTGGAGTTGTAGTTCACCAACATCCAGAGAGCACTGTGGATTCAAACAATGTTGGATCAGGACCAAACTTGGCATGAATACTCAATATGCCCAAATGTGAACACAGATGGAGTTTGGGGAAAATAGACCTTGACATTTGGGAGTTACAGTTTCTGGGATTTATAGTTAACACACAATCAAAGAGCATCCTGAACTCCTGCAACAATGGAATTGAACCAAACCTGGCACATTGAACTCTCATTACCAACAAAAAGTACTGAACGGGTTTGCTTGGGAATTGACCTTGAGTTTGGAAGTTGTAGTTCACCTACACCCAGAGAGCACTGTGGACTCAAACAATGTTATGCTATGTTGTTGTTTGTTTTCTATCCAGAATCCCAATGTTGGAAGGAGGCTCACCACTTTAAGGTCCCTAAAACAGGCATGGGGAAACTTTGGCCCTCTGGGTGCTTTGGACTCCAACTCCCACCATTCCTCACAGCCTGAGGCCCTTTCCTGCTTAAGTGGCTGAGGGGGGGGGGAGGAGAAGGGCCTGAGGCTGCTAGGAATGGTGGGAGTTGGAGTCCAAACCACCTGGAAGGCCCAAGTTTGCCCATGCCAGCTTTCGACAGAGACCTCTTCCTCCCCCTTCGCTTTGCCCTTCCTTCCCCCTCCTGCCCAACACTGACTTTTTCTTCTCCACTGTCGCTTCTGCCGCCATTTTGATCCGAGGGGGTAGCGTGAGCGTGTTCAGGAGGGGAGGGGGGAGGGAGGCGTGACCTGTGTGGGCGCTACTGCGCAGACTCGCCCCTGAGCAAAGAGAGGCAAAGCGAGCAGAGCGAGGCTGGGAAGAAGGGAGCCCGAGGGGAGAAGAAAAAGTGTTCAGCAGGAGGGGGAAGAAAGGGTCTTGGAGGTGCCAATTGCCCACGGCACTCCTGGTGAACGCTCACGGCACACTAGTGTCTCATGGCACACTGGTTGGGAAACACTGGTTTAGTAGGAAGGAAAGATTGTAAGGGAACTAGTTGAAACTAAACATTGTAGCGTCACCCTGAAAGAAACGTAATTGCGACCACCAAGCGTCGGGCCAAGCATCGTTGCTTTGGAAGAATCCCAAACAATAAACTAAATTTCCGCTTCTTCAAGCAAGCCTTCGTCTCAGTTTGAAAGGAAAGTCCTTCGGGAACTTTGGTGGCAGCGAAAACCTACAGGATAATAATAGGGTCACCTCCCCAGGGACTCCCCACAAGTGGGTTGTGGAAAGAGCCTCCCATTGGGGCAGTGGGACGTCAACAAAGGAAGGCTGCCCGGTCACAGTTTAAAAGCCCAGTGGGAACATCACCTCTCCACATCGGTGGCAAAACCGCTGGTGGGAGGGAGGGCCCAAGTTGGCCAGTGCTTGATTTAGAGCAGGTCTGGGCAAACTTCGGCCCTCCAGGTGTTTTGGACTCCAACTCCCACCATTCCTAACAGCCTACCAGCTGTTAGGAATGGTGGGAGTTGGAGTCCAAAACACCTGGAGGGCTGTAGTTTGCCCAGGACTGATTTAGAGTCACGGGGAATGCACTTTAATAAGGCCTTGAGCCCTCTCTGCTCAACAAACTACAAATCCCAGCATAGTATAGCACGAAGTCATTGCAATAGAATTTGAGTTGACGTCCCTCGGAGAGCCTCCCGAAGCGGCTTCCTCTTTCGCTTTGGCTTGGCTTTAAGATCACAATATTACGTGACTCGGGCAGGACGGGCTCTCTCTCCTTCTGCCAACCCCCCCGAGAGAAGGAAGACTCTTGATTTCAACCCTGGGCAGATGGTGCTCGTCTAACCCTGTCAGGTCAACCATCTAAGAGAAGGAAACTCAAGCCAAACCTACGACCTGAGGACCTCGCTTGCTAGCGTCCAGGCTTGCTAGGCCCCGGCAGACAAACCTTTGGTTTAAACTAGGGTGAGGCCGGTTCTGTGCACGCTGCGCCCCACCAGAAAGGCCCATTGCACAGGCTCGAAGGACACATCCGACCTCCTTAGTCATCAAGGCGCTTGTCGAAAGCGTGGGAGGAGCCCTTCCTAAGAATCTCCGTTCGCGAAGTAATGCCAGAGAGCCAGAGGTTACGCGACTCTCGTGCTCACCTTAATTTTGGCAAGGTCATTCAGCCAAAGCAAAGGTGAGCGTTAGACTGGAGTCAAGGCCGTGCGGGGATGCCTCGGGTCTCTCACGCGGGCTGTGGCCCTGCTGCTGCTGCTTCTGCAGGTGGAGGTCGCTCGTCGGCCCTGGATCTACATGGACGAAGGCGGGGAGGACCAGATCGGGGGCTTCGTGAAGGAGTTCACCAACATCGCCTTCCTCACCATCAAGGTAAGTAAGGGGTTGAGAGGGGGTCAAGGGCGAGTCCTGGCTCTCCTTTGGACAGAGGGAGGGGGGCCCTTGAGGAGGTGGGAGGCCCTGGGCGGAGGTGGGAGACCCGTGATAAATGGGTGGGTGGGTCAGGGGACGATCTACTTGAGGTTTTGCGGGAAGGGAAAATCATGGCTCACCAGTCATGTGCATTCGGGGCTTACTTTGAACTGTTTCATGTCCTGGCTTTCGGTGGGGGCACCGATCCATTTTTGTCTAAATCTCCCAAAATCAGGAGGTCAGATATTTGTTTTTTGGGTTTTTTCGTGTGCATTATTTGGGTTGGGGGGACTTCACCTGAAGGCCCAAAGCGCCCGGGCCTACAGAGGCAGGCTTTGAGCCTATTTACCCTGGCCTGGCAGGACATGCAGCCGAGCATCGGGTAAGGAGCACTTCTTACTCAGCACTAAGCTTCAGGCCCTGTGAGGCCATGGTGCGTAGGCCCAAAGCCTGCACCTGTAGGCCCGGGCGCTTTGGAACTACAGGTGCAGGCTTTCCGGTCTATGCGCCCAGGCCTGTCAGGGCCTGCAGCAGAGTGCCAAATAAGGAGCGCTCCTGACTCAGCTGCAAGCCCTGCTAGGCCCGGGGGCGTAGGCCCAAAGCGCCAAGGTGCCTGCAGCCAAATGCCGAGTAAAGAGCGCTCTGTCCTCAGTTCTCATCTGCAGGCCCTGCCAGGCCCCGGGTACATGCTCCCAAAGCCTCCATCCATAGGCCCGGGCGCTTTGGGCCTACAGGTGCAGCCTTTGGGACTTCCCACCTGTGCCTGGCAAGGTCTGCAGCTGAGAATCGGGTAAGGAGCGCTCCTTCCTCAGTGCTCAGGCCCTGCCAGGCCCCAGGCCATCCATCTGAAATGCATGCCCGTTCGCCTTTCGTATTGATTACATTGTCGTTTCAGGAGGAGCCTTTCTGTTTCGTGCCGTCCAAATGGATGGAACAAAATGGAAACAGGAATGAAACCAATGGGGCAAATGTTGGGCCCATGGCGAGTGCTCACCTGTTTAATAAGGCGGGGGGGGGGGGCATGCAGCCCGTTTGAGGGCCGGATGCAGCGTTGGGACGACGGGCCAAGCGTGTGTTCTGCTGCTCTGGAGGCACAAGGGAGCCCTGGATCGATTGATTGATTGGCAGTATTCCTACTCCACCCTTCTCACCCCGAAGGGAACCCGGGGCCGATCACAATGCTCACATCCATGGGAAGCATTCAGTGACGTTTTCTGGACATCAGAGACAGACAGACGTATTTCAGCAGATAAACCCCTTCGCTCTCTCAGAGCCTCCTCCTCTCACGACAGACGTACTCTGGAGCTTCACACAGTCTCTCTTGACACACCGCAACCCTTGTCCTGGAGCTTGACCCCCGAGGCTTTACATACAAGGCCTCCGACCTGGGGCTTCTCTCACCGAAGCTTCTCACACTCCGCCTCCTCATAGACCAAGGCCTACCTCGCGCTGTGAGGCCTTCCTCACCGAGAAGCCTCCTCACACAGACTGAGGAGATGTTCCCTCACTGAGGTTGGTCTCAGACTGAGCGCACACCGGCTGCGTATAGGGGACGGCAGCTTTTGCCGAGTCCTTGTGTCCATTTGACCCTTTCAGTGCTTGACTCACATTTGTGTACTTCAAAATACCTCGTTGTTATTTCTGACGGTTCTTTCCCTATTTCTGGGCAAATACTGGACTAATTCTCCCCCCCTGTTTTTCTATAGGGCGCTGGTCACATGGTGCCCACAGACAAGCCCCGGGCGGCCTTCAACATGTTTGAGCGCTTCATCACCCGGCAGCCCTACTGATCTGATCGGGGGAGCCCCACCCAGGCACCCACCGTGGATCCGCACTGCCTTCCTCCCTCCCCACTCACTGGTGGAGACCCTCCTCACCCTCCCCCCCGAGCGCTGGGCGCATCCCAGTGGCGCCACGCTCCCTCCGCTGCTGCCCTGCGGTCACTGCCTCTGGACTGTGGCGCAAGGTGGAGGGGGCCGCCCAGCGGCACCGGCTCCACCGACAAGCCTTCCTTCGGGGCCCAGGCTGCTCTGCTGGCCTTTGGGGCCCCCTCCTTTTGGCGCACCCCCCTCCCCTCCCTTCTCTCGGCACTTTTGCACTGATCTGGGGCAGCGGAGGAACGGCCGCTTGACCCCGTCCCCTTCCCGGTCCCTGAGGGACCCTCCTCGGCCTTATTCTCAGTCCGCCCGAAGAGGAAGGACGCCGACTCACCGATGATGACGACGACAATGAAGACGAAGATGACGAATCGGAAGCCGCTCCTGGCCTTTGGGGGCCGGACTCATTCTGCTCCCGCGAGCCCTGATTAAAACTTATTTTTCCTAAAAGGAGCTGACCCCCGGGCCCTCTTTAGCGCTGACCGCTCGCTCGCTCGCCTGGAGTGGCTCCTTTCTTAAGGAGCCCCTCCGTCCCTGCGCCAGTCCGCCCTCCCCTGGGAAACGGGGGCACTGTGGCTTGCAAGGAGGGCTGGCGCATGCCACCAAGGCCGAGCCCATGGAAGAACAAGCGGGCGATCCCAAAGCCTAAGTGCAGGACCAGACCCATTCATTGCCTTTGGGTCAGGCCCCAGCACAGGAGGGGCCGCTCAGCTGCCTTCGTGCGGAGGATCCCGTCACGGCATTTCCCCCAAAATAAAAATGTAACTTTTTACAAATTATGCTCAAGTAGGCAGCATAGATGGTCCCTCCGAAGGCCAGGCGTTGGTGATGGTCTCCTCCATGAACCCAGAAACCCACCACCCACCAGTTCCTCTCCTCCCACCACTGCTGGGGTTTTTCCTTCCCCGGAACGTGGCCGGAGACACCCGTGGAACCCCAGGGATCCTTTTCCTGAGCCAAATGTTCAACCAGAGCAGAACAGTGTTTCTCAACCTGGAGGTCATGACCCCTGGGGTGGGGATTGTGAGGGGGTGTCAGAGAGGTCACCAAAGACCACCAGGAACCACAGTATTTTCTGTTGGCCATGGGGGTTGTGTGTGGACAGTTTGGCCCAATTCTCTCATTGGTGGGGTTAATTCAGAATGCTCTTTGGGCCTATTGAGGATTCGTGCCACATTTGGTCCAGACCCATCCTTGTTTGAATCCACAGTGCTCTCTGGGTGTAGGTGAACTACAACTCCAAAACCCAAGGTCAATGCCCACCAGACCCCTCCAGTATTTTCAGTTGGTCGTGCGAGTTCTGGGTGCCAAGTTTGGTCCAATTCCATCATTGCTGGAGTTCAAAATGCTCTTGGATGGTAGGTAAACTATAAATCTCGGCCACTACAACTACCTAAATTCCACCAGTGTTCACATTTGGGCATATTGAGTATTCGTGCCAAGTTTGGCCCAGATCCTTCATTCTTTGAGTCCACAGTGCTCTCTGGGTGTAGGTGAACTACAACTCCCAAACTCAAGGTCTATGCCCACCAAACCCACCCAGTATTTTATGTTGGTCACGGGAGTTCTGTGTGCCAAGTTCGGTTCAATTCCATCATTGGTGGAGTTCAGAATGCTCTTGGATGGTAGGTGAACTATAAATCTCAGCAACTACAACTCCCAAATGATGAAATAACACCCCAACCCCACCAGTATTCAAATTTGGACGTGTCAAGTACTTGTGCCAAATGTGGTTCCAGTGAATGAAAACATATCCTGCCTACCGGACATTTACACAACTATTCGTAACCGTAGCACAATTAGAGTTGTGATGTAGCAACCAAAATGTTGTTATGGCTGGGGGTCACCACGACATGGGGAACTGTATGAAGGGGTCGCGGCATTAGGAGGGTTGAGAGCCCCTGACCCAGAGGGAGAGGAGCGAAAGGGGGAGAAGCCGAGAGAGAGCTGGCCCACCCTGCTCCTCTTCCCCCTGCAATGGATGGAAAGGGCCGGTCAAGTGGCCACTGGCGAGAGGGAAGGGCCTTCCTCTCGCCCCCCAAGCCCAGGAAGAGCTGCACTTTGGGTGGACAAGGAAGGGGGCCTCTTGGGCACTGCGGCCACTGCCAGGCAGTTGGGGGGCTTCCTCCTCCTCCTCTTCTGCAGCTGCTTCCCCTTTGCAGAGGGGTTCACGGGGAAGCCACTCCCTTCCTCCTCCGCCCGCAGCTTGTTGGGGGTCTCAGCAGGGCCCACTTCCCCAAGTGGCTCTGAAGTCCCCTTCCGTCTCAGAGGGAGCCGGTCTCTGCCACTGTGGGTGCCTTCCTTTCACTTCCGCTTCCTCGAAGAGCGCCCCCCACACGCACAGAGGAAAGGAAAGAGAGGGGCCCACAAGGTCTTTGGGGCTCCTTCCTCTTTTGCATGGAAAGGAGTGCGGCACTCACACGCCTGTGGGCACCCGCGGCCCTCCTTCCCTCCAGGGGCTTTTTGGACTCCAACTCCCACCATCCCTCACAGCCTCGGGCCCTTTCCTTTTCCTTCTGCCGCTTAAGCGGGCCCGAGGCTGCGAGGAATGGTGGGAGTTGGAGTCCAAAACCCCTGGAGGGAGGGAGGGCCAGTTTGCCCATGCCCGGTCTAAAGGATTCTCAGAGGAGCCTCTGTCAGGAGGGCTTCGCTTGTGCCTTCCGGCCTGGCATGGCATTTGGGGCTCCCCTTCCCTCTCTTGGGCTCTGAGATCCGTCCCCCCTTTCTTGAAAGTGGCTGGTCGCATTGAGGTCCAGGCTTCACCCCAAATGTCCCTGAGGCCGAGCGCTCTCTTGGCAAGAGGAAGCAGGGGAGCGCGGCCTGGCGTGCCGCCCGCGGAGCCGAGGAAGTGAAGAAGGAGGCCGCTTGTGAAACGTCCCTTTCCTTTCCTTGGAGGGACTTCCCCTGGAGAAGAGAGTGGGTGGTGAGCCTGGGGGAGGCCACGCGGGGGTCTTCCCAGGAGACATCCCTCCCAGCCCTGCTTCACCATTGCCTCCACACCAGCAGCGTCCAGTGGGACAGTGGACTCTATGAACAGCAAGATGGGGTAGCCATGGGGAGGGAGGGAGCCCCCTCAGCCCCTGGAAACCACAACAAAAAAGCCCACTCTATGGGTCAGGTACGTGGGTGACACCTTCGCCACCTGGAGCCACGGAGGAGGAGAGCTCAACAGGTCCCTGGTCCACCGGAGCAGCATCCACCCAAACATCCAAGTCACGGTGGACGAAGAAAACGAAGGAAAACGGCCTTTTCTAGGTGTCCCCGTCACCCGCAAACCAGGTCAACAATTGGGCCACACCCTTGACAGAAGGCCGACACACACGGGTAGATACCGACATCAAAACAAAACTGCAACCATCACCCAAGTCCATCAAAGCCCTGGCACACTGCGCAAAAGGAACCTGCGAAGCCCACCCCCTCCTCCATGGGGAACAGGGCCCCCTCAAGTGGGCTTTGCAGGCCAAGGGAGACGCCACCACCTCAGGCATCGGAAGAGCTGCAAGGCCGAGAACAAGCCACCAGAGTCAAGGCACAGATCCCCCCAGACAGGGCCGTAGCCAGGATTTTGATTCGGGGGGGCTGAGGCTGGGTGGGAGAGGGTCTACCCTAGCAAACCTTTTGTATTGTTATCCCAATAACCCCATGAATGTGGGATATAATGAGCATGGTGATCAGATCATGATATGAATAAACATAACAGTTTAAATAATGTACCAGTAAGGCCTTCTCGCGGACCACCCTTAGCCCCCTTAGCCCCCGGCTACATGCCTGCCCCCAGAGGAAAGGGGTTCCTGCCAGGCATCAAGGGAACCACTGACCCTGCACGGGGAAGCTGATGAAGAAACACAGCCTCCAAAGATCTACAGGCCCACCAAGAAAGTCCAACCAATGCTCCGTTGGCAAAGGACACGAGGGATCCTCTCACCTCTGCAGGAGTTGGCCATATCCCACGCAGATGTGGACAAGGGGTCTCCGTAGGGAGGGACCCCCAAATACAGCAGCAGTAGCAGAGTCACCCAGGCACGAATCAAAGCACAGGAAACCAGAGAAGCCAGCCATAGCCGAGCACCTGAGGAACCAACCAGGCCACAGCGTACTATTATTGTGGAACACAGAAATGGATGTGGGTGAAACGCCAGGAGAGAGTGCTTCTGGAACAGGTCCAGGCAGCCCGGAAAACTCACAGCCACCCAGGACTCTAGCCACGAAAGCCTTTGACAACACAGTCTGTTAAATCTAAACTTCTTTATTGGTTTTGGTCCGAGCCAGGGCTCCGCTGCTTCTGTGCCGTCCTTGCGGTGCCTGCTTTTGGTCCCAAGTCGAGAGGAGAGGGGTCACTGGGTGGGTTCGGTCCTTTGAACAGAGCAAGTCCCTGCTGAGGAAGTGCTGGTAGAAAGAAGGAAGGAAGGAAGGAAGGAAGTGGGGCTGAGGCTGCTCTTATGTGGCCATGGGGGCGGCCGTCCGGTACTTCTCAATGACCTCTCGCAGCCCTTTGGAGAAATGGAGGTCAGCGCCGATGGTGAGGTAGCCCTGCAAGAGGAGGAGGAAGAGGAGAGGGTCAGGGAGGGGAGGGGGTGCCCCTTGGTGCCCCCATTTGTGCCCCCCAAAGGCCCCACGTGTGACCCCCTCCCTCACCATGTGGTTGGTGACCACTTCCTTCATGAAGTCCATCCCTTCCGGAAGTGGGATCTGGACGCCCTTCTTGGTTTTCTCTGCAAGGAAAGCGACAAAGGGGAGCGGGCTCAGGGCTGCGAAGGGCCGCTCGCTCTCTCGGCCGTGGGGAGAAGTCACAGGACTGGCCAATGGAGGAAACATGGGGGCCGGGGCGGGGTTTGTATTTGGAGGCACCAAGGTGGCTGCAGGCGCAGACCGAGGCCAGGAATCGGGAGACGTTCCCTCCCTGGGAGGAGAGCCATGGCCCATCTTGCTCAAACAGCCAAGAGCAGAGGCATCACACTGGCAACCGAGGTCCGCAGAGTCGTTGTTTACTCAGTCAGTCAGTCATTTACGACTCTGTGACCTCGTGGACCAGTCCACGCCAGAGCTCACGGTCAGGGAAGGAAAAGGGAAGAGGGGCCGACCAAGGGCACAAGGGGGAGGGATGGCATCGTTGAAGGGACTGGCGTGACTCTGAAGGAGGCCCTGGGGGTGGCCACGGCAGGCAGGCCTGAGTTCACCAAGGAGGGCACCAAGAGTCTGAAATGGCCGTGTGTCAGGTAGGTTAAAGGTCAAGGTTTTCCCCTGACATTAAGTCGAGTCGAGTCCAACTCTGGGGCTCTGCTGCTCATCTCCATTTCTAAGCCAAAGAGCCGGCATTGTCCCTAGACACCTCCAAGGTCATGTGGCCATAGACATGACTGCATGGAGCGCTGTTACCTTCCTGCCGGAGTGGTACCTATTGATCTACCCACATTTCATGTTTTCGAACTGCTAGGTTGGCAGAAGCTAGGGCTGACAGTGGAAGCTCATGCTGCTCCCTGGATTCGAACCTGCGGCCTTTCGGTCAGCAAGTTCAGCAGCTCAGCGGTTTAACCCACTGTGCCACCGGGGGCCCTTTTTGTCAGGAGCAACCGAATGAATACACAAATGACAAACCCAGAAAGGGAAGAGACGGCCCCCCACTCTCAGCGGCTCGTGTCCAGCGTGCAGCCCACAAAGGCTTCTTGATCCCTTTCCTGGGGAGTGTCTCCAAGCCGGATGCCCCCCCCCCTCTCTGGGCATGTCCTTTGAGGGCAGCGCATGGCATTTCTCCTGGCTGAAATCGGATTCTGCGAGTGTGAGCCCAGCTCTCCCTCCTGTTCTGTTCATTTTGGATCCTGGCCCTGCCTTTCCCCCAAAATCCTCAGCGGGCCAAAGAGGGTCCAAGGGAAGGTCAGTGGGTTGGAGCTAGAACTCGCATGGGCAAACTTGGGCCCTCCCTCTCTCCAGGTGTTTTGGGCTTCAACTCCCACAATTCCTAATGGCCCCTCAGCTGTGAGGACTTGTGGGAGTTGCAGTCCAACAGCAGCTGGGGGGAAGGAGGGCCCAAGCTGGCCCAGGCCTGACCTAGAAGCTCAGAGAGGGCTGGCCTTTCCAGGGCCGCCGACGCCGCCTACCGTTGATGAGGGGCATGATGGCCAACTGCAGCAGCGTCTTCAGGGGTCCCTGCAGCGGGATGAGCTGAAGGCAGAAAGAGGGGAAGGGGCCCATTGAGACCACCAAGCCATTCCCCACTCAAAGGGCAGGAGAGGGGCCCCTGGCTCCGCCCTCCAAGCCCCTTTGAAGAGGCCCCTCGCCCCAGGCCGGGCCCCTCCCTGGTCTTCCCGACTCCTGGCCACTCGAACTGACCGCCAAGGATTCCAGGGCCGACTGGTTGGAGTAGATCCGGAACCTGCGCAAGGCAAAGAGAGCGGGAACTGAGTGCGGCAGGCGGAGGGTCGTGGCCGAGGGAGGGCCTTTCTCCCCTCCACCCCATTTCCAGACACCACACGCAAGCATCAACGCCATGCGTATACCTTCTGAGGTCCAGCTGGACTTGGAGGGCCTTCTGGCGCAAGGCCACCTTGGCACTCATCCGGGCCTCCTGCCGGGAGAGAAGGGCCAAGCACAGGCAAGCCAGTTAGGAGGGGCTTTGGAGAGGCCGCCCAGGCGCACTGGACCCTAGTGACCACAGATCGGTCAAGTTTGGAGGGAAGCCCAGGGTGGATTCACTGGCGCAGGATCCGTCCCCCATGGCTGCACTGGAATTGACATTCTCCCCCCACCCCCACGGCAACCCTCCTTGGCGAGGCAGGTGCCCCCCCCCCCCAGCCTTTCCTCATCAAACTGCCGGTGGAAACACCCCGTGGTGGCCTGCGCTTGGGTCCGGACCCCGCCTCACCATGGTCATGCTGGAGAGCTGGACGAGGGGCTGTTCCGGCGGGGCCAGGAAGATGTCAAAGAGGGCCGTGACGGAGACGGACATCCCGGAGGCCTGGATGCTGCACCGGGGGGCTGAGGAGGCCTGCAGGCGCAGCAGCAGCGGAGCGTCCATCACGTCTGGGTTCTGCGACAGAGGCACGAAGAGACCCCGTTAGCCCTCCGGAGGAGGAGGAAGAAGAATGAGGAGGGGGTCCCACTGCAAAGCCCAGTCTGCCCAAGACCAGCACAATCTCCCCTAAAACCCAACCAAAGGAGAACAGGCAACATTGGTCCAAGAGCCAAAGGAGGGATCTGTCTTGGCAAGCTGCCCGCTTCTTCTTCCCGTCTCCCGAGGCCCCCAGATGCCCCTGAGCCTTTCCCTGGCCCTTGCCCTTCAGAGACCGGGGTCAGTGGTCAGTCCTGCCGTCCCTTCAGCTCTGGCAACAGGGCTGTTCATTGGCCAGCTGCTCATCTGCTTCGCTTTGTCCCAGGTCATCTGTTTCTATCTGTTCCCGACATGACGCAGGGGGCGCGTCTCTTTGCAAGCCGGTTCCTTTCTGCCGCTGCTTCCCTCGGGCTGCGGGCGTGTCATGCAAATACCCCCAGGTCTCTTTCCCCCTTGACATTTGCCGCGATGGCCTTTGCGTCCTCCCCTGAAGAGGGCAACCGGGGTCTCTGCTGAATGCACTTTCCAGGACTCAGATTTGGGTTGGGAGGGGGCAGCCGTCTTGGCATTGCCTTGCAGCGCACCCTCCTCCTCCTCCACGGAGCTCACTCGGGACCACTGCTCTGGTTATTATGGACCAAGATCCTCGCTAAGTGCGCACAACGACTAACTCGTTCCCCCTGGCCTGACCCCGGCTCCGCCCTGTCTTGCCAGGCAGCTGCTGCCGTGAGCAACATGGCCCTGTTCTGCATTGGGGGGCCTCCCGGCAGCCCTCCCCAAGGTGGCCGACCATCAGAGGCCGGGCCTCTCTCTCTCGGCAACTGCTTCCTGCCCCAGGACTTCCCCATGGGGATTTCCTCATGGGACCCGGAGGAAGCGCCCGTTTGCTGCCTCCCGATCCGCAGAAGGACAGGCCCCGGGCACTCACTGCATCCGCTTCCCTGGAAGGCCAGGTAGGGGCAGGTTTGCAACCCCCAGGCATTCCCGACCATTATGCCGGCTGTTTTGCCGGTCTGAGTCCCTCGATAGAGGTGAGAAGGTCAGGGTACATAAGTTTTAAATAAATAAATATGGAGAGATTGAGGCTGCAAATAGGTTACACGTTGACGATTGCCCTTGGGAATGGCAGCTCTTGTTTCCAGCTGCACGCCCTGCCTTTTCTGCAGAAGAGGGACTCGGTTGCCGTTTTGAACTACACTGCATTTGGTTTAATTTGCAAGCCGCCATGAGTCCCATGAGGGATCTCTGGTGTGAGGAGCCACTGCGGGAGAGGCCCTGCTTCGGAGGGTCACATTGGCCGTTTGGGCATCCCGACAGACAGCAGAGCCACGCCGCTCGCCACAGCCGCCCCCTGGCAAAGCAGGGCAAAGTGGGGTCTTTTTGAACTGACATTAAAGGCAATGGAAATCATGGGAAGCAATTAAAGCAGAGTGCAATTAAACCAGGGCAGGAGGCTCTCAAATGCCCCGTCTGTCTGTCTGTCTGTCTGTCTTTCTTTCTTTCTTTCTTTCTTTCTTTGCTATATTGATATCCCGCCCCTCTCGGCCCGCAGGCGACTCAGGGCGGTGGCTGCCTTCCCAAACCTCCCGTCCTCAAAAGCTGGTCGGAATCAAAGAGCGTCCCCCTGCCCGACCCCAAAAGTGGCCTCAGAGAAGGGTTTCTCCTACCACCCAGACCAAGGCCAGGCCCATGGGGTCAGTGCCCGTCGGTCAATGGGTCAGTGGGCCTGAGCCGCGGAGACTGCCTGCCTGCCCGCCCGCCCTTGTAAGCTCAGCCGGGCCCGCGCGCTCCTGGCCTTACCATCATGACGATGCTCCCAAAGAACGAGGCTCTGAGCAGGACCTCCAGGTCTCTGGGCACCTGCAGGGAGAGAGAACGGCAGCGGGGTCTTCTTCTCAGGGTCAAGTGCCTCTAGGACCTGTTTCCAGTCAGACACTCAAAACGAGGACATTTGAAACGCAATTGTTTACTCTGCAGAAGGGATGAGTGCCGGAAAGAGCCGAGAGGCCACTCCAGGCGGATCTGCATGATGGGTTTTGTAGTAGACCAGAGCCAGAAGTTCAGGTCAGCATGCAGGCACACAGTCGAGTCCTGCCTGCGCTCCCCACTCCCGGCTCCGTCCTTCCATTCGGCGCCTCTGCTTCGCTCTGTTCCAAAACAAATCTCCTGCGCAGCCCCCCCCCCACCCACCCCACCCCCTCGCGTCTCCTTCAGGCCTTTGGGATCTCTGTCTTCACCTCTTAGACCCATTTTTCCCTGGCGCACTGGCCACACCGTCTCTTTCCGGTTCCTTCACTCTGAGGATCCTAGAGTCCTGGGCTTGGAAGAGACCCCCTGGTGGGCCGTCCTCACCCAGCCCAGCCCCCCTTCTCTCTCCCAAGAAGCAGGAAAAGCACCTTCAAAGCACCCCTGGCAGATGGCCACCCAGTCTCTGTTGAAAGCCTCCAAAGAAGGAGCCTCTCTCCATCACACTCCCTCCAGGGCAGAGAGTTCCACCGCTGAACAGCTCTGTTCTTCCTCATGTTCAGGTGGAATCGCCTTCCTTTCCTGTAGTTTGAAGCCATTCCTCCGTTGCGTCCTGGTCTCCAGGGCAGCGGAAAGGAAGCCTGCTCCCTCCTCCTCCCTCTGACATATTCCCCTCACATACTTATACATGGTCCTCATCCTGTCTGCTCTCTTCCTTCTCTTCTTCAGGCTAAACACGCCAAGCAGCTCTTTCAGCCGCTCCTCATAGGGCTTGTTCTCCAGACCCTTGAACAGTTGAGTCGCCCTCTTCCTTTGGACACAGGATTCCAGCTGAGAGTCACACAATGGTGGTGCCCAGAACACAGAGGGATTCCAGGTGACGTGGTCTGACCAAGGCGGAAGAGAGCGTGGGTAGACCACTTGACCTGGAATCCCACTGTGTCCAATTCTGGGCACCACCACCATTGAAGGGAGATGCCTTTGACCCATGTCCTGCTGGCTGTGAGGAATGCTGGGAGTTGAAATCCAAGACACTTAGAGGGCCCTGGCTTGCCCATGCCTGCCTGAGGCCCACCTTACTCTTTCCGGTTCCTTCTCTCTCCGTTCCCTCCTCCCCCGCCTTTGACCCATTTCCAAACCCTCTTGGCTCCCTGCCCCTAGCCCCCCCCCCCCACCGACCCACAAATCAGCCTCACCTCCGTGATCTCCATGTTGAGGACCCCGGCGTGGAAGTAGGCGAAGAGCGCCGAGTCGAAGAAGTACTCGGAGACGGCCAGGTACACCATGCGCTCCGTCTCCTTGAGCGAGGGCTCCGGGGCCGCGTTGGGCAGCAGTGAGGCGTTCTCCCCCCGCAGAGGGAAGAACATGCCCTGAGGAAGGAGAGGAAAGGGCAGCGTTAGGGGCAGCCGGGAAAGACCCCCAACCCAACCCCACCCCATGACCAGCACCACCGGCCCCAGACCACGCGGAAAGTGGGAAGGGAATGGCGGGCAGGCCCTGGGTGTGGAGCCCACGAGGCGGAAGGGGCCACAAGGGCCAGGCCTCCCCAGGAAGAGCAAGACCCCCGCCTGCGCCCAGTTCTGGGGAAACAGCTCCAGAAGGGGTTTGTCCCCAGGAAGAAGGGCGGCCACAATGGTCAAAGGCCTGGAAGAAGGTCGGGATCCCTCTGAGGAGCGGCTGACGGAGCCGGAGAAGAGGAGGTTCAGAGGGACATGGGGGCCTCGGGTAAGGAAGACCTGAAGGGACGCCACAAGGAAGAGGGAGCAGGCTTGGACTTCTGCCGCCCGGGAGACGTTTCCACGACAGGAAAGGAGATGCCATGAAACATTAGCAGGAACTCCCTGGTCGTAAGGAGAGCTGTTCAGCAGTGGAACTCTCTGCCTTCCGAGGAGGAAGCTCCTTTCTGGGAAGCTTTTAAACAGAGTCCTAGAATCCTAGAGTTGGAAGAGACCTGGTGGGCCATCACCCAGCCAACCTCGTTCTGCTAAGAAGCAGGAACACCACGCCTTCAAAGCACCCCCGACAGATGGCCACCCAGCCTCTGCTTCGAAGCCTCCAAAAAAGAAGCCTCCCTCCAACACACTCCCTCTGGGGCAGATAGCTAAACAACATGCCCCGCTCTTTCAGCCGCTCCTCATGGGGGTTGTTCTCCAGATCCTGGAGAAGAAGCTGCAAGACCATCTGTTGGCGGGGCTTTGATTGGTTTTCCTGCATGACAGAAGAGAGTTGGACTGGATGGCCTTGGGGGTCTCTTCCAAACCTAGGATTGTATGATTTGATGATAGTAGTAGTAACAACAACAACAATGAGGCTGGAGAGGCATCTTTTGGGAGGGTTTTGATTGTGCTTTTCCTGCATGAAGGCAGAAAGAGGTTGGACTGGATGCAGGGGTGGCCCCAGCGATTCCGCGACCTATGACTCTATGCGCCTGTAGATGTTTCTGCAGCATCCGGAGAGGCCCCTTTTCTATGACTCTATGGCTCTGAAACTGCAGCATCCGACACGCGGCCAATGCACATCCAGGCGCATCACCCCCTTGGTGCTGCGCACACAAAAACATCACCTTCCAGAACCGTGTGCGGAGTGCAGGCCTTTGGCCCCAGAAGGCCCTGTTCTCCTGGACAGGCCAGAGGAGGCGGCGGAAGCAGAGCTCTGGCTGTAGAGCATGGCCCTGCTTCCCACCCAGCCCCCCCCCCATGTCCCCACAATCACCTTAAAGGCCAGGTCCATGGTGCTTGCCGTGACCACGGGGTCATCCAGCAGGGAGTAGTCGATCCCAATGTGGTCGTCCACGGGGTTCCGCACTGCAAGGAGGAAGCCAGAGAGCTGAAGGGGGCAAGAGTGACCCATGCCCTGCTCCCGGCCACTATTGCCCCTGTTAACCCTCCAAACCTTGACCCTCCCCACCCCATGCAAATGGAGCCCCCCCCCCAGCCAACCCCCAAGTGAGTGTGTGAGTGTGAGCGCACCGGGCACGGTGTCCAAGACGGAGTTGAGTAGCACCAGGCTGGCGTGGTTCAGGACCGGGCAGATCTGGAGGCAGAGGGAGGGGGGAATGCGTCAGGGGAGAAAGGGGCAGGCAGGCAGGCACACCCCCACTTCTCCTCCCGCTTCATCATCATCTCCCTGAGATCACAACCCATTGCAGGCAGCCCCCCCCCCCAGTGAGAAACACCCAATGGGCAAGCCACTCTGAGTTAAGGATGGGGAGGGAGGGACCCCAGGACCGGAGGGAGGGGCACCTTCCCCTCGGAAGGAGGAGAAAGGCACTCGGGAAGAGCGCGTGGTTATCGGGGGGACGGGGACGGAGGCTTGTGTGTGTATCTCTATTTACCTATCTCTCTCTCTCTCTCTCCATCTGGCACGAGCCAGCTTTGGCCTTTCCTCCAGATGTTTTGGACTTCCACTTCCCTTCTCCCGCTCAGTGGCTTAAGCGAAGGGCCCGGAGGCTGCTGGG
Organism: Anolis apletophallus; assembly: GCA_030556195.1. Taxonomy (NCBI): domain Eukaryota; kingdom Metazoa; phylum Chordata; class Lepidosauria; order Squamata; family Anolidae; genus Anolis; species Anolis apletophallus. Next base: position 498,850 of record JARBWK010000005.1, read on the forward strand.
AATGCTGGGAGTTGAAGTCCAAAACACCTGGAGGGAGGGAGGGAGGGCCCAAGTTGGCCCAGGCCCGCTCTAGAGACCCAAGCTGACGGACAGCAAATACGATGTAACGAACGCCAATGAAAAGTGGAGCCAAAGCCTTGTCCGTCGCCCTTTGCTTCATCCCGGGAAACTACTCTGGGTAGTTCTGCAAAGAAGTCCTTCCTGCTTCCAAGCAGAGGCTGGATGGCCCTCTGTTGGGAGGTCTCGAATTGTGCCTTGCTGCTGGGCTGAAAGGGGTGGCCTGGGTGGCCTTTGGGGGTCCTGTCCAACTTGTTGTCTGCTGCCCTGGAGACCAGGACGCAATGGAGCAAAGGCTTCAAACTACAAGGAAGGAGATTCCCCCTGAACATGAGGAAGAACTTCCTGACTCTGTGTGTGTGTGTGAGAGAGAGCTGTTCAGTAGTGGAACTCTCTGCCCCGGAGGGAGTGTGGTGGAGGCTCCTTTTTGGAGACTTTTAAGCAGAGGCTGGATGGCCATCTGTTGGGGCTGCTTTGAATGTGATTGTCCTGCTTCTTGGCTGAATGGGGTTGGACCGGGCGATGGCCACGAGGACGGCCTTTCTCCGGACAGCCTGGCCCTCACCTGCTGGTTGAGGAGGAAGCGCATCCCGGTGGTGATGAAGGCGGACAGGAACTGGTACACTTTCCTAGAGAGAGAGAGAGAGATGGAGAGACGGAGGGAGCACACGAGGCGATGCGTTGCTTCCCAATGGGAAAAGGCAAGAATCCTCCCCCATAAACACACACACAATGCATGGGCTCAGAGGACAGCCCCCCCCCTTGCAAGCCCCTGGGCCATCGCCTGGGAGGCTGTGTGGATGGGTCGCAAGCTGTGCGTGAGCCACGAGTGTCCTTCAGCAGTACAAGAGGTCAAGGCGACCCTAGGTTGCACCCATTGGAGTCCAGTCTCGAGATCAAGGGAAGCCCTCGCCTCACTCTCTTCTTTTGGGGATATTGATCGTCCCAGAGAAGAGAAGGTACCGAGAAGGGGACGCGAGGGGAGGAGGCCATGTGTGAAGGTCCGGAAGGAGGCCCCGCCGAGGAGGAAGGAGCAGGCTCCCTTTCCACCGCTCTGCAGAACTCAAGCACAAAGGGGCCGCGGACTCCAACGGGAGGAAAAGAGGTTCCGCCTAAACATTGGGAAGCTTGTCCCGAAAGCCAGAGCTGCCGTGTGGTGGGATGCTCTGCCTCCAGGTAGGAAAGACTCTCCTCCGCTGGGGCTTCTCGAGGCTGGATGGCGGCCACCTGTCGGGAGGGCTTGCCTGGCTGAATGGGGTGGACTGGGTGGCCCTTGGGGGCCCCTTCCACCCGAGGAATCCTTTGAGGAAGGGAAGCCCCTTCCTTGGAGGCTTTAAAGCAGAGGCTGGGGGGCCATCTGCCAGGGGAGCTTTGACTGTGCTTTTCCTGCCCGGCGGAATCAATGAGGTTAGACTGGATGTCCTTAGGAGTTCCCTCCCAACTATGGTTCTATAAAAAGGGCTGGGTGGCCATCTGTCGGGAGGGGTCGCATGGGGCCCTTCCTGGCAGAAAAGGGTTGGAGTGGGTGAGAGTCTCTTCCAACTCTGGGGTTCTACAACAGGCGGGATGAACATCTGCCGGGGGCGTTTTGATTGTGCCTTTCCTGCATGGCAAAATAAAGGGAAGGGGGTGGACTAGATGGCCTTTAGAGGCCCCTTCCAACTCTAGGATTCTATTATTATTATTATTATTATTATTATGCAGAGGTTGGATGCAGGCCCGGATTAAGGAAGTTTGCCGCCCTAGGCTACCCTCCTCCTCTGCGCCCCACCCCCCTACCTTCAGTCAAAGAAGGAGGGCGGGGCGAGAAGAAAGAGGCGGAGGGACCCCTGCCACATATGCGCGCGTGCTGGGAGGGCGCCTCTTTCTCCTCCTCGCCCCGCCCTCCTTCCTTGATTGAAGAAAGGAGGGCGGGGCATGGTGTGGAGGAAAAAGAGGCGCCGTCCCGCTAAACGCGCATGCACACTTTTTTTGGAATTTAAAAAAATAATTTTGGAATTAAAAAAACTTTTTGGGGGGTCCGGACCTGCTGCCCCCCCCCGAAGCTGCTGCCGTAGGCCATGGCCTAGGGTGGGTTTATGGGTAATCCGGGCCTGGTTGGATGGCCATCTGTTGGGGTGGGGAGCTTTGCTAGTGCTTTTCCTGCCTGGGGGTTGTGCTAGATGCCCGTGAGAGGCCCCTTCCAACTCACCTGAGGGTCCCGGAGAAACCGGCGTTCATGCGGGCGATGGAGGCGCTGCAGCTGCTGTTGGAGATCTTGAGGCGCCCGCTGCTGTCCTTGGAGAGCTCCAGCGCCGTGTGGATGTGGACGCCTTCGGCCGAGGCGTTGATGGAGCCGATGTCGTAACTGGGGACGAGGGTCATGACAAGGGGATTATTACGACCACAGCCGTAATGGAGCCCTGCTTGTGCCGCGAGACCTCCCCTCCGCACCCGTTGTGGTCGTTGCCACCCGCGTTGGGCACCTCTGCACTGGCCACTTGAGCCGACACGGAAGACTGATTTAACTGTGAGGATATTGCAGGGGGGGGGGAACCTGAAACCAGTTTGAGGCCTGGGTGAAGAATGCTCACACCGTTGAGCATGGACGAGGTGCGCCCAGGGCTCTCTTTGGTGAGCCTGAAGCGCACGAATTGGCCCTCGAGTCCCAGGAGGTGCCTCCGTGGCAGAAGGACGGCCACCATGACACGAGGTCACAGTGTAAGGGAGCTGTCCATTGGCTCGGTTCAATGCTACGAAATCAGGTAATTGGACAAGGCCTTGAGCCTTCCTTGCCATAGGATGCCGATGCCTCCCCAAACTACAAATCCCAGCATTGCATAGCACGGAGTCAGGGCCATTGCGTTAGAGATGAGGTCCTCCAAAGAGGAGAAGATCCTTAAGCCGCTTCCCCGTTGGCTTTGGCTCCGCAGTAAGGTGACTATAGGATGTGAATCTAAGGCAGGCCTGGGCAAACTTGGGCCTTCCAGGTGTTTTGGACTTCAACTCCCACAATTCCTCACAGCCTCAGGCCTTTTCCTTTTCCCCTCAGCCGCTTAAGCGGCTGAGGACAAGGAAAGGGCCTGAGGCTGTGAGGAATTGTGGGAGTTGAAGTCCAAAACACCTGGAAGGCCCAAGTTTGCCCAGGCCTGATCTAAGGGAAGGTGCTTTAGCCCCAATGGGTGCGCATGCATGGAGTAGGGCGATTTGAGGGAGCCCCCCCCCCCTCCTCACTCACTCACTCGCTCACTCACTCGCTCACTCACTCACAAGAACCAGTAGAGGATCTGGCGGCGGAAGCGGAGGGCGATGGAGGCGTTGCGGATGTCGAAGGCCAGGTGCTGCTTGGTCTGGAAGCGCAGGTCCGAGGAGGGCAGGTCCAGGTGGATGACCCTCACGCTGGCCAAAGGGAAGGAAGGAGAGAGAGAGAGCGAGAGAGATTGGAGGGCACCATCAGGGACTGGGAGAGAGACCCCGGGAGGCCAGGGCCAGGCGCATTGTGGAAGCACAGCATGAGGTTGACCATGGCATCCAAGAAGGGAGTTGTAGTTCACCTACATCCAGAGAGCGCTGTGGTCTCAAACAATGATGGATCTGGACCAAACTTGGCACAAATACCCAAAATGGCCAAATGTGAACACTGGTGGAGTTTGGGGGAAATAGACCTTGACATTAAGGAGTTACTGGGATTTATAGTTCACCTACAATCAAAGAGCGCTCTGAACTCCGCCAACGATGGAATTGAACCATACTTGGCACACAGAAGTCCCAGGACCAACAGAAAATACTGTTTGTCATGGGAGTTCTGGTGGCCTTTGGCGACCCCTTTGACGCACCCCCTGGTTGACCCCCAGGTTGAGAAACACTGATGTGCATGCACACATCCACACGCAACACGATGCCCCCGACTCACTTGCTGATGTTGTAGTGGAACTGGCCTTCCTTGCCGTGGAGGTCCGGGATGGTGATGTTCTCCAGCTCTTGCTCCACAAAGCGCAGGCCCTCCTGCTTCACTGCAAAAGACATGGGGGGGGGGGGGTTTGGGGGGAAGGAAGGGGGTCAACGGGACCTGGAGAGCTGGAAGGGGCCCCCAGGGCAACCCACCCAAACCCAGGCAGGAAAGGCACCATCCAAGCCCTCCCAGCAGCAGACCTAGATTACCCATAAGGCCAACCTAGGTCGTGGCCTAGGGGCGCAAGCCGAGGGGGGCGCAGAATCACGGACCCAAAAAATTAAAAATGTTGAAACAAATAAAATCGCTGTGGCCGGCCCCTGGGGTCTCTCCCAACTCAGCGGCACGTGCCCCCCAGGGACGCCCTCGGCCGCTCTGCACACGCCTGTTTCCCTCCCTCCCCGTGGTCCTTCCCATCTGCAGGAGCAGACAGGGAGCCTGCCTTCCGAGCGAGTGAGAGAGTGAGCGAGCGCGAGACCCGTGCGCGCCCCCTGCTCCCTCGCGCGCGCTTCCCCACGCCTACGCCTCTCTCCCCCTTTCATTGCGGAGCCAAAAATAGCATTTTTTTCTGCCCCAAAATGGGCGGGTGGGTGGGTGAGTGGGCTAGCTTCCTAGCCATTCGGGAGGGTCCCTTTTCGGTTGCCTCAGTTTCCCCGGCGGTGCTGATGGAGAGACAGAAAGAGAGGAGGGGCCGTGGGCGGGGAAGGTGGCACCACCGGCCACTTTGACAGTGTGTCTTTTTTCCCTCCCGTTTCCTCCCGCTATTGCCCCCGCCCCCTTTTCCTCCTCCTCCTCTTGCCCCCTCCCTCCCCCACCCCTGCCTCCCCTCCCTTTTGGTTCTTTCCCCCGCGCTTCAGAGGCGGGCCTTTTAAATGCTTTCCTCGAGGCGGCCCGGCCCGGCCCCTGGCTCTCGGCTGGCCAGGACACTCCTCCTTCCGCCTGGCCATGGGAAGCGCCTGCCGGAGCCTCCTGGTGGCCTTGGCCTTCCTGCTCTGCTGCCCGGCGGGTAAGGAGGGGGCCCGGCCCTTTACCGGGGGGGAGGGGACGTGTGGTAGAGCTTTGATGGTGCCTTTCCTGCCTGGGTTTGGGTGGGTTGCTTGGGAGCATTTTGTGGGGGAAACTCTTCCTTCGGCTCAGGTTGAATCCCTTTCCCTGGAGTTTAATTCTATGTCTGTATACTCGTAGACGTTAAGTGTATGAAAATGCTTTTAAAGTAAGCTGCGTTGACTCTCGTGTGGAGAGAAAAAGTGGGGCATATTTATTTATTTATTTATTTATTTGCAGTATTTATATTCCACCGTTCTCACCCCACAGGGGACACAGGGCATATTACAATGCACATATACATGGCAAACATTCAATGCCATAGACACACAACACATTTATTTATTTATTTATTCAGTTTTATATTCCGCTCCTCCCTGCAGGCTCAGGGCGGATCACAACATACAATAAAAACACAGAATGTAACAACGATAAAATAACGGAATTACAAATTCCTAAAACTCATGGACATAGGCAAGAGCGAGCCTTTGCATTTCAGATTTGGCTAAAAGATTTAGCTAAACGCCAGCCTAAAAAGGGCGGTCTTGCACGCCCTCCGAAAAGGGACGAGCTCTGACATCGCACGAGTATGGTCCGGCAGTGAGTTCCATAGCCCAGGGGCCGCAGCAGAGAAGGCTCTCTGTCTCGTGCTGGACAGGTGGCAGGAGCGGATCAATGGAATGACCAGCAAATGCGCTCCGCCCGAGCGTAGTGATCTCGAGGGAACGAACGGGGTAAGGCGGTCCCTCAGGTACACAGGCCCTAGACCGTGTAAGGCCTTAAAGGTAAGTACCAGCACCTTGAAGGCAATCCGGTACTCGATGGGAAGCCAGTGCAGTTGCCGAAGGATGGGAGTGATGTGCTCCCTCACTGGCGCTCCCACCAGCAAGCGAGCAGCGGCATTCTGCACCAGCTTGAGTTTCCGGATTGTCGACAAAGGAAGGCCGACGTAGAGGGCGTTACAGTAGTCCAGCCTCGAGATGACCGTTGCTTGGATCACCATGGCCAGGTCGTCCCTGGACAGGTAGGGGGCCAGTCGCCTAGCCTGTCGTAGATGGAAGAACGACGTTTTGCTGACCATGGAGACCTGGGTCTCCATGGACAGCAAGGGGTCCAGTTGGACACCCAAGCTCTTAACAAGGGATGACGGGCTAAGTTGCTCACCATCCAGGGTAGGCAACCGGCACCCACCCAGCCCAGGGCGACCGGACCACAAGATCTCCGTCTTCAACGGATTCACCTTCAGCCGGCTGGCACGCAGCCAACCAGTCAGTTAGACAGACAGTTAGAGGCTATTTAACGTTCCAACTTTTTTTCCTGGCCACCAGGGGAGCTGTCACTTCACCCTCCATCTGCAACACTGGTGAAGAACTTCTGCATCCCCCGCATGCTTGCTGGAGATTTTTGATGGCCTCGTAAATTAGTTAAATTAGCCTCCACACAAAGTGGTACCTAAATTTCTTACTTATCTATTTATTTCTGGTATTTGTACCCTGTCACTTCTCTACCCCCAAAGGGGGACTCAGTACGGCAGATGCAACTGTCTTTTGGGCTGCAAAGGTCAACAACAATCTACACAAACTTGGTCAGGAGCTCACTCCGACCCGGGCTGGCTTCGAACTCATGACCTTTTGGTCAGTAGTGATCTTAATGCAGCTGACTCCCAGCCAGATGCGTCACAGTCCCGGTGCATAAAGAAACATAATAATAATAATAATAATAATAATATCTATCTCTTTGAGTCTACCTCTGAGCCACTTTGGGCCTCCTTGTTGGAGAGAAAAGCAGGGTATAAATAAACATAATTGTAACAACAACAACAACAACCACCGAGTTTGTTTCCATGGGTCCCTGTGTCCCTTGGCCGGCTTCTTCCTCCTCCTCAATGGGACCTCCTTCTAAAGGTCAACACTGGATCTAGGCCCTATACTCCTATTGAGGCAGGCCAAAAAGGCCAATGGGGGGTTTGTTTGTTTGTTTGGGGCTTTTCTATCCCGCCCTACCTCAACCTCCGCAGAGGGGCTCACTCGGGAGGGTATAGTGTCGAGATCCAGGGAAGTCCTGCTACCGGCTGTGAGGAATGGTGGGAGTTGCAGTCCAAAACCCCTGGAGGGAGGGCCAGAGGGGGCCCCGGCCTCTTATCTAGGGATGCAACGTAATCCAGGCCGCTCACCCAGCTCCAAGCCCTTGGCGGTGATCCGGATCTTGCAGCCGGGCGTCTCGGCCGTGATGGCCAGGCCCAGGAAGGGCAGCAGGAGGACCAAGAGGCAGGGTGGTCTGTGCAGAGGAGGCATGGCGGAGGTGGACCTGCAAAAGGGGGCAAGGGGGGGGGTTCAGGGCCGGCAGAGACGGGTGGATGGAAGGGGCCCCCAAAGGAAGGCCCTGCAGCCCAACCCCCTCCTTTCGGCCTTATATCGTCTCATCTCACCCCACAGATGGCTGCTACTAGTCTCTGCCTCCAAGTCTCTGGAAAAGGCTCCAGTTTCCAGAATCTGGATGGCCCCCCAAAGGAAGGCCCCCCCAGCCCCAGCCCCTTCTTTCTACCAAGCGGGCACACACAGCCCAAGTACTCCCAGCAGATGCCCCCCCCCCCAGCCCCTGTTTTAAAGTCTCCAGGCGGTTCTAGAAGCCCCGAGGGAGGGAGGGAGGAGGGCGCGAGGAGTTCTGAAGGAAGGTCCTCACTGACTATCGCATGGTCAAAGGCTGGAGTGGCTGGAATCGCTGGGCTGTTGTTGTTGTTGTGTGCTTTCTGCTGTTGTGTCTTCCTGATGTTTTCTGGGCTGGACGGCATGATGTCTTCTCGGAAGAGCGTTTAATTCCTGATATTTTGGCCTGCACCTGTGGCCACGACTGCCATGTCCACCAGGTCTCCTCGGAAGATGCCCGTAGTAGCCACATGTGCAGGCCAAACGAAGACATGACACAAGGAGTGTGGCTGGATCCCATCGGCCACGCAGCCGGGCCCGAATTCATGATTCCCAAAGCCTCCTTTGAACATGCCCTGAGCCACAGGTGCAGGCGAAATGTCAGGAGAGAATGCTGCTGGGAGAATTGGCCAGGCAGCCCGGAAAACTCACAGCCACCCCTCCCAGACAAAGGCAGAGGAGCCTCGCTGCTGCTGCTGCTGCTGGGGTGTCCCAAGCCATGGGGCCCCCAGAGGTCATCCATCCTACCCCGGGCGGGAGGGGGGCTCCTCGGGACGGGACCCCCGCCTGAATAACAACAACAACAAGGACCACAACTGCCTTTCTGCCCCCCCCCCCGGGCCAGGTTCTCCCACTCGGGGCGGCTGAACAAACCCCCCAAGGCCCCCAAGGCGAGGGGAGGGGAGGCCAGGCGGGGGCGCAGGGCCGAGCACACCCGGACGCCCACCCACCCTTCCAAGAAAGGGGAACCCGGCTCCAGTCCCAGAAAAGACTCCATCAGAAGAACCAGGGGACACGGCGGGGGGGAGTCCAGGGCGGCCGTGATGCGCGGTGGGTGGGTATGATGGGGGCCGGGGGCCAAACGGGGGGAGGGGGAGTCGGGTGCCCATCACTTGCCGGCCTTGGTCGGGTCGGGCGTCGGTCCTCTTCCTGGCGGAGGCAGCGGCGTCTGATCCTCCGGACTGGACTGGCCTGGCCGCCCCTCCCTCCCTCCCTCCCCCCCTCGGACACAGGGGAGAGGGGAGGGCATGCCGGCCCCGCGCCTCCCTCCCTCCCTCCCTCCCTCTTTCTCTCTCTTCAGGGAGGAGGGGCCGCTTCCTTCAGAGCCTGAGGACCCCCCCCCCCCCTCCCCGCAGCCAAGGGCCAGCGGCAGAGCTTGACCCCTCCCCCCGAGAGGAGCCCCCTCCCCAGGCAAGGCAGGAAGGAAGCCCCCAAGACCCCCGCCCTTCGGAGAAGGAACAAGAAGACGGGGAGGGAGGGGGAGGGGTGGAGGAAGGAGCCGGGGGGGGGGCAGCCAGCCCGGGGTCACTCAGGCTGGCCTTTGGGGCCCCCCTGCTGCTCCCCATGACTAGGTAGGCCAGGAGTTCCCGGCTTCTTTTTGACCAGAATCATCTGGAGCTGGTGTGGGAGGACCCCTCCCTCGTGGGGGGGGGGTGTCAGCCTCTCTTCTGAGCCCCTCCCTGTTCATGGCCTGGGCACGAGGAGAGGGGGGGGGGGCTCCAAGAGGCCCAGGACCATGCTTCCATCCCTGTGTGTAGACCACAGGTCCACAACCCCTGAGGGAGAGGGGCAGGGAAGGAAGCAGGGCAGGAACCCCCCACCCACCCCCCACCCCAGGGGAAAAGCAGTTGGGTTGGGGGCCGGCTTCCACAAGGAGCCACGGAGGGGGATTATTGCCCTGGAGCAAAGCAAGCACAGAGGATGAGACGGGCCAACTTGGGCCTTCCCGAGTCCCGGTGTTTTGGACTCCAACCCCCACCATTCCCAACAGCCCACCCCTTCCAACAGACCTCACCACCTCTGAGGATGCTTGCCACAGGTGCAGGCGAAACGTCAGGAGAGGATGCCTCTAGACAGACCTGGGCAGTTGCCGGCCCTCCAGGTGTTTTGGACTTCAAATACCAGAAATCCTAACAGCTGGTAAACTGGCTAGGATTTCTGGGAGTTGAAGTCCAAAACACCTGGAGGGCCGGCAACTGCCCAGGTCTGCTCTAGAACAGGGCCATATCGCCCCCAAAAACCTACAACAACGCAGCCCACCAGCTGTTAGGAATTGTGGGAGTAAAAGTCCACAGCACCTGGAGGGAGGGCCAAAGTTGGCCCAGGCCTGGACGAGATGGAGGCTGCCCTCCTTCGGCCAAATCAGGAGGAGGGAGGCAGGGCTCAGGAGGAAAGACTCCCTTCCCTTCCTTCCTTCCTTCCTTCCTTCCTTTCTTTCTCCTTCCTTCCTTCCTTCCTTCCTTCCTTCCTTCCTTCCTTCCTTCCTTCCTTCCTTCCTTGTTCTTTCCTGGGTAAAGAGACCCAAAGGCACCCCATTGCCGAGCCCCCTGCTTGCCCATGCTGTCCTCTAAGGTTGAGAGAGTGAGCCTTGAGGGTCCCCATTAGTCAGAAACGATGCAAAGCTCCACAACAACAAAAACCACCACCACACTGTCCGCATCTGCTCTTGTTGCTGCTGCTGCTGTGTTTGCTTCCATGGCTTGGAATGTCTTCTTTGGGCATCTTATCAGCACGTTGACCCTGCAGGCTTTGTTCCCAAACGGACGGCCTTGCGTTCCATCCCGGGCTGGGAACAGGCCAGAGATTCACCCACACAAGGACCCTTCCCTGGCTTCCCATCTCTTGCGGGTGTTCTTTTGCCTTCACGTCCATGCTTGAAACAGCCGAGAGGTTTCCAAGCCATTCCCGGCCCTTGAAGGCCACGAGTCCTTTCGGCCCGCTTCCTGGCTTTGCGTGCCTTGGTCTCGGAAGGAAGCCGCCCTGCATCCTGGGACTCAGGAAATAAATACATAAATAAAGCAACCCAGTGGATCAAAGCAGAGTCCAAACAGGACATTGTGGTCAAGGGGGAGCGGGGAGGGGTCCAGGCCACCCAGTGCTCGGGCCCAGGAGCAAACCAGGCCTGAACTCTCCCTACAAACCAAAACTATTTTGGACACATCATGGGATAGAATTATAGAGCCCTAAACTTGGAAGGGAACCCCACCCAGTCTGACCAGGAAGACATAAGCAAAGCCCACCCAACAGATGGCCATCCAGGCTCTATTTTAAACACTCCAGAGGTGGAGATGCCACCGGATTCCCGAGTCTATTGCTGAAGACTTCTGATGGATGGATGGCTGGTTGTCCCCATTGGAAGAAGCAATGGATCCCAATGACTTACTCCACTTTCTGGTAGTAAGGGCTGTTGGGCAGGGGAATGCCTTGCTCCCTTGGAGTCTCCTTCTCTAGAGACTTTGAAACCGAGGCTGAGGATGTCCATCGGTCAGGAGGGCTTCATAGAATCATAGAGTTGGAAGGGAGCACATGGGCCACCGAGTCCAACCCCCAGCCGTGCAGGAAAAGCACACGCAAAGTACACCTTTGGGCTTGGATGGTGTCTTCTTGCCTGGATGCAGAAGAGGGTTGGACTGGACGGCCTTTAGGGGACCCTCCCAAGTTGAGGTCTCTATGATTCTATGGAGCTGGACAGCGGGAGTGTGTCCCTGTTGGCTGTGCTGGACATCACATCGACCTTCGATGCTGTTGACCACGGTATCATTCTGGGACGTCTTGCGGGAACGGGCCCTGGAGGGACTGCTTTGCAGTGGCTCCAGTCCTTCCAGATGGCATCACTAGGGGACAGCTGCTCGGCCCCACAGCCAATGGCGTGTGGGGTCCCGCAGGACTCAAGGCTGTCCCCCATGTTGTTTAACATCTACATGAAGCTGCTGGGGGAGATCATCTGACGTTTCGGGGTGCGGTGTCACCTGTCTGTGGATGATGTCCAACTCTATCACTCCTTCCCACCTGCAACTTGGGAAGTCTGACTTGGCCACAGTGGTTCACACTGTTGTTGCATCCCGAATAGACGACTGCAACGCTCTCTACGTGGGGTTGCCTCTGAAGACTGCTCGGAAGCTCCAGCTAGTCCAACGCTCAGCAGCCAGGTTACTTCCAGGAGCGAGGTACAAGGAGCGCACAACACCCTTGTTACACCAGCTCCACTGGCTGCCAATTAGCTTCCAAGCACAAGTCAAAGTGCTGGATTTAATAATAATAATAATAATAATAATAATACACTTTATTTATATTCCACCTTTCTCACCCCGAAGGGGACTCAGGGCAGATTACAGTGCACATACAAGCAGAGCAGACAATCCCTGCCCGTTTTGCATTTGACATACAGCACACACAACATATACAGTTGAGACACAGGTTCTTTCCAGGTTCTTCCCAGTTGTGTCACCGGGGTGCTGTTGCTCCATTGCGCCACAGGGGGTGCTGTTGCTCCATCCTATGACGAAGAGTTTGCCGGCCCATTGGGACCTTCCACCTTCCGGGTCTTCCTTATTTATTGGCATCATAAAAGTCCTCCCCCGCAAAACGGTCCCTAATTTCTCTACTCACAGCTAGGCTGTTTTCGACTGCTTAGGTAAACGAAGGCAGGGCTGACAGCTGGCTGCCCAAGCCAGCCCGGGGTCTCGAACCTGTAACGTTCGGTTGATAAGATCTTTTAGCAGCTGTTGTTTTAACCGCCGTGCTAAACCTCCGGCTCTTTTTGACCTATAAAGCCCTAAATGGCTCTGGCCCACTTTACCTGTCTGAATGTGTCTCTCCCTATGAACCATCAAGGACTTTAAGGTCATCCGGGGAGGCCCTGCTCTCGGGCCCACCACCATCGCAGTCACATTTGGTGGGGATGAGAGACAGAGCCTTCTCCGTGGTGCCCCCTCGGTTGTGGAACTCCCTCCCTAAAAAGGTTAGGTCTGCCCCTTGACTTTTCGCAAGACGCTGAAGACTTGGCTGTGGGAGCAAGCGTTCGCAGAATAGGTGGTTTTTATGGGCGTAAATGAGATTGCATGGTCCGCTTGGAGGATGTTTTAAACCTGGCAAACTGTTTTTGAATGTATATTTATTATCATTTTGTGCAATTGTGTATTTGATTGTTGTTTTTATATTGTTGGAAGCTGCCCTGAGTCCCTCTTCGGAGGTCGGGAATAGGACGGGATACAAATGTTCCAAATAAATAAACAAACAAACAAATAAATCAATAAATCCTATCCCATGATGTGCCCAAAATGTAGGTGTTGGACTGGGTGGCATTTCAGGGGAGTCCCTTCCAACACCCGGGTTCTGTGAACTTGATGACATAGAAAGGATTGGCCAAAGAGGAAGGCTCTGGTCAGAATGATATCGGAGGTGACCCCCCTTTCTTCGGCTCTATAGAAGATACTTTAAAAACCAAGGGATTCATAGTTTTCCCAAGAACACCAGGCTGGAAGTGATCCCATAATCCCCTAACTCTCCCCACATGGGAACCTAAGGCTCTTCCATGGCCCCATGGTCCCACGTGGCAATGCCCCTGTAATGAATACACCCAGTTATTTTCCTTTTGCATTACTCTTATGGACTTTTGCTCATTCCCAAAGACTTTTTCCTTTCTGCCTAGGACACCTTGGGCTATCTTTTATGAATCTAATAAACTGTGTATCTTTCTGTGGGTAGGCAGGGGTGATCAGGATGGTATATTTTCCCCATAGACCCCAAAGTATCTCCCCTCATGTTTTCCCCATGTATGTAATTTTAAAAATATGAAAGCGCCTCTGTTTACCTTTAGTCAGCTTCTTAGGCGAGGCTTGCTAGCTGCATTCCTGAAGCCTTGATTCAATCACCCATCCACTAGCCTCATTTGCATGATAAGAGCAGGAGCCAGCTCTTCCAAAAGGGTCTTTCCCCCTTGGGCCAAAACTAGTTTCTGTTAATCAATAGACAAAGGCTTCTGAGTTTAGCCTGTCTTTGTGCCATTGATTGATAGGCAAAACTATTTCTATATTTCATAAACGGCCACCTCTGCCAGCCTCGGAAACTGGTACATGGCTACAGCTTCTTCATTTGTTTACCATCCAAAGAACTGAGACCCTGCAGCAATATATTAATCTGTGTCTATCAAATAGAGAAGAACACAGATGAGGACATTTGATCCTCAACCAAAAGACAATAGAATTGCTCAGCCTGAGAACAGGAGGCTTCTTGCTGGACACTTGGACACTTGATCTACATATTTAATCCCATCAAAATGTTTTTCTGCCTTCATTGTTCTACTCATCGCCCACCTCTTCGCCCCCATTGGCTGGAAACCGGGAGAAGATGCAGCCAGCCAGGAGGATTCCATCCAATCAACGCAAAGATGGTCTGGGGGCGGGAAGTAGAAATTTGAATCTGTAACCTTATAAAATGGCATGTTTTTCCAATGTAACCTTGATGCCAGCATTGGCGAACGATTGCGGCTGTCGTCCTGTCCAGCTGGTCTGAATAAACCCCTCGGTGGGACTCCTTCAACTTGGTGAGCTCTTTATTAGGAAATTCTAGGGAAAATTGGGCTTGGGCTTCCTTTCTCACCAGGGTTAATATGGACCCTCTTTGGTGGGTCTGGCTGGTCTGTCTTCATGGCAAGACCCCCAAATTCTGTTCGATGACAAGATGGGCTCCACCAAGGAGAGGAAGGAGCCCGCCATTCGTTCGTTCGTTCGTTCCCTGTGTGGCCAGAAGGCGCATCCAGCCTGGTGAACCCACAGGGCAACAACAACAACAACACCAGTGGCAACAAAGAGGTCGGCCCCTTGGAGAAGCGGCCTGCTTCCCTCCCCGTTTCCTTCATCTAAACGTCCGGCTTGGGCCTCCTGCTGAGCAGCTGTTCTGGGGCCGAGGACTCCGCTTTGAAGAAGGAGGGCTTGGGCCAGCGGTCAGTGCCATGAAAAGCATGGGCCGGCCAGGGCTTCTTCCGGTCAAGCCGGGAATAATGTGCCTTTGAGCACGTCTCCATGAGAGCCGACTGCAAATGCCAAACTCCTTTGTCCGGTGCTCAAAAGAACTTTTCCTGAGTTGTGCATCTCTTTGGGGTGCATCTAGGCTGCAGAATGAATGGTGTTCAGCCATGGACTCCTGGGAATTGTAGTTTCACAAAGTCTTTTGCCTTCTCTAATGCTGGGGCCTTGCCAGGGACAGCTCCATTATGTTGAGCCATGGGAATAATAGCGGTGTCAGAGTGCATGCGTTCTTCTGAGTAGTCGGTGCACCCTTCGGAAGAGCAGAAGGCGGCCAAGCGCAGGCCCCTGGGCCACACAACTCTCTTTCTCAGCCGCACTCTGCTCTGGGTGGGAGTCTTGCGTAGAGGCGCCTTTCCCTTTGCCTGGAAGGAAGGCTCTTTCCCAGAACAAGGGCGCCCATTCTGTGCCTGAGCAGCAGGCATTAGCCCTCGCCAAGGCAGGAGGAGCGTGTCCAGGGGGACCTCGTTCGTGGGATTACGAACACGCGCCCGTTTGGCAGGCCCTTCGGAGCCTGAGAAGGGCAGAAATCATAGAAGAGAAGGAGACCCCATGGGCCATCTTGTCCAGCCAACTTGGGCCCTCCCTCCCTCCAGGTGTTTTGGACTCCAACTCCCACCATTCCTCACAGCCTCAGGGCCCGTCCTTTTCCTTTTCTGCTTAAGCGGCTGAGGCAAAAAGGAAAGGACCTGAGGCTGCTGTGAGGAATGGTGGGAGTTGGAGTCCAAAACACCTGGAGGGAGGGAGGGAGGGCCCAAGTTCGCCCATGCCTGATGATCTACACTGTGGAATGAGTGTGAAATGGTATACAAATGCTTTTATGTCAAGCCACTTTGAGCCCCCTTAGGGGAGATAAAGCAGGGCAGAAATAAATGTGTTTTTTTGTGCATGAAGGGAGCAACTTTAGAAACTGCAAGTCGCTTCTGGTGTGAGAGAATTGGCCGTCCGCAATG
The DNA here is from genome assembly GCA_030556195.1 of Anolis apletophallus. Taxonomy (NCBI): domain Eukaryota; kingdom Metazoa; phylum Chordata; class Lepidosauria; order Squamata; family Anolidae; genus Anolis; species Anolis apletophallus. The sequence continues at coordinate 514,286 of JARBWK010000005.1, forward strand.
ACGTTGCCCAGATGTTTTGATGTTTTGGCATCCTTGTGGGAGGCTTCTCTCATGTCCCTGCATGGGGAGCTGGAGCTGACAGAGGGAACTCAATCACTGTGTGCCAGTTGCAAAAGGCCACCCTGCTTGGATCTGCACGCATGATTTCCCAATATGCACCCCACAGTCCCGTGTGATCCAATACAACAGCCAGCAGAGTGACCTTGTTTGCTTTGGACTCATCTTGTTGTGTTTCAGATGATGATGATGGAGCTTGGAGAGTCTGGGATCCTGGGTGGGGAAGGGGAAGCAGCGGCCCTTGCTTGGGGACGCTCCTGGCAAAGCGAGGTGGGGGAAAGTGGTGGGTGCCTGAGGGTCATGTCCTGCTCAAGAGCCTTTACCTGGCATGGCTTTGGTGCGCCTTGTGTGTCCTTCACTGGGGCAACACTCCTCCTCCATGGCACAATCGGAATCTCACAAACAAGGCTTTGAGGGGACCTCAATGCTCTCTCTTATGGGGCATTGGCCAGGATGTACTACACTGCCATACAATGCACCCTGTGCAGGCCCGCATTAATTTATTATTTATTTATTTATTTATTATTGCGATTTGTGCGCCGCCGACACCCAGGGGCTCGCGGCGGCTTACATACTACTGGCTCAGCGCCAGGAAACAGTACAAGGCATAGAGTACAATTAATAGAACTAAAACAGTAATACAATTAAAACAATTAAAACAGATTAAAAATGGCAGATTAAAACAACAGCTTAACATAGCAGCGATATATGGGCCTACTCCCCCAAAGGCCTGCCTAAACAGATGGGTTTTGCAGGCCCGCCTGAAGGGGAGTAGGTCCTTCAGAACTCTGGTCTCAGCCGGGAGGGCGTTCCATAGCGTAGGAGCTATCACCGAGAACGCCCCGCGAGTAGATGTTAACCGGGCTGATTTGGCCGATGGAACTGCCAACAAGTTGGTCTCTTCTGACCGCAGTGATCTCGGTGGGCGATATAGGGCAAGACGGTCCCTCAGATACGCTGGCCCCAGGCCGTGAATGGCCTTAAAGGTAAGAACCAGCACTTTGAAGGCGACCCGGTGCTCGATAGGCAGCCAGTGCAGATCCCGCAAGATTGGAGTTATTCGGCTACCTGCTGGAGCCCCAGACAGGAGCCGGGCGGCGGTGTTCTGCACCAGCTTGAGCTTCCGGATCGACGACATAGGCAGGCCAACGAGAGCGCGTTACAGTAGTCCAGCCTCGAGATGACCGTGGCTTGATCACCGTGGCTAGGTCGTTCCGGGAGAGATAGGGGGCCAACCTCCTCGCCTGGCGGAGGTGGAAAAAGGTAGCCTTGCTGGCCATGGAGACCTGAGTCTCCATGGTCAGCTGAGCGCCCAAATGGACGCCGAGGCTTCTCACTAACGGCGCTGGTTGTAGTGCCGCACCGTCAGGGTCGGAAGCCGGGCACCCATCCCGCCCGGGTGGCCCAGCCACAAGATCTCCGTCTTCGCCGGATTCACCCTCAACCTACTGGCTCGCAGCCATCCAGTAACGGCTTCAAGGCAATGCTGGAAATTATCGGGGACGGACTCGGCCTGCCCCATCCTCAGAATGAGCTGAGTGTCATCAGCATATTGGTGACAGGTCAGCCCATAACTCCGCACCAGCTGTGCAAGCGGCTGCATGTAGATGTTAAATAACAGAGGGGAAAGGATGGCCCCTGAGGGACCCCACACGTCAGTGGGAAACCTCGGAGACCACCCTCCTCCTAACACTTTTTTGCGCCCTAGGCCACACTTTGGAATTACGCCCCCTTTAAGCCAACCTCTCGCCACCTCCAAGGTCCCCATTCCCACCCGCTGGAAAGCTCCACTGTGCCCTGAAGGTCTCCTTGGGAGTCAAAAGGCTTGGGGAGAGCGCATCGGGTGCAAACTCGCTCCAAAGGCGCGCACGAGAGAGAGCAATAGAGAGTGTGCGAGAAAGAGTGTGCGAGAGAGAGTGTGCGAGAGAGAGAGAGAGCGTGATAGAGAGAGCGCACATGAGAGAGAGAAGCGAGAGAGAGAGCGCGCACAAGAGAGAGAGCGAGAGAGAGCGCGTGAGCGAGAAAGCGAGAGAGAGAGAGCGTGAGCGAGAGAGCGAGAGAAAGAGCGCACGCATGAGAGAGAGGCATGAGAGAGAGAGCGACAGAGAGAGCGCGCAAGAGAGAGAGCAAGAGAGAGCACATGAGAGAGAGAGGCGCGCGCGAGAGAGAGCGAGAGAGAGCGCGTGAGCGAGAGAGCGAGAGAGCGCGTGAGCGAGAGAGCGCACATGAGAGAGAGGCGCGCGAGAGAGAGCGACAGAGAGAGTGCGCAACAGAGAGAGCGAGAGAGAGCGCACGTGAGAGAGAGCACATGAGAGAGAGAGGCGAGAGAGAGAGAGAGAGCGCGCGAGAGAGAGCAAGAGAGAGCGTGCGCAGAGAGAGAGCGTGAGGGAGAGCGTGCGCGAGAAAGAGAGAGACGGAGGGGATGGAGTAGAGACTTTGCTGGGAGAAGGAGCGAGGAGGGGCATGAGAAAGGGGGAAAGAGGGGCGCAGACCAGGTTTTTTTGGTCCGTGACCTGTGCCCCCCCTCGGCTTGCATCCCTAGGCCATGGCCTCATTGGCCTTATGGGTAATCCGGGCATGACCCTGTGACTACATCATATGGACAGTGTTGATGCACTCTCTCATATGATGCACTTTGAACTGCATTGAGTTGCATTATATGGACCTGTAATAGGCATGGGCAGGCTTCGGCCCTCTTTCCAGGGGTTTTAGACGGCAACTCCCACAATTCCTCACAGCAGCCCCAGGCCCTTGCCTTTCCCCCTTTAGCCGCTTAAGCAGGAAGGGAGAAGAAAAGGAAGGGAGGGGCCTGAGGCCGTGAAGAATGGTGGGAGTTGGAGTTGGCCCATACCTTGTTAGACACAACAGAATGCACCTCAATGCGGTTCAAACTGCATGGTATAGGTCCACACTGTCCATATGACGTAGTCACAGGGTGCATTATATGGCATTGTGGATCTGGCCCCACTTTTGGGGGAAAGTTGGCCAAGAACGGGAATAGTAATGGAGTGAGTGGTCAATTGACTGGTTGATCACCTGCAGAAACCTAGGCAAGACTTGCCCCGTTCCCCTGCTCTCAGTGTCCTCTTGGGTCTTCTTTAGCAGGGAATCGCAGCTTTTGGCCCTCCGTGTTGTGACTTTGCTTCTCCGACCTCCAAGTTCAATCCCGTTGACCTAAGGGGGCCAAGTGCCATTAATCTGTAAGCTCTTGCAAGCCAACAAGGGCCTTTGCTGCGGCTGAAGGGATTACCAGGGAATGCCAAATGCCTGAAATGCTGGAAACAAACTCTTGCCGGTTGTGGTTTTGCACGGAGGAAAGGCCGGCACCTCCAAAGTGGAAAAGCAGGCGATGCTTCAGCCCCGGACACTCTTTCTCAGCCTCAGAGGAAGGCAATGGCAGCACATTACGGAATTGTAGCATTGCAAGGGGCCCCCAAAGGCCGCCCAGCCCAGCCCCCTGCCACAGTGCACAACCCAAGCCTTCCCGACAAATGTCCACCCAGCCTCTCTTTACACACTTCCAAAGAAGGGGACTCTGCCGGACTTCCAGGCAGCCCATGTTCCATTAGAGTTGGGAGGGACCCCAAAGGCCATCCAGCCCAGCCCGCTTCTGCCAGGAAGGAAAACACATTCTGAGCCCTCCTGGCAGATGACCTCTTTAAGCAGAAAACTCAATGAGAGGCTTTGGCATCAGTCAGTGCCAACTTGAAAGCACTGGGCACGGACTGGGCTGCGTCTGCACTGTGGAAGGAATGACCCCAATTGACCTGCCATGCTTTGGTGTCATGGCAGTCATAGTTTTGTTATGGGATTGCAGGATGCCAGACCCCAGCAGTCCTTTTAATCCTGGATATGGGTCCATAGATGGTATTTGTCTTTGGTTTCGGCCAAGGGGATGAAAACAAGGGGTGAGTCAGAGAGGAAATCCAAAACCCCCCGAAGGCAGGATGATCCCCATTGTGAGGAATGCCAAAATTACCATGGGGCACGTCCTCCAGATGGGCCTGCTCCGATGCCTGAAGGTGCGTGCCCAAGGGACATGTTCTTCAAATGGGCCAACTCCGAGTTTGAAGGGACGTCCGTTGTTATCGTCCATGCAAGTGTTCTCGTTAAGTCCTTCTCTGTTTAGGGATTTACTAGCTCAGGAAACGAGAGATTCCCTGAGCCTTGGCATGCTGGGGTCACGAAGAGGTGACATTTCTATTTTCCTATAGGGACACAGGGAAGGGGAAGGCATATAGGGAATACGTTCATATAGGAGGGAAATAGGAACCATAGCATCTCATGCCAGCCCAGCCCACCCACCAGAGTCCATTAGAATTCACAAATCATGAGGAGAGTCCATGGGGTTTGAAAGGGGGAAAAAAGTTTCCAAAATGTTCCTGAAAGTCCTTTTAAAAGTAGGCAAAAGTCCATAAAAGTTCAAGAAAGTACATAAGTGTTTAAAGGGGAATGAATTGGTGAGTCCACATGATTCACACCGGGGATCGCTGCAAATGCTGGGAGTTGGGGTCTGTCCATTCATAGGAGATAACTATAAATCCCATCTCGCCATGGGGACAGAGTGGCCAGCTCACTTCCCAGGGGTCCCAAGGGGTGACCGCAGCAAGCTCTCCAGGTCATGGGCTTCTGGACATCCACAAGACGGCGGCAGGATCAGTTGTTGCAGTGAGGAGCCATGGATGACAATAAGCGGGTCTCCATTTAAAGTGTATTTCTTTCTGATTAAGAAAGGTTATTCCTGGGACGTAGGGGTGCAAAGAGCAAAAGTGAGATAGCAATTAGTGTTATAATTAGTCTAGGAAAAATATGACACCAAAATGAAGGCGATCTGTTGACCCGCGGATACGGGGGCCCAATGGGTTTCTGTATCCGCAGTTCAGAGGAGCAGTTTCGGCCTCCCTGGGACACTGTGAGAGCATCCCGGGTGAGCCGGCAGTGATCTGCGGCCCGGGAAAGGAAAAGTTCGTGCTTGGAGAGAGTTGGAGACAGTAAAGGACACAATGTATCACTATGAAGAGGGACAAGTTGCAATCAAATGATTCTTTATTGGGGGATTTGTTACAATGTTAGGGTCAGGGGAAGAAAGCAAAGTAAAAAAGGCTGTTGGTTGAAGCTGCTACTGTAGCCACACTCCCAGCAATGCTAGCCCAATGGGGCATCCAGGAACTGTGGAACTCCCTGCTGCAGGACAGATCAGCTTGAACGCAGAGGGATTTCCATTGTCCGCTATCACAAGGACAACACACATAAACATTTATAGAAGTTGGACAGCAGTTTGAGACAAAGGGCTTTTTGCCTCCCTGAGTGCTGATTGGCTCAGCTACAATCCGTGTGCTCCATGCAGTCATGGCATCCATAGACAACGCAGGCCGCTCGACTTGGAAATGGGAAGGAGCAGCTCTTCCAGAAACGGAGGTGAGCGCAGCCTCCAAAGCCGGAAATGAAAGGAGAGGCCTTTGCCTTTGTATATAATAATAATATTAATAATAATAATAATAATCCTGATTTGCACGGGCAGGTCATGCAGTTTGACTTGGAGGCTGCAAGAGGGCTTCCTTCAAAGCGCACAGCCGCCCAAGGCGCCAGGGCTTGGCCTGGGTTCCCTCCTCCTCCTCCTCCTCTGACGCTTCTCAAGGGCACCACTCCCCCAAGTTTGGCCCTTTCAAGGCCTAGTTTCCCACCTTGCGGCTTCCACAGAGTTTGGGAAAAGGACTTTGCTGGCGGTGACTGTGTGGGTGGCCGGAACGTGGGAGCCAGATTTGGCCACTGGGGCTTCAGCTGCCCAGCGAGGCATGAAGGCGGGCTGGCCTTGGTAGCGGCAGCGCCAATTAGAGGGAGACCAACACTCAGGCCTATTTTGAGGCCATGGATGGGGCATTCCTGCATTTCAGCTTTGGTGTGTTTCTAAGGAATGTGGGCTGCTTTGATTTCTGAGCACTGCCTCAAGCCCCGCGACTGAAGCGGGATTCACACTGCAGGGTTAAGGCAGTTTGGCTCCACTTTATCACCCATTATTATTATTATTATTATTATTATTATTATCCTGCTTTTTCTCCCCACACAGAGACTGAAAGGGGCTCACAACTAAAAGCATTTAAGTACAACTTAAAATATATCTATTATGCTTGGTTGATCAAAAAAAAGGGGTTCAAATGTAGTTTTGGATATAGGGGGCGCTGGTGGTTCACCCGAAAACTTTCAGAAACTTCCGAATCGATTCGTTAATGGCAGACATGCATTCACAGTAGGATAAAAACAGTACTGGCCCTGGGGGAACTTCAGGGGACTCTCCCTCCCTCATTTTTACACCAATCCTGATGAAACTTGCCACAATGGTAGAATGCACGGACCACTGTTAGTTCACCAAATTTCATAACATTTGACTTATCCATGGATTTTTGCCAAATTTTCAAAGTTTTTATCGAAAGTATTTTTAATAATAAAGAAAACCTGTTCCTGGTTTGAAAGTGTTATTTCCTGTTCCATTGGGTGGTCTTTACTTGGAAAGTAGTTGTTCTACTCCAGAAAATGTGTTTGTGTGGCAGAAAATGTGTTAAATTGGTGGAGAACAGAAATCATAGTACAGATCCCATCAAGGGGCATCTAGACTGACCCCTTCTTCTGGGCGGAAAGGCACCATCCGAACTCTCCTGACACCCATTTGCTTCCTCTGATGAATTGGAGGGGACCCCCCCTCCCCCTACATACACACACCTTTCCTGCATGGTTCAAAACCACTTCGTAAGCCAAAATTCGTAAGTTTTTTCCGACTTTCAGGCTTTTCCAAATGAACCTCTCCAACCCTAATAGTAATATACACATATTAAAACAGTATTAAACAACATTAATATTAAAACAAACCAGGTTAAAACCATAAAAACATAAAATCACATCACAAAAGCACCACGACTCAGTGCGGTGGGGTTTTGGGAGATGTAGTTTTCCATGGTCTTTATTTAGCCTTCCCTGCCAAACATTGTGCATTCCTGACCAAAGATTCCACAGCTCTGAGCCAGGACAGTTAAAGTGGGATCAAAATGCAATCATTCCATAGTGTGTGTGTGTGTGTGTGTGTGTGTGTGTGTGTATCTATATATATCTATATATCTATATATCTATATATCTATATATCTATATATATATATATGCGTGCCGTCTTTCCCCGAGGGCTCAGGACGGCTCACAGAGAGTATAAAAACACACTTTAAAAACAACCCAAAAATTTAAACTCTTAGCTAAAAGCTATAAAACTGTTTACAACTGGTTAACCAGATCCGACCCCGAAAGCCTGCCGGAAGAGAAACGCCTTGCACGCTCTGCGGAACTTGGTTAAATCTCTCAAAGCTCGCACCTCTTCCGGCAGAGCGTTCCAAAGAGTTGTAGCCATGATCGCAAAGGCTCGCCGTCTTGTTGATGTCAGCCGACATGAGCAGCAGCTAGGAATCACCAAAAGATTTTGGTCAACGGAGCTCAGTGACCTCTGGGGTTGATATGGGGTGAGACGGTCCCTCAGGTACGACGGCCCCTGACCATATAAGGCCTTGAAGGTGATAGCCAGTGCGGCCGCTGCAATATTGGTGTTATGTGAGCTCTCACCGGCGTACCAGTGAGAAGCCTAGCAGCTGCGTTTTGCACCAGCTTGAGCCTCCTTATCGCCGACATAGGTAGGCCAATGTAGAGGGCGTTGCAGTAGTCTATTCTCGAGGTGACCATGGCCTGGATCACCCTGGTCAGATCCTCTCTGTTCAGATGGGGAGCCAGTCGCCTAGCCTGCCGGAGATGGGAAAAGGCCGCTCTGCTGGCATTGGAGATCTGAGCCTCCATTGATAGCCGAGGGTCCAGCAGGACACCCAAGCTCTTCACAGAGGACGACGGGCACAGGGGTACACCGTCCAGGGTAGGCAACTGAGCAGTCCCTCCACCAGGGTGACCCAGCCACAAGATCTCCGTCTTTGCCGGGTTCACCCCCAACCTGCTAGCACGCAGCCAGCCAGTCACGGCTTCAAGGCACTGTGGCCTTCTCTGGAGTCTTGAAGCATATAGAGTCACCGAGTCCTAGAACCCTCGACTTGGAAGAGACCTTGCGGGCCATCCAGCCCAACCCCATTCTGCCAAGAAGCAGGACAATCGCATTCATATGCTGGATGGGCATCTGTCCGGAGTGCTTTCACTGTGCCTTCCTGCCTGGCAGAAGGAGGTTGGACTAGATGGCCTTTGGGGGTCCCTCGTCTAAGCCTAGAACCTGAATCTCCAAGGAGGGGCACTCCCAACACTCTGCAAAACCTCTGCCGTCTGACCGCTCAGAGAGGATAAACACAGGGCTGGGCAGGGAAACAAGGCCTCCGGGCCTCCTCCTCCTCTTGCTGCGCTTGATCCCAAGGCCAGCCAAAGCCTCTAAAGGTCAGCCTTATTTTCAAGGATCCCAGCCTGTAATTTCTCCTAGGAAGAAAGAAACCGCAAGGCGCATTCCTCTGCCGTGAAGCCCTGCTTGTTTTCCATGGCTCCCGGCGCTGCTAAATATGGGCTCAAGAACCTCCAGTGCTGGAAGGCCAGCTGGACACCAAGGGGTTCCCTCCATGGCCAGCCGCAAGGCGGGGGCCAATGTCCGGGGTCCCTGGCCACTCCATACTTAGTGGGGATGCTGCTGGAGAGCAAACATGGAGATAATGTTCTCGAGAAGCTATGTAACTCCCAGGGTGATCATAAGCAAAACGCGGCAGAGAACGCTGGAGGTGCCAAAGACATCCAGGTGCCGCCGCCTTCTTCTTCTTCTTCTTCTTCCACGCTTGGTGGGCTGGTACCAAGCATGGGCAGACCTGGGCCTTCCTTACAGGTGTTTTGGACTTCAACTCCCACAATTCCTAACAGCTGGTCATTTATTATATTGATAAGACATTTTGTAGAGGTTTTCCAACCGTGAATAATTTCTGAATATTATCCCCCCCCCCCCAGGGGCATTTTCACCCTTCTAAATAAACCATTATAATGTACTAGCCTCCCCCTGCTAGGCGTTGCTGTGGCCCAGCCTGGTGATCTGGAAAATACAGTCATGAGAATGTGATGGTTTCTAATCTATGTCATGTCTGTCAATGCGAGATCACGCCAGTGTTGACAGCGAAATCCCGTGTGGATTGCGTATTCTCGCGATACTCTTCGGCTACTCTACTACTGGATCGCTGAGGCCCACAGACGCGATTAGGACCTTCTTCGACTCAGTCAGTCGTCGCCTCTCTCGTCGTCCAGGTACTCCTGGATCTTGTGCGTTTGGAAAAGGTAGGCCGAAGCAGGGGGCTCCTCGGGGGGCTCCTCATTCCCTCCTCCATCTCCCCTCATGTATTAAATATAAAATTAAATATATTTAAAGATGAAATAAGGGGAGATGGGATACATTAAAATAAGGGGGGAGGGGAGGATGGAATTAAATATATGTAATTTTAAATAAAAATAAGGGGAGAGGGGAGGATAGAATTAAATATATTTAATATTAAATTAAAATAAGGGAAGAGGGGAGGATGGAATTAAATATATGTAATTTTAAATAAAAATAAGGGGAGAGGGGAGGATAGAATTAAATATATTTAATATTAAATTAAAATAAGGGGAGAGGGCGCCAGGGGAGAGGGCGGAGCCGGGGGCAGAGCCTACGGCCCCCCAGGTCATTAGCGACCGGAATTCAGGCCCCTGGGCCGGTAGAAGTTGGACAGCCCTGGCCTAAGCGATGGGAAAGGTTAAGGAGTTGAAGTGGAAGACATTAATTATTACAGGTTAATTGATTTTTATATGGATTTTATTATTTGTGTTGTGGCATCTTATTGTTGCCAGTCTGTACACTGCCCTGAAGTGCTGTAAATAATAATAATAATGGGTTTTTCCCATCTAATTAATAGTGCTACACATTACCAAACTTCCCAAAACAAACCATGCCTTCTCCAAATAACTCTGGCACCGCCACCGGGTCCCAAAGCTAGTTCATTATAATGGTTGAAGCAGGATGAGAACTAACCTTTTGAACATGCACAGAGTCTACTCTCACTCCTGTAATTTCTCTTCTCAAGGTAGGATAGCTTCGCTTTTCTTAAGTGGAAATTATTCAGCATGTCAATAAATAAATACTTAAATAAATAAATAATAAAAAGGGGGGGGAAGGAAGGACACTGCAATGTGCCCTCGCATATTGATTGACATGCCGCTTCTTCTCTCTTAAAAGACTCAAGGACGGAGAACAAAACTAAAGGCAATGTGTTTTTATTTATTCGGCGTGGATCCCAGATCGCATCCAAGGCAGCTCACCACAGGAACTCAAGCCAAGGAGGACACGTGCATAAAACATAATAATAAAACACATAATATAAATGCATAGCCAGTTTCAAGACAGCATCCCATATTAAAATAAACAAGGTGCCATTTGAAGCCATTGCTTTATTTTATTTATTGACTTAAGTTGTTATTGCACCCCATATTACTCCTGATGCAGAGACGCAAGGGGGCCAACTGCAGACGTGACACAACACAATTTGAAAAAGGGCAAATACATTAAAATACACACATACATACATCTGATCAGATTTTGTGTAGAACATAAAAATATTAAAATACACGTAAAAGTATGCTCAAATGCGATACAGCTCCACTTCAATTCAAGAAACCCCTTACAAATCACTGGGCACCTCCCGTAATTGGTTGGAATCATTTCCGTGTGAGTTTTAGCCTTATGTTGCTTTTAAATGGTTTTATGTTTTGGTCTATTGAGTTTTTACTATTTGGTCACCTGTCCGAAGCTTTGGGGGGAAACAAGTGAGAAATAACATCATTATTACTATGATCATTATTTAATATTTTTTTCGTGTCAGGAGCGACTTGGGAAACTGTAAGTCACTTCTGCAATGGGAACAGGCGGGCCGAGGGCTGCACTCCCCTGAAGACACAGGTTCGCCGCTTGGGAGTCCTTCTGGTTTCGGCAGCAGTGACCACAGGGACTTTCGCACAATCAAAACTTGCGCGCCAGTTGCACCCATGCCTTGGGAAATCAGGCTTGGCCAATGGTCCACGCTGTTGTTACATCAAGAACACATTATTGCAACACGCTCTATGTGGGGTTGCCTTTGGAGACCGCACGGAAGCTTCAGGTTGTCCTGCCCCCCCCCCCCCCCTATATATACTGGCCGTCCCCTGGCACACGTTGCCATGGCTCAGTCTGTGCATATGGGTTTTCTGTCTGTGTGTGCATGTGTATGTATATGTGTGTGGTTTTGAGCATGCATTGTAATGTAATTTTTGTTTTTTGTCTCTTCTGCTGTGTTTTAATGAGTGATGGTCACTCGTTGGCCTGAGAGGGGTCTTGTGTCCAAATTTGGTTTCCATTCATCCGGTGGTTTTTGAATTGTGTAAATCCCACAAATGAACATTACATTTTATGTATTTACTAGCCATCCCGTCACGTGTTGCTGTGGCCCAGTCTGTGTTTATGTGTACATGTGTGTGCATTTCTGTATACATGTGTGTTTGTGCATGTGTGTGTGTGTGTGATTTTGCGCATGCGCTGTAGCATTTTTATTTTTTTAGGCTTTTAAAGTCTCTTCTGCTGTGTTTTCCAGTGTTTTTGAGTGATGGTCACTCGTTGGCCAGAGAGGTGTCTTGTGTCCAATTCGGTTTCCATTAATCCAGTGGTTTTTGAGTTATGTTAATCCCACAAACGATCATTCCATTTTTATTTATTTAGATAGATTATGGTCAATGACCAGTTCCCAAAAATGTCGACAAAAGTACAAATGTCAGAATAGGTGGTACCCAGGCGGCTCACTGGAGCGGCGTACAGGGTGCACAGCACTCTCCCTGTTGCGCTGGCTCCACTGGCTGCCAGCCTGCTACTGGGCACAATTCAAAGTGCTGGCTTTAGCCTATCACGCCCCGAATGGTTCCGGCCCAGCTTACCACCTGTATCTCCCTCTATGAACCGTCACGGAGGATAAGACCATCTGGGGAGGCCCTGCTCTCGGTCCCACCTCCTTTGCAGGGCCTTCCTTCCTTCTCAGCGGTGGCCCCTTGGCTGTAGAACTCCCTCCCCCCCCTAGCAAGATGAGATCAGCGCCCTCCCTCCTGGCCTTCAGAAGGAAAGGGAACCCTTGGCGATGGGCAGGAAGCAGCACACAATAACAACAACAATAAACTTTATTCATTCCCGCCACCATCTCGCCGGAGCGGCAAACACGAGGGCAAGCCCTTCACAAATACAACACAACACATTCAAATGCAAAATGAAATACATCAGGAATAATAATAATTAAGAAAAATACAATTACACAATAAATGAAGTGATACAAGAAATTCAGACACAAGAACCGAATGGGACGGGCAGGCCGAGTGGACACGGTAACATGATAGCAGCCCTGGGTGTGATGGGAAGAGGTAGCAAATGGGGGCGCAAAGAAATGAAAAAGGGGGGACAGGGTTTCAGTTTAGGATGGGGGAGTGCGTCATAGGGGAACACTACAGGTGGGGCAATCCAACTGGAGGGGGTGGTCAATCTTCCAAGGCACCAACAGGGATCGTGCCGCCATAGGGAGGAGACTTGGAGCGGCCCGGGTGACCATGGTTGGGATCGGGTGTGGTTTTAATGTTTACGTCGATATGTTTTTAATTCCACGCTTTAATGTTAAACGATTTAATTGGTAATTGATAATGTTAGTTTTCTGCATGGGGCACCATTGCCCTGCTTCTTGGCCAAAGGGGGCTGGACGGGACGGCAGCCGCCAAGCCCCTTCCCACTCTTCCGGGGTGGCCATAATAATCGTGTTGGGAACCCGCTCCAGGTGCCCCACCGGGCGGAGAAAACTCACACGCAAGGGAAGTAAACAATCGCTGCCCGCCTGCAGGGGTGCTGCCTCGAGGGAGCTTGGATGCGTCGCTTCTCTCACGCCCCCGCATGGGAAGCTGGATCTGACAGATGGGAGCTCACCCCACTCACTGGGTTCGAACCGCCAACATTTTGGTCAGCTGTCCTGCCGCCGCAAGGGCTTAACCCATTACACCACCATAGGGGGCTCCTATATTACTCATTAGTAGTTGTAATAATTACTGTAGAATACGATGGTAAGCAACGACTGCATTGCAATTCCTTAATTCCAATGAAAAGGAAGGAGACTCCACCTGAACACGAGGAAGAACTTCCTGACTGTGTGAGAGAGCCGTTCAGCAGTGGAACTCTCTGGTGCAGGCTCCTTCTTTGGAGGCTTTGAAGCAGAAGCTGGGTGGCCATCTGTCGGGGGGGGGGGCCTTCTTGGCAGAATGAATTCTAGGAGTAATTACAATGACAACGCAGCAAATAATGACTGCATTGTACGGGAATCCAAAACCCACCGGCACCCGGTCACAGCTTAATTATATTCCATATTTATATCGAATCCTATGCTAATGTGGGTTGAGCTGAAAGGGCGCCAAGCCAGCCTCGAACCCGGGCCCCAGACGCTCCCCAGACGCGCATGCGCGCCGCAGGGGAAAATCCGCCCGGCTGGCTTTCCCAGCAGGGACATGCGCAGTCAGTCCCTTCCACCAGGGCCGCCGCCGCTGCCTTCTTTCCAGCAGGGCCGGGCATGCGCAGTCCCCTCGCTGCGGGCTCCCATTTGGCGGGCTGGCCGGGCTCGCGCAGGCGTAGTGGGCTCCCTCTTGCGGCCGCTCTCAGTGCGCGTGCGCAGAGCGGGTGGGCGGGCCTGCGCGGCGCCTGCGCGCTGCTGGCCGCGGGTCCCGAGCACAAGATGGCGGCGGAGGCTGCCAGGGTGAGGCGGCGGCGGGAAGGAAGGGGAAGCCCGCGCGGGGGCCGCAGGTGAGGGGGCCGCGGGGAAGGCGGGGAGCGGGAGGAGGCCCCTCCTCGCGGGGGGAGGGCGGGGGCGGGCGGGCCGGGAGGGAGGCGCCTCCGCCCCTGACGCCCTCCCCCCCCCGCCGCCGCCGCCGCCATCTTGGCCCGGCCGCGCTCGTCCGCGTCGCCCGCGGGAGCGCGCCCCCACACCCCTCCTCACCCCCGTTGCCATGGCTCCCGGAAAGGAGCGCGCCCTCAAGCGTGTCCCCCCGGACCCACCGGCCGCGGCTTTGGGTTCCGCGCCTCTTTGGGTTCCGCGCTGCGTTCCCATTCTTCTCGTCCTCCTGCCTGCCTGCCTGCCTTCCCTCTTCCTCCTGGGTCCGCTGCCCGCTTCTCCCCGTCTCTCTCCGCCTTCCTTCCTCCAGCCCTCCAGCCCTCCTCCCTCGGCCGCGGAGCCCGAGCCAATGGCCCGCATTCCCAGGCAGGCGGAGGGAGGGAGGGAGGGGAGGGGGCAGGCCCAGCCCTCGCAGGCAGGCCCAGCCAATGGCGCCGCGCGTCCCCGCCCTCGCCGCTGCGCCCAGGGCCGCAGCCAGGCAGGCAGCCCCAGCCAGGCGGGCCCGGGCTCCTCCCCCCCCCGCAGCAGAGCAGAGCAGCCGCCCCGTGCCCGGGCCAGGCCGGCAGGGCCTTCGCCGCAGGGACCGCCCGCCTCCCCTGCCCTCCGAGGAGCAGGCGGCCTCCCTCCCTGCCCTCGGGGCTGAAGAAGCCGCAGCAGATGAGATGGCCTCCTCCCAGCCCCCTGGCGGCCAGCCAGCCTCTCCCAAAACCACCGGGTTTACTTGTTTATTCCCTTGTGCCATTCCCCTGCTGCTCCCTCACATTTCTCATACTATAATGCCACACAGTCTGCTGCTACTAAGTAGGTATTGCCATGCTCATTTCTATAATAATAATAATAACAATACAACTTTATCTACACCCCCCCCCCCCCCTGAGGACCTCCACCCACACCGGTACGCAGGCAGTGCCCACAGGGCCCGCAGCCAGGCAGGCAGCCCCAGCCAGGCGGGCCCCGGCCCCTCCCCCCGCAGCAGAGCAGCCGCCCCGCGCCCGAAGGCCATGAGTTCGGGGCCCTTTCCTGCTTCAGCGGCTGAGGGGCGACAGGGAAGGGCCCGAGGCTGTGAGGAACGGTGGGCGTTGGAGCCCAAAACACCCGGAGAGTGGGAGGGCCCAAGTTTGCCCAGGCCTGCCCTAGGCAAACAATATATATAGACGGACAATTGGTCGAGAGCTCGCCCCGACCCGGGCAGGACTCGAACTCATGACCTTCTGGCCAGTGGAGATCTTATGCAGCTGACACCCAGCCTGCTGCGCCACGTTCCCGGTTATTATATACATTTCCCGCGTTATATACATTATCAGTAGCAATTATATTTAGTATATTAGTATTACCATTTTACAATATTATTATATATTATTATATTGCACTATTAGTTTAAAATGGTATATTACGTGCAATTATTGTATTATATTGTACGGTGTCCAATGATTACATTGTTATATATGATTATATTCTTCAGGGTGAGAAGGGCGGCACATACATGTCATAAATAAATAAATGCAATATTACTAATAATGTTACAATACAATGGTATAGGGTTCCAGGACCTCCCACCCGCAATACATGAAAAACCGCAATGTACGGACGCTCTATTTATTTCAATATTTATACATATATATAATTGCAGACAATTTGACCTGAATAAGTCAGATGCAATAAATGATATGCACAGACAGTGATCACATAAAAGCAAAATAGCACATCAATAAACATAAATAAAGACATGCAGGCCCTTCTCAAAAAATTAGCATATAGTGCTAAAGTTCATTGTTATCCATAATGTACTGATGCAAATTAAACTTTCAGATATTGCACACCAACTGAAATATTTCAGGCCTTTCTTTGTTTTGTGCTGATGATTTCGGCACACAGCCCCTGAAAACCCAAAAGCACTGTCTCAAAAATTAGCATATTTGGTCGGATGGAATATGGAATTTTTTGAGATATGTATGCCAAAATCATCAGTATTAAAACAAAAAAGACCTGAAATATTTCAGTTGGTGTGCAATGAATCGAAAATATAGGAAAGTTTAATGTGTATCATTACATTATGGAAAATAATGAACTTTAGCACTATATGCTAATTTCTTGAGAAGGACCTGTAATTTTAAAATACTACGAAACCCAATGTATGGCGCCATATATCCTGCCCCGCCCGTCCCTCCCTCCCTCCCTCCCTGTGGGGACGCCAGGCGGCTCACAACCCACACCAGGCAAGCTGAAAGACAGCCATGAAAAGGTTCAAAAAACCCATTAGGTACTAACCGTGTGGTAAAACGGAATTCAAAGAAGGGGGAAAGAAGTGCCTTCGTGGCCGTACTCCCAAACGTAAATGTAGAATTTGTCAATCTTTTGTAGCACATTAACATATGTTTTCATTCTCCTTAGCTGTTGTTTATGTAATGTTTAAGTGTTTAATATGTATTTCAATTCAATTGATTTTAAGCTTAATGTCTGTCTGTGTTCCAAGGCATTGAATAATTGCGATACCTAGGCCGCCTGGAGTCCCCTTCGAGGTAGAGAAAGGCCGGGTGTGGGTAAGGGTCAAATAAATAAAATACATACGCTGAAATGGCCTTTAAAGCTCACCTCTCCACCCCCCCCCACCCCCAGCTTGAGTCTCCTTGTGCTAAGAAAACACGGAGTATAAATAAACACACTCGTAATAATGATTCTGAGGTTCAGAACTGGACAAGGCTCCCTGTTGGCTGCCACCCAGTTCCGAGCACCGCGTTTCATAGAATCCTGGAATCCCAGAGTTGGGAGAGAGAGACCTCGTGGGCCAGCCGCCCCGCCCAACCCCATTCTGCCAAGAAGCAGGGAAATCTCATTCAGAGCGAGTCAAGAAGGAGAGGCACTAGCCCCACATCCCAGGATCTGACCCCAGATTAGCTGATTTAAACTTGATTTGTATGAGTCTCCACTGCCATATAATCTGGGACAGGGCTGTCCAACTGCTGGCCCTGCAGGTGTTTTGGACTTCAAATCCCAGAAATCCTAATAGCTGGTAAACTGGCTAGGATTTCTGGGAGTTGAAGTCCAAAACACCTGCAGGGCCGGCAGTTGGACAGCCCTGATCTGGGATAAGAAGATCATCCAGGGTCAGATCCAGGGGTATAGATAGGGGCAGTGCGGAAGGGGCCCCAGACTCCTTCCACCCGCAACCCCTTTTTGCCCAAGGGATTTTTACACTATAAATAAATAAACAAACAAAATAGGTATGAAACCAAACAATTCCTGACAACTCTACAGAAGGTGTAGCAACATTTGAGAAATGTTCTATTCCTGGTTGGAAAGGGTTACTTCCCCTTTAATTGTGCGCTCCTGCCTTTGAAAACAGTTGTTCTGCTCCAGAAGTGTTGTTGCTTTTGTTGGTGCCACAAACCACGAGAAATTCGTTGAGACTCAAAACTAGAACGAAAGGTGTTATGGCGAGATGTCCCTCCCACAGAAACAAGGTTTTGGCAGTTTAATACACCTTTTCCTTGTTTTTATGAGAGAACCCATTAAGAAATGACATGGGTAAATAACCCAGGAACAACAATCACAGTGTCACCTAGTGTGATAAACCAACCTTTCCAAGGCTTGCCGAACAGGCGGATTCCTCCTTTTTACGTCGCATATAACATACAACCTTATTTAAATCCCGCCCTGTCTCTTTGAGGGGACTCGGGGAAGCAAAGTCCACTGTAAACAGGGCACCGTTGTTGTTGTTGCTCACGGATTCATGTAAATATCGAAGTGGCATTCAGGAACCTTTTACTGTTGACCGATGTCTCTGGACTCCCAACATTAAGCTAAAGGGGTCGGGACCCACCGTTTAGGAAGCAGTGGGCTACAAGATGACCCTTGCGATCTGTTTGAAGTCTGTGATTCTGTGAAGAATTGAGTTGACCCCATGGGACCACAAAGCTTCTGAGCAGGCCTGGGCAAATGTCGGCCCTCCAGGTGTTTTGGACTCCAACTCCCACAATTCCTAACAGCCTGCAGGCTGTTAGGAATTGTGGGAGTTGGAGTCCAAAACACCTGGAGGGCCGAAGTTTGCCCAGGCCTGTTCTGGAGCCTCTTCTGTTGCTCCCATTTGACCCGGGAGAATCCTAGAATGATAACACAATCAAAGCCCCCCTGACTGATGGTGCTGACAACCCCTTCCTTCTTCCTTCCTTGCAGCCCTGCGCCTACTCCGGCTGAGCCCCCAGTTGGCATGAGGCCCTGGCCTTCTTCCTCCCTCGGAGAGACAGAGCTGGGCTGCCTGGATCCTATCCACCGGCCTCTGGAGCAAGTAGGACTGCTGCGAGGGGCTGGGGCCTCCTTGGGGCCGCTGCCGAGGCCCGCTGCCCCCTTCCCCACCCCATAGAGAAGACTGGCCACCACCAGGCTCCGCAGCCGCACCTCAGCCGCCTCGCCCTGTGGGTATCTGCTACCGTTCCTACAAAAATGCACACGCTTTGCAATGCCTCGCCTTTCACACTGCATGTGGCCTCTGGAAAGCGTTGGACGCTTGCTCTGCTGGGCTGGCCTCTGGGTTCAGGCCCTCCACCTTGTTTGATTAAACTGGGCAGTGTTCTCAGGAGTCTTCTGGTTTTCCTTCCGGCCAACAGAGAGGGTGGGGGTGGGGTGGGGTTTGTCCACCTTCCAAGCCTGATGGGCAGGCCAAGTCATAAAGCACATCCCTCCATACTGGGTAAAGGCAAACTCTGCCCCTCCGGGTGTTTTGAACTTCAACATCTATTAGGAATTGTGGGAGTTGAAGTCCAAAACACCGGGAGCGCCCAAGTTTGTCCATGCCTATCCAAGTCATTGAGAAGCCACCCTGGCTTCTCCGAACGAACCTTGAGGTCTGTGGCTTTTTAAAAGGGGTGTTTCAGAAGCTCCAGCGTGGCCTTTGCTCCTGGCCGTGGCACTGGGCATGGCTAAAATCTGTAGGGATGGAAGAGCCCTTGGAGGGCTGTGATCTGGCCCCAGCATGGCTGACAATGACGGTCCCAGCATGGCTCCAGTCCCTTGCCAGTCCTTTCCCTACACTTTCAAAGTGTTGGTTCTTACCTTCAAGGCCTTACACGGCTTGGGGCCAGCGTACCTGAGGGACCGGCTCTCCCCCTCGTGCCCACCGAGATCACTGCGGTCAGGGTGCCAACCTCTTAGATGTTCCTCGGCGAGGCTTGTGCATTTAACAGGAACCCGGAGTGGCGGCATAGAAGCGTGATTAATAAATAAATAAATAAAAAATCTCCCGAGGAGGAGAAAGCGGGAAGAGCCGTGCCTGTCGCTTCTGGGCCATCAGCTCCCTCGGGCGGAAGCCGTACTTCACGTGGCTTTTGGGCATTGTGCTGTGGAACCCACGTGAGGCCAGGCAGTCCTGATGCTCACCTTTTGGCTCTCCTTCGGAGTGGCCGTTCCCTCCTTCCCATCTCCTGGCATCAAGAATGTACCTCGGCACGACTTCTTTCTCGTAGAGCATGGGAGGGACTCCGGTCTCTTGCCATAGGAATAGGAACCACTGTGGGAATCATTATGTTTCTGGCAGCAGCACGTGGGGCGGGGCGGGTAAAGCAGGGGGAGCGGGGCCCCTCAGGTAGGGACACAGCGGAAGGCAGGCTTTCCTTTCTCCTTTCCTGTCGGAGATACGAGGAAACAGTTGATTTTAACATGGAGATAGCTGATTTTAGTGTTTATGTCTGTTTATAGTTTATGTTATGCTATGCGCTGGCATTGAATGCTTGCTGTACGTACATACACTGCGCTCCGCCCCGAGTCCCCTTCGGGGTGAGAAGGGCAGGATGTAAACGTTTTAAATAAAATAAATAATGAATAAACACCAGGACTTCTTTCTCACAGCGCGCGGTAGTGGCTCCGGTCTCTTGCCGTTGACATAATGTGGGAACCATTATGTTTCTGGCAGCAGCATGAAGGGCGGGGCGGGTAAAGAAGGGGGAGAGGGGCCCCCAGGGACACAGCGGAAGGCAGGCTTTCCTTTCTCCTTCCCAGGTGGAGACCCCAGGGAACACCAGAGGAGCGCAGGGTTTGGCCATCGTAAGGCAAGGGTCAAAGAAACAAAGTCGGGTGTTCTTGGTAGACGTCAAAGGAGTAAGAAGAGAAGGTTTTTTTTCGGTATAATTCAAAGGTTTAATATTCCATAAAGTTTCATAAAGCAATAGTAGTTCAAAAAATTCACTTGTAAGCGGATGTATGTTGGTGTCGATCACAATACACACACTTTCTGACCAAAAGCAATCCCAATAATTATATATCAATAGTGAAGTACATCCGTGGTGAGGGTATATAGTGGGACAGTCGGAAAGGAGGTGGGTCAACGGTCAGAGAAAGGCCTCGCCGTTTCGCCTGTATAAACTTCTTCCGGACCCCAAAGCAAGCAAAATATCATACACAGTGACAATTCCACTGATCGGGGATCAATATTATATTCAAATTATCATCATCCTGAAATGGTGGACGCAGCCACCGGTAAGGTCAGACGCACTTGATGATGATAATTTGAATATAATATTGGATCCCCGGATCAGTGGAATTGTCGCTGTGTATGATATTTTGCTTGCTTTGGGGTCCGGAAGAAGCCTATACAGGTGTAGCACCCATGGGCCCGTTCGTGCCACTGGGAGGGGGTGAGGCGCCGGGGGTCCCGATGCCACTGGGACCCGCACAGGCTGAAGGGGACTCGGAGGACGAGTTGGAAGGCCCAGAGCAAGATTGGTCAGCAGTGCCTTTGCCCAGTTCACCTGCAAAGAGTTTAGCCTGGGATTTCGAGTGGGAGCATTCTCCCGGGGAAGGAGCGGACCAGGTGGAGATGGAAGGCAGCGAAGCAGATAGCGGAGATAGTTATGAATTCCCAACGGCAGAGGTTCCCAGGACCTGGCCGAGCAGCAGATGGAGGCCAGCGGCTGGGAAAGTTCGGGGGAGGCTGCTTCTCAAGGAGATAGCGATACTGAACTGGAAGAGCGGGGCCGTTCCCATAACAGACGCAGGGACATAGAGCAGGGCAGGAGGAGCTGGCATCTGTCCCTAGACCGTCACCGTTCGGAAAGTAGAGACTGAGACGCCGGGCCCTAGATCGTCGAGGGGCCCGGCCGAAGGATTAAGAACGGCCCCGTGGGAACTGATCCTCAGTTCTCCGGCCACGTCTGATCTGAAGGGCGTGAAAGCGGAGTGAACCACGGAGCTTAGTTTGGCTCGCCTTGGACCAAGACCTTGCCTTGATATTGATTCGCATTGCTGCGGATACCCTGCTTTGTTCCGAGGCAATCCCGGGAATTTGCCTAGTCTTTTGCCACGTTTGCTTTTGGAACTATCCTTTGGAACTTTGCTTTCGTAATTGGACTACAGCTTTGCTGTTTGCTTGATTCTTTGATCTCTTCAAGAGAATTGTCTTTGGACCTTTTATATTCAATAAAATTAGTTAGCCTTTGCTACGTCTCCGTGTGTGTGTTAAAGGGGCAGTACTAAGTCGGTGATTGTGACAACAGGCGAAACGGCGAGGCCTTTCTCTGACCGTTGACCCACCTCCTTTCCGACTGTCCCACTATATACCCTCACCACGGATGTACTTCACTATTGATATATAATTATTGGGATTGCTTTTGGTCGGAAAGTGTGTGAATTGTGATCGACGCCAACATACATTCCACTTACAAGTGAATTTTTTGAACTACTATTGCTTTATGAAACTTTATGGAATATTAAACCTTTGAATTATACCGAAAAAAACCCCTTCTCTTCTTACTCCTTTGACATCGTAAGACAAGGCCCCGTTTCTCTGTAGGAGCACGGCCCAGTTGTTGGAAGTGACTGGAAGGGCCCGGCTGTGGGAGAAGCTCTTTTCTGTTTTCTAGAACAGCAGTGGTTCCCAAACTGGTCTTCCAGATCTTTGGGACTCCCAGAAGCCCCTGCAGCCCACTTGGCCAAATGCAACGAATTCTGGGAATCCCTGATCCTGAATCACATTTCTGTGGATAATTGTGGGAAGCCCAGGCCGGGGGGGGGGGTGTTCATGTGGGACAGCGGGTGGCTCTCACCTGTATCCCATGACCTTGCTTGTGTGGCTCAGGAAGAGAGACAGTTCTACCTGGAGCCAATCTGCCTGCCTTTGCTTCAGTGCAGGACAGAGAGCGGCACTCTCCGGAGTGGTCTGAAGAGAAAGGCTCCGACCCCAAAGCATCGGCTGACCCACTCCTCGATGAAAAGGGGTCTTGGGGGGGGGGGGCAGCTGAGGGGCAGCAAAGAATGCCTTTGGGAGGCTCCAGGCGCCTTGGCAGGCGAGGTGATGAGATGGGAAAGGGCAGGCAGCGTGCCCTGAGCGAGGGAAGGCCGCTTGGGAATGGGGATTGGCACCTTTCCAGCCCTTCCTTTGCATTGCGCTCAATGTGCTGCCTGTGCCGAGTTTCCCATGTGCCTTGGTTTGCATGTGAATGAATTGTTGCGCAGAGAGGTGGGATCTCAGGCCAAGGCCCAGAAGCCCAGGGTGGAGAGGGACAGAGGTTTGGTTTCCATTCATATCTGCTGCGTTTTGGGGGGCTGCTGAGTAGATTTTCTGAACGTGAGGCATGTCCTGCGGTGCTTCTGCCTTGGGGTCCACGAGTGGGATGTGCACCTAGCCCCCCTTCAGGAGGCAGCACGGCAGGTGCGCAGTGTTCTTCCCTGTCGGCTGCTGCAGGGCTCGGGGCCTGTTGTGATGCCTGTTGTCTCTCTCCGTCTCTTCCTTTAGGGCAAATGCGTCGAAATGGCCAATGAGAACCACGGCGCCGCCAAGGAGGAGGCTGCTCTCATGAGCCACTCTCCCAGCACCTCCCACCAGAACCAGCCAAGCTCCCCGAAGCCCGTCCGGCTGGTGCAAGACTTGCCAGGTACCGCCTGTTTGCTTTGGACTCAGGGGAAGGCCTGCTTGTTGGAGGCTTGCAGGCAGTGGCTTCTGGGGGAGGGACTTCCTGTGGCTGGCTCCCCTCCCTTCCCCTCCCCTCACGCGGGCCTTCCCCGCCCTTTCTGGGTGCCTGTGCCCCTTCTCCAGATGAACTGGTGCACGCTGGCTGGGAGAAGTGCTGGAGCAAGCGCGAGAACCGGCCCTACTACTTCAACCGCTTCACCAACCAGTCGCTCTGGGAGATGCCGCTCTTGGGGCAGCACGACGTCATTGTGAGTGGCGGGGCCTGGGCGGGGTCGAAGGGCGGGGACCCGAGGGGCCGAGGGCCCTGTGAGCATACCCTGGGCCCGTCTTTCTCTGCCAAGCAACAGTGGGTCGGGTCACTTGTGCCACTTGGCATTGCCTCTAGCCCTTAATTAACCCTTTTCCTCCTGGGCTTCCTAGTCTGACCCGCTTGGCCTGAATGCGGCTCCGGCGCCTGCGGAAGGGGGAGTCGGGGATGGTGCGGCTGCTGCTGCTGCTGCTGGCGGCTCCACCACCTCCGCCCCCACCCCCACCACGCCCACCACCACCACCACGCCCACCACCACCACCACCACCAGCACCCCCACGGCCGAGAACAAGGTGCAGAAACGGAGGCTTTCCGAGGAGGTTCAGCCCAGCGGCAACAGCGTGAAGAAGCTTAAGGTAGGCCCGGCCGGGTGCCTCGTCTCTCAGGTCACGGGGAGTCTGTGGGAGGAAGCAGAGGTCATGGGTTCCTGGCAGAGGAGAGGGAACCGCAGTGAGGAGCCCTGAGTGGCCCAAGTCCAGGGTGGAGTGGCCTTCCTCAAAAGAAGGAAGCTGTGCTCCTTTGCAGCAGACATTTGGCCGAAGGTGATCCTCCTGGGAGCGTTGGAGCCTTCGGCCCCGTCCGGTGGGAATGCTCTGCACCTGTTTCTCCGCCACAAGCTCTCCGGTTCCCAGGTTCAACTTCCTTTCTGGCCCAGAGATGCTTGGCTTCAGGCAGAGAGGAGCAGGGCGCGTCCATATCTCGGCGACCGGCCGTAGCCTGCAATGGCCCTGTCCTTGCCCTTTCCCCAAAGTGACGGGGGCCTTCCTTCCTCCTTTCCAGGTGGAGATACCAGGGAACCCCCCGGCGCAGCAGCCAGCCCCAAACTCCTCCAACACCCCAGGGACCCCCGTGCTGAAGATGTGGGGCCTCTCTCCCGATGACAAGCAGGTGGCTCTCCTGCGGCCAACAGAGTGAGTCTGGGCTTTGCGGGAGGCGCGGGAGGCGCCTGGCTGCCTTCCTTCCTTCTCTTGGGACGTGCCGCCCTCTTTCCCTCCACCCCCTATGCCCCTCAGAACATGTGCTAAATGTTTCCCATACTGAATATGGTACAATTGTGTACATTATCTGCATAGAGTTTTAGGGCATTTTAGTTTTCAAAACATTGGGAAACTTGCAGAGGTGACAGATCTTAATTCCAGGAGCTGCAAGAAGTTCTGGGCTGTGCAGTGCGCTCTCGAGTCAAAGGGAAAAGACACCCTGGACCTCAGTTCAGCAAAAGAACATTGAATTACGACATGCAGAGAACCAGCTTTGCTCTCACAGAGACTCTTCTCACACCGGAGAAGTTATACGGGAGCTCCACACAGTAGCTTTCTACACACAGCAGCCTTTTTGCACACTGGAGCTTCATAGGGTAGCTTTACACACGAGGCCTTCACCCTGGGGCTTTTGGCACATAAGCTTCTCACGCCAGGCCCTCTCACACTGAGGTCTACTCACACTGAGGCCTCTCTCAGGCTGAGGCCTATTCCATTGAGACCTCTCTTACTGAGGCCTTCTCAGACTGAGGTCTACTCACACTGAGGCCTCTCTCAGGCTGAGGGCTCTCTCACTGAGGCCTTCTCAGACTGAGGTCTACTCACACTGAGGCCTCTCTCAGGCTGAGGCCTATTCCATTGAGACCTCTCTTACTGAGGCCTTCTCAGACTGAGGTCTACTCACACTGAAGCCTACCTCACGCTGAGGCCTCTCTCAGGCTGAGGCCTATTCCATGGAGGGCTCTCTCACTGAGGCCTTCTCAGACTGAGGGTTCTCTCAGACTAAGCCACAGGCACACCTGCTGATATTGAACTGCAGCATTTGCTGAGTCCTGGCATCCATTTAACCCTTTCTGTGCTTGACACACATTTTTGTAATTACAAATACATAGCTGTGAAATATTTCTGACCGCCCTGCCCGCACTGCCCTGGAACCGTCCTTCCTTCCTTCCTTCCTTCCCCTTCCTTCCTTCCTTCCTTCCTTCCTTCTCTGGGGATGTGCCACCCTCTTTCCTCCCTCTCTCCGCTCCTCAGGGTCTACTGGGACCTGGACATCCAGACCAACGCCGTGATCAAGCAGCGGCCCCCCTCGGAGGTGCTCTGCCCCCACCCGGAAGTGGAGTTCCTCCGCTCCCAGCTGATGCTGAAGCTGCGCACGCACTACCGGGAGCTCTGCCAGCAGCGCGAGGGTGAGTGCTCTCTCCCAGAGAGGAAGGAGAAGGGCCTGCGAGGCCGGGCATGGGCAAACTTCGGCCCTTCCCTGGGTGTTTTGGACGTCAACGGCCACACTTCCTAACAGCCGGTTTGCCCATGCCTCTGCTAGATAGTTGACGGAGGGCACCGTGGCCCCTGGGAATGGACCGGGGTTGTGTTGGACGGGACAGTCTTCTCCAGCGCTGTGATTGTAAGATACCAGATCACAGCTGGTTCATCCTGTGCTTATGAAATCCTAGCGTTGGAGGAGGCCACAAGGGCCGCCCGGTCCAACCTGCTTTCGCCGTTGCTCAGCTTCCTTGGTTTGGTTTTGCCTGATGTCCCCCAAGGGTTCCGTTGCCGGGGGCCTTGTCCTGGGGGTGGGCAATGCCGCTATCGCAGGGCTTTGCTATCCAGCCACGGGCATCTGGATTATTCGCCCCGGGGATGTAAGGTTTGCTGTCTCTACTATTAGCAGATCCCTAGGGAGCTCACGTGTGCGAGAAAGAGCTGTGTGGCAGTGGGACGCGATGCCTCCGAGCGTGCCGGAGTCCGCTCCTTGGGAGGCTTCTAAGCAGAGGCTGGATGGCCAATTGCCGGGAGGGCTTCGGTGGTTTTTCTAGGATTATTATGTCGGTACTTGTTTGTTCTATGGAGGCCTTGCAGGTTTGCCATCGTATGTTGGAAGCTGCCTTGGGGAGATAGGGCAGAATATAAATAAAGTTTTAATTATATTATTATTATTATTATTATTATACTGAAACGAAAACACTGAGTATCACGGTCCTCTAAGTGCATTAACGATGTCTCGGTACGTTTTGTATTATTGTTGTTGTTATTGTTATTATTATGGTGTCCTCCTCCATGGTTGAACTGGGTGACCCGTGGGCTTTCCTTCCAACTCCATGATTCCGTCCTTGGGTGCTTTTCTGTGCAGTTGGCCACTGGCCGCACCCATTTGCAGTCAACAGGCCTTGCCATCCATATCACTTGCGCCCCCAATTGTGCCTCGTCCTGGCGTCCCTAACCCATGCTGCGTTCCCCCCAGGGATTGATCCTCCCCGGGAGTCCTTCAACCGGTGGATGCTGGAGCGGAAGGTAGTGGACAAAGGGTCGGACCCCCTGCTGCCCAGCAGCTGCGATCCGGTCGTGTCCCCGTCCATGTTCAGAGAGATCATGAACGACATTCCCATCAGGTAACGAGGGAGGAGGAGGGCGTGCTGGAGGCGCACGCGGGGAGGAGGGCGCAGGAGGGCGTGCGGGTGTGCGTGCGTGCGTGCTTGAGCCCCTCTCCCTCCCGGCGTGTCCTGCAGGCTGTCCCGAATCAAGTTCCGAGAAGAAGCCAAGCGGCTCCTCTTCAAGTACGCAGAGGCGGCCAAGAGGCTGATTGAATCCAGGTGGGGGCTTCCTCTCTTTGTGGTGGCGGGGGGGGGGGAGGCTGAAGGGGAAGGACAGGCCTCTCTGTGGGAAGGAGACCAGAGGCCTTGTTCCGGGAAGGGCAGAAAGAAGAGCCAAGAAGACACAAAGGGGTTAATCTTGTTCAAACAATGACAACACGTGAAAGCTAGTCCAAAAATACATATGTGTAAGTATAGAATAGATATTCCAACCGTGCGGGAGTGGATAGCTATATGCTTATCATGCACATCAAAGGTGATATCTTCAGTCCCCAACGCTACTGGGCCTGGCACCAAGCGGTGCAAGTGTCACCAAAGCCTACCCAAAGGGGTGATACCCCGTGGGACAGGACCTAGATTGAATATACAATACTAGCCGTAGCCCTACAACAAAAGAAGATCCAGTATCACTCAAAAACATCAACATATGAAGGCTGCAGGCCTAAAGACCAGCTGGCAAGGACATCATGCATGCAGCTCTGGGGGGTGGATACACAAATCCCCACTACAACCCCCGGCGGGGGAGCTGCGCGGGGACGGCGCGGCTTTTCCTCCTGTCGCGCCGCGCTGCCGCTTCTGCTCCTCGGCCGGCTTGACACGCCCACGGACGGGACTTTGGAGAGGCGTTAGGACGGTACTGGGAACTGGGGGTTGGAATATCTATTCTATACTTACACATTTATATTTTTGGACTAGCTTTCGCGTGTTGACAGGACAGAAAGAAGCACACGCCAAAAGACGGGGCATTTCAAAGCAGGCACCCACAAACTCCGGCTTTCCTCCGGGTGGGTTGCTGGGAGTTTTCCGGGCTGCCTGGCCATGTTCGAGAAGCATTCTCTCCTGACGTTTCACCCGCATCTGTGGCAGGCTACACCAGGAACTTAAGCAACGGAGGGGGAAAGGAAAGGGCCTGAGGTGGCCTGCCATAAATAAATGGGGGTGAAATGTCAGGAGAGATGTTCCAGGCAGCCCGGAAAACTCACCGCAACCCAGTGATTCTGGCCCTGGGAGCTTTCCACAACGCAACTCCTCCAGGTGCTTTGGACTTTAAGTCCCACAATTCCTAGCAGGCTGGTCGGCTGTTGGGAATTGTGGGAGCTGAGGCCCAAAACACCTGGCGGGAGGGCCGAAGGTTGCCTGTGCCTGTCCTCAAGGTGGAGGAGGCGCGTGCGTGTCAGGCCCATTGGCCTGTTGTTGTTGCATAGATTGAAAAGTCATTCTAGCACATTTCAGAAGTTCAGGCAAGGGGAACTCGCCTCACTTGGGCTGGAAAAGAGGGGAATGAAGACGGGGGTTCGAACGGGGAACGAAGGGTCCTCTGGCCAGTGTTTGGAGAGAGAAACAGTCGCCTAAAGGACACGGCGGCCGTGCCAGCGTGCACCTGAAAGCACTGAGGCCTGGCAGGGCTGGGGCCGACCTTGACCTGGGGGGCGGGGGCCTTTGGGTGATTTCAGGAGCGCCTCTTCGGACAGCAGGAAGGTGGTGAAGTGGAACGTGGAGGACACCTTCAGCTGGCTGCGGAGGGACCACTCGGCCTCCAAGGAGGACTACATGGTCAGTGGGTCTTGCCGGTCTTGCTCCCCTCCCCTCCCCTCAGCCTCTTTTCCCTGGAAGCCTGGCTGGGGGCCACTGGGCGAACGGCCTGAGAGCCCAACGGCCTCTCCCTCCCTCCCTCAGGACCGCCTGGAGCACCTGCGCAAGCAGTGCGGGCCCCACGTCTCCGCAGCCGCCAAGGACTCGGTGGAGGGCATCTGCAGCAAGATCTACCACATCTCCCTGGAGTACGTCAAGCGCATCCGCGAGAAGCACCTGGCCATCCTCAAGGAGCACAATCTCTCCGGTAGGAAGGGAAAGGGAGCCGGGGGGGGGGGGGGGCACGGGCACCGGGCAGGAGGGACCCCAGAACCAGGCGGCGATGGGAGCTCTTTGGGCCCGGCGTGACAGTCCCCACTCAGCCGTGGAAGCCTCGTGGGTGGCTCTGGAGCAGCCACACTCTCTCAGCTTAGAAGAAGAAGGTGACGGCGGGGACAGAGCCCCTCGTCTGAGCAGACCTTGGCGAGGAAGCCCCGCGACAGGCTCTCCTTGGGGTCAGAAACAAGGCATTCGGAAACAGACAATAAAGGAACCATGTGTTCTCGAAGGCTTTTATGGGTTGCTGTGGGTTTCCTGAGCTGTATGGCCATGTTCCAGGAGCATTTCCTCCTGGCTTCCTTTCTGCTGCCCTGGAAACCAGGACGCAATGGAGCCGTGGCTTCACATGATAAGGAAGGAGATTCCACCTGAACAGGAGGAAGAACTTCCTGACTGTAAGAGCCGTTCAGCAGTGGAACTCTCTGCACAGGAGTGTGGTGGAGGCTCCATCTATGGAGGCTTTGAAGCAGAGGCTGGGTGGCCATCTGTCGGGAGGGCTTTGAATGCGATTTTCTGGCTTCTAGGCAGAATGGGGTCGGACCGGATGATGGCCCACAAGGGCTCTTCCAACTCTAGGATTCTGTGGCATTTCCCCCGCGTCTTCCGCAGGCACCCTCCGGGACAGTGAGGTCTGTTGGGAAGTATGCGAATGGGCTATATATATATCTCCCTGTGGCATGATGTCCCGGGCGGGAGAAAGGACTCTTGCCTGCTTGAGGCAAGTGTGAATGTTGCCACTGGCCACCTTGATTAGCAGTTAATGGCCTGGCAGCTTCAAAGCCTGGCTGGTTGCTGCCGCGAAGAATCCTTTGTTGGTAGATGTTACCTGGCCCCGATTGATTCTGGTCTGCAATCACCTTGTTTTTAGGTGTTGCTGTATTTATTGTCCTGGTTTTAGAGGGTTTTTAAAAATACTGGTCACCAGATTTTGTCCATTTTCATAATTCCTTTCTTCTTGTTGAAATTGTCCGCGTGCTCCTTGCGGATGTCGGCGGCTTCTCTGTGTGGCCTGACGTGGTGGTCGTGAGGGAGGTCCGGCCTGTGTCCAGGTTGGTTGGTCAGGCGCTCTGCTATAAAAGAGCAATGGTGTGCCTTCGAGTGGTTTTGGATTTGTGGAGACCCTACTGCCAAGTTCTGCTGGTGGGGGGATTTGCCTTTGCCTCCCTCTGAGGCCGAAAGAGTGCGACCTGCCCAGGGTCACCCGGTGGGCTTCCATGGCAGGGAAAAGGGGATTCCGACCCCGGGAGAGACGGGAGAAGGCCAAGGAGAGGAGCCAGGCCCACTTTCTCCGCCGGCCCTTGGCTCTGTTGGCATCCATCTTTGGGTGCTGGGTGTTGAGTTGGGGGGCGGGGGGAATGCAGGAGCGGGGACTGACTGACGGGCACTGCTTGACCCGCAGCGGAGGTGGACGTGCCCGAGGCCCAGGACCGCCTGGTGTACTGCTTCCCGGTGCGCCTGGCCACCCGCTCCGCTCCGCTACCCAACGTGGAAATGCACGTGGAGAACAATGTGGTCTGCGTGCGCTACAAGGGGGAGATGGTGAAAGTCAGCCGCAACTACTTCAGCAAGCTGGTATGCCTTGGTGCAGGGAGGAGGGAGGGAGGGGTGGGGGGAGGAGGAAGGGGCCGCTGCCCCAGCAGCGTGCGTGAGGGCCTCCCTCCCTCCCTTCGGCACCCCTCCCAGCCCCTCCTCGGCCTCGATTCTCTTGCAGTGGCTGCTTTACCGGTACAGCTGCATCGACGACTCCAGCTTCGAGCGCTTCTTGCCAAGGGTTTGGTGCCTTCTCCGCCGATACCAGGTAGGTGGGGCCTGTACGCCTGCCTGCCTGCCTGGCTGCCTTCCTGTAGGATGAAAGGGGGTGGAAGGGGCCGGCTTGGTGATGGATGAGGCTTCCCCTTCCTCAGGGTGAGCGGGCCATGGCTACAGGCCCAGAGAGAAATTGTTGTGAACCTGGCAGATCGGCTGCCCCAAAACACAGAGCTAGGGATCATCCTCTTTTGGGTTTTTGGTTGGCTTGGGGGGGGCAGAGTGTTCTTACCAGAACAGGGAGCTCTCTTATGCGTCTATCCCGGTTCCTAAACGTCTGATGTGTTTATGTATTGTATGGGACTATTATGTGGCGCTTTGCAAGCCCCCCCCGAGTCCCTTTTGGGAGGTGGTGGCGGTGGGATATAAATAAAGTTGTTTTTTATTACTAGCCATCTCCTGCCACGCTTTGCTGTGGCCAGTCTGTGTATATGTGTGTGTTGTGTGTGTGTGTGTGTATGTATATTTAGGCCTGTTAAATCATGCTTCTAAATGTTTCTAAAGTACTTACAAAACTAAAATTCTGGGGGTGAACATTAGATGGCACTGGTGCTTTGCTTCTACATTGTTGCTAAAGTTCTGGTAGTAAACATTTCACCACCAGAACTTTAGCAACACTATCAAAACAAAGCACCAGTGCCACCTAGTGTTCACTCTCAGAATTTTAGTTTTGTAAGTACTTTAGAAACATTTAGAAGCATGATTTAACAGGCCTAGTATATATATTTGTGCATATGTGTATATATGTGTGTTTGCATATACATGTGGTTTTGTGCATGCATTGTCATGTATTTTTTTTGGTTGTTTAAGTCTCTTCCGTGGTGTTTTCCCATGTTTTTATGAGTGATGGTCACTCGTTGGCCTGATAAGTGTCTTGTGTCCAAATTTGGTGTCAATTCGCCCAGTGGTTTTTGCGTTATGTTAATCCCACAAACGAACATGACATTTTTATTTATATCGATTGATACTAACATTAATAGCAGCTTTATCCTTGCCCCCTGCCTCCATCTCCCCGAAGGGCCTCGGGGCGGCTAACGCGGGACCCGGCCCAATATACACAAGGTTGCAAAGAACATCATTAAAAACGTACACGTAAAATACATTAGAACACTAAAACCCATAAAATACAGGACGTCATAAAGCATAAACCAGACATGGCCGTCAAACAACCCGTAGTCAAGAAAAGTGGGCCGGTGCAGGTCTGAAGCGAAGAGGGCAGGGCGAGGGCTCGTGGAGACGCAAACTGTCGGGCTGGGGCTTAAAGTGCTGGAATCTAACCAAACGGATCAGGGTTCCGGCCCAGCTTACCTCTCCAAACGCATCTCTCCCTATGACTCTTCTAGGAAGTTGAGGCTGCCTGAGGAGGCCCTGCTCTTGATCCCGCCTCGATCACGGGCGCGACTGGCCCTGGGGACGAGAAGCAGGGCCTTCTCTGTGGTGGCCCCTCTTTCGGCTGTGGAACCCCCTGCCCAGGGACATTATGTCGGCCCCCTCCCTCCTGACCTTTCGGAAAAGAGCGAAAACCTGGAACTTCAGTACGGCCGGATAAACTCAAATCGGAATACGAGCGCAGAACGGCTAAGACGATGTAAACGGACGAGGAATCGGACGGGAAGCCATTGTCTTAGAGCTTTTGTTGTTTCTATCGCTTCTATGATTTTTTATATGTATTACGATGCGATTTAATTGCTTTTAACCGATATGTATGTATGTATTTATATATGACCTCTAATTGTTGCCGGTCTGTACGCCGCCCTGACGCCAGGCTGAAATGGGCGGGATAAAAACAAATAATCAGCAGCTAAACCATGACTCAAAGGCGCATGGTTACTACTACTCCTGCTGCTGCTGCTTCTACTGCTGCTCTTGTGATGGTTATCCTGGGAGCGCAGCTGGCGGCTCAGAGGCCTTCCTTCCTTTCTTTCTTCCTTCCTTTCTTGCCCTTCGGCAGATGATGTTTGGGGTGGGGCTCTTTGAGGGGACCGGCCTGCAGGGCTCCCTCCCGGTGCACATCTTCGAAGCCCTCCACAAGTTCTTTGGCGTCAGCTTCGAGTGCTTTGCCTCCCCGCTGAACTGCTACTTCAAGCAGTACTGCTCGGCCTTCCTGGACACAGACGGCTACTTTGGCTCCAGGGGGTGAGTGAGTGAGTGAGTGAGTGAGTGAGTGAGTGAGTGAGTGAGGGACCGCCCACCCGGGGCTGCCAGGGAGGGAGGGAGGGAGGCGGCACAGGGCCCTTGACCGCCAGGCGTGTTTTAGGGGCAGCAGGGCAGGGGGCCTTAGCCCGTTGCCATTGGTTGCCTCCTCCTCTGACGTGACCGGCCTGGGTTGCCCCTTTCCAGCCCCTGCTTGGACTTCTTCCCCGTCAGCGGCTCCTTTGAGGCCAACCCTCCCTTCTGCGAGGAGCTGATGGACGCCATGGTCACCCACTTTGAGGTAGGTGCTGCCTTGTGTCCCTGGCTCTCCCTCCAGGCCTGGCCCGGCCCTTGGGGCTCCCCGGTCCCCGCTTGCGGCTGAGCACGCTTGCCCCCCCTTCTCTCCCCGGCCTCAGAAACTGCTGGGCGCCTCCTCCGAGCCGCTCTCCTTCATCGTCTTCATCCCCGAGTGGCGGGACCCCCCCACGCCGGCCCTGACGCGGATGGAGCAGAGCAGCTTCAAGCGGCACCAGCTCATCCTCCCGGCCTTCGACCACGAGTACCGCAGCGGCTCCCAGCACCTCTGCAAGAAGTAAGCCGGGGGGGGGGGGGCGAGGGCTGCACCTACACCAGGCACAAGCACACTTCGGCCCTCCCTCCCTCCAGGGGTTTTGGACTTCGGCTCCCACAATTCCCAACGGCCCGTCTGCCTCAGGCCCTTTCTGCTTAAGCGGGGGCCGAGGGGGAGCCTGAAGCTGGAAGGCTGTTGGGAATTGCGGGAGCCGAAGTCCAAAACCCCTGGAGGGAGGGTCCAAGTTGGCCCATGCCTGGCATAGACACACACACACACACACACACACGAGTGTCAGAAGGCAGATTCAGGAAGCTTGCAGGAGAGAAGGGTCAATTGCAAACAACCAATTAGAGTGAGAACGGAAACGAGGAGGAGAGAAGGGATTGATGCGTTTCCAGCGGTCATTCAGGAGACCCGGAGGAAAGGAAACCCTTCGTCTATTCCAACGGTGACTAAACCGTTCCTCCTGGAGGACGTGAGGCTTGGATAGTGTGGGGTTGAATTCCAAAACCTGTCCTGGGGGGGAAATGCACAGGGTCAAGGAGGGGGAGGGGCAGGGTTGCCCCACACTGTCGCTTACAGAGCTCTGGGCACGCTTTTGGGTCGGCAGGAGGACCTCGTTCCGGGATTGGTGATGCGGGTGGCTTCTTCTCCCCCCCCCCCCATTGACTTGGCATGGCCTTCTGAGCGGTGGCTCCTTCTTTCCTTCCTTCCTTCCTTTCCAGGGAGGAGATGTACTACAAGGCGGTGCACAACACGGCCGTCCTCTTCCTGCAGAACGAGGCCGGCTTTGCCAAGTGGGAGCCCACCCCGGAGCGGCTGCAGGAGCTGGTGGCCGCCTTCAAGCACTCCGGGCGCACCCTGGCCGCTGCTGCCGCCTCCGCCGCTGCCGCCGCCTCCACCACCGCCGCTTCCTCTTCCTCGTCTTCCTCAGACAAGGACCGAGAGGCAGCCAAGGAGCCCAGCAGCAGCAGCAGCAGCGGAGACTCGAGCGCCCCCAACTGAGTTGCCCTGAACTGACCGGACAGACAGAAGGAAGAAGGGGAGTGAGGAGGAGGGGGGGCCCTGCTTTGCCAGCAGGAAGCGCCTGACCCTCCTGGACTGGAGCGGGCAGTGTGCCCGGCACCCTCCCTTCCTCCCCAGTCCTGCAAGCCCTTGCTGGGGGACTTGGCTCCGGCTGGGGCGGACGGACAGACTGCGGGGCCCTGGACTTGCAAGGACGGCCACGCCACGATGGTGCCTGCTGCCCCTTGACCTTGGCCTCCTGCGGCCACTCCCAGGAGCCACGGACAGGGTGGGAGCAGCCGGGCCTCGGCCAAGGAAGCCAGCCAGCCTCCCTTAGGAAGGAAGGAAGGAAGGAAGGAAGGAGGGAGTGGCGGGAGGGCCGCAGCGATGACCCTGCCGTGTGTAAATAAATACGCCTCCTCCCTCCGTGTCCCGGGCCGTTCCGCCCCCCCCGGAGCCCCCCAGTTCTGCCTGTGCCCCCCGAACCCCCCCTTCCTTCCTTCCCTCCCGTGAGCCGTGGAGCAGAGGAGCCCCTGTGTGTGTCCGTGTGTACAGAGGTCTTGGCTGCCATTTTTGTAGTCGTCATGGTTTTTACCGGAATCTCCCCAGGATTTCTGGGGGGGGGCTTTTTTTTTAAAGGATTTAATTTAACAGCGCTAACCATTTTATTACTTTTATCAAAAAAAAAAGAGAGCAAAGGAAAAGTCTATTTTTGATTTCGTTTCCTAGTTCTTAGGGACATTAAAAACCAGCATTACAATGTCCAGGGCCTTGGGTCAGTTTCCTTTGCCGTCACAGCAACGCTTCAAGTGCGGAGGGGGGAGGGGGCACAAGGCGGCCCAGGACCCCCTCCCTGGTCAGGAGAGCCGAGAGGGCAAGCCCTTCCCAGGCAGAGCAAGACTCACAGGTTGCCCACCCGCCAGGCCTCGAGCCGGAAGCAGAAGCACCGTTCGTTATTTATGTATGTATTTGGTATTTCCAATTAATATCCCGCCATTCCCAGGGGCTCCTGGTGGTTCACAGGACATACACACGCAATCGCGAAATAGCCATTTAAAGACACAGTAAAACAATGTATAACTAATGCAGACAGGAGGTGAGTAGGCCAGACCGATTGCAAACTAATTCCAGACTGAATGCCTGCCGGAAGAGGTGGTGGGTCTTGCAAGCCCTTCGGAAGGAGGGCAGGTCTGTTATAGCTGGGACCTCCTCCGGTAAAGCATTCCATAGATTGGGCGCTGCCACTGAGAAGGCCTGTTGCCTCGTGTTCGAATAGATGGCAAGTTCGAATAGATGGCATTTCCAGGAGATTTTGGTCCTCGGACCGTAGTGATCTCTGAGGCAGTGTTTCCCAACCTTTTTTGAGCCACGGCACACTTTTTACATTTGCAAAATCCTGGGGAGCACCACCAACCCAAATGACACTGTCACACAATAATACATATAGTTAATAAGTTTTTAAATGTATTTATACACTCAGTGTGAAGCCTGGGCCTGTTTCCATGAACTCAACATAGATATCCTGGCAGGAATGGCGGAAAGACACAACCTTCCCACACAGAACTCCCACAACCAAGAGAAAATGCTGTAAGTGTGTGGTGGGCATTGACCTTGAGTTTTGGAGTTGTAGTTCACCTATTACCCAGAGAGCACTGTGGACTCAAACAATGTTGGATCAGGACCAAACTTGGCAGGAATACTCAGTATGCCCAAATATGAATGCAGATGGAGTTCAGGGGGAAATAGACCTTGACATTTGGGAGTTGTAGTTGCTGGGATTTATAGTTCCCTTACAATCAAAGAGCTTTCCGAACCCCACCAATGATAGCACTAGGCCAAACTTCCCACACAGAATCCCCGAAGGCAAGAGGAGGTCTCTACTTGGGGAAAGGGAGGCGGGCCTTCCCAATGCATGGAGAGGGAGAGGCCAAGTAGACAACGGGTGGGGAGGGGGGTGTTTATCGAGGTAGGTTTCTTAGGGTTTTTATACTTTAACACACTAGACTCCCCCCCTTCCTGGAGGTTCCTATTTCCCACGGCACACCTGATGATCGCTCACGGCCCCGGCACACTGGTTGGGAAACACTGCTCTTTGGCTACTTTGGCTGAAGGGGGTGAGTGAGTGAGGGACCGCCCACCCAGGGCTATACGGGGAAAGGCAGTTTTAAAGAATCAACCCAAACATCAGAGTCCTTATCAGCGATCAGCAGAGTTTTACTGCACAGCCTGACCTTGTGCCGCTCGCTGTGTAAGAAAACGCTTTGACTCCGTTTCCATCCAAACTCACAATGGAGGCTTCCCATCTTGATACGTTATTTATTTATTTATGTATTTATTTACATCCTGTTTTTCTCCCATGGGTGGGATTCAAAGCGTTGATTTATGTACAGTTATATATACACCCCCCCCCCCCCAAGGATCCCCTGGTGTGCCATCCGTCAATGGCAAAGGCAGAGATATATACTTGCCACAGAGATCAGCAACGGATGTGCGGTGAGAAGCAAGGGAATCCTGGCAAGAGAGAGCGAACGCATGCTCGCCGCCCTTTTTTGCACCCATCGCTTCTTGTTGCCAACCCGGGACAAAAGTTTATTTATTGGACTTCTTAGCCGCCACTCCCAGGTGTCTCGGGGCGGCTCACAGATTTAGGAACAACAGAGTACAGTAGTGCATAGAACAGTAACACAATAAAACCACACAACAATAACAACAGTAATAATAAAACATTAAAAGGTTACACTGAGCAGCAGTATTTGCTCAACTCGCCTGTATCTAAACTGACTCGGTTACAAAAGCCTGCCGGAATAGCCAGGTCTTGCGGGCTTTCCGAAAAGCCAGAAGGTCACGGAGTGACCTGGCCTCCGGCGGCAAGGAATTCCAAAGCGTGGGAGCAATGATGGAGAATGCCCTTCTCCTTGTTGACGTGAGGCGATTGGCTTTGGCGCTCGGAACCAGTAGAAGATCTTTGTCTTCAGATCTCGGGGGACAGTACGGGGTGAGGCGGTCCCTCGGGGACACTGGCCCCAGACCACACAAGGCCTTGAAAGTCAAGACTAGCACTTTGAAGGAGATCCGGAATTCAATGGGCAGCCAGTGCAGTTCCCGCAACACAGGTGTAATAAGGTAGCCCACAGGCATGCCTGTGAGCACGCGGGCTGCGGCATTTTGCACTAGCTTAACTTTCCGGATCACTGACAAAGGAAGGCCAATGTAGAGGGCGTTACAGTAGTCCAACCTTGAGATGACCGTCGCTTGGATCACCGTGGCCAGATCGTGGCGGGACAGGTAGGGGGCCAGCTTCCGAGCCTGGCAAAGGTGGAAAAACGCAACTTCGCTGACCATGGAGACCTGGGTCTCCTTGGAGAACCGAGTGTCCAAATGGACTCTGAGGCTTTTTACTGAAGACGACGGGCATAAAGCCGCGCCATCCAGGGTTGGTAGCTGGAGTTCCCCACCGCCCGGGCGACCTGGCCAAAGGATCTCCGTCTTCGCTGGATTCACCTTCAACCTTCTGGCTCGCTGCCATCCAGTGACGGCTTCAAGGCAGAGATGGAAATTATCGGGTACAGAGTCGGGTCGGCCCCCATCCTCAGAATGAGCAGAGTGTCATCAGCGTACTGGTGACACTCAAGCCCAAAGCTAAGCACCAGCCGGGCAAGTGGTCGCATATAGATGTTAAGTAGCAGAGGGGAAAGAATGGCCCCCTGGGGGACCCCACAAATGAGTGGGGCACCTTCGGAGACCACCTCGCCCCATCTCACTTGCTGTGTCCGGTTCCGGAGGAAGGAGGGCAGCCAACTCAAAGCCACCCCCCTCACTCCGGCCCCAGCAAGACGGTGGGTCAAAAGATCGTAATCGACTGTATCAAACGCTGCTGTGAGGTCCAGTAACACAAGCAGCGCCGATCCGCCTTGG
Organism: Anolis apletophallus; assembly: GCA_030556195.1. NCBI lineage: Eukaryota > Metazoa > Chordata > Lepidosauria > Squamata > Anolidae > Anolis > Anolis apletophallus. The sequence goes on from JARBWK010000005.1 coordinate 552,371, forward strand.
TCCAGATGGCAGCACAGCTGATCTGTGATGGAGACCAGAACCGTCTCCGTCCCATGCCCCGAACGGAAACCGGACTGGAAGGGGTCTAGCCAAGTGAATGATGCAGCCCTTGCCATGCCTTTCACGTGGTCAAGATTCATCGTCTTTTGCCGTCCCCTTAAGTTATAGATCACCACCCACTTAAACCTTCAGTCGGTGCGTGGCCACATGCCCATTGGCACTGTATTTTCCACCAGTTTTACCCAATGGGATTACGGCCAATGCAGTCCTACCTCACCGTGCATTACCTACCCAACACTTCTGCCCCAAAGGTCAAGGGTTCAAAAGGCTGCCCTGCTGTCTCTGGACAGGAACCCCGTTGGCCTTCAGGCTGGTTCGGTCACCTTCCTCTGGATGGAGAGCCAGGTGTTTTATGACTTTTTTACTTTATTGTGTTGCTGTTTTGTGTTTTGTATTACTTTATGCTAATGCGCTGTTGGGCTTGGCCTCACGCCAGCCGCCCCGAGTCCCCGCTGCGGAGGGAGATGGTGGCGGGGTGTAAACAAAGGGGATTAGAATAGTATTCACCTGCAGGCCCGAGTAGTAGGCCGCCTCTGGGGCCCGTCCTCAGGCCAGCTTGGACCCACTGCTGCTCCTCGCACTCGGACATGGGGTTGAGAAGCGCCATGCTGACTCCAAGGTCATGCTCACCTTTTGGGGCTAAATTGTAAGTGCGCATTAGATTTGATGGCGCATTAGACTCGAGTGAATTCGGGTGATTCTCCCAATGGCCGGACGCGTCCGAGGAGGGATTCCCACGACGCCCACAACCTCCTCTGACCCTGGGGCTTGGGGTGGGTTTGCGTTCGCCACGTAGGGAGTGACCCCTGCGCTGCTCTTTGACCCACCTGCTGGGGGAAGCGTCTCTGGAACATTCCCTCCAAGGGGAGTGCGGCTTGCCTTGGGGGGGGAGAGGCCTGGAAAGCCCCGCAAGGAGCCCAAAGGCTTAGGGCATGTAGCCAGGGGGGACTAAGGGGGCTTCAGCCCCCCCCCCCCCCGAAATTCTCAGGGTGGTCCTTCCGTGAGAAGGCCTTACTGGTACATTATTCAAACTGTTATGTTTATTCATATCATGATCTGATCACCATGCTCACTATATCCCACATTCATGGGGTTATTGGGATAAGAATACAAAGGTTTGCTAGGGTAGACCCTCTTCCACCAAGGCTCAGCCCCCGGACCAAACTCAGCCCCCCGAATCAAAATCCTGGCTACGGCCCTGCCAAGCTGGAAGGGACCCCAAGGGCCACCCACCCACCCACCCAGCCCCCACCCCCACCCAGCCCCCCCAGCCCGGGCTCCTTTCTGCCAGGGAGGAAGGCACAGCCCAAGCCCTCCCGACAGATGCCTCCCCAGCCTCGCTTGGGAGCTTCCAGGGAAGGAAGGAAGGAAGGAAGGAAAGAAGGAAAGAAGGAAAGAATAGAAGGGAGGAAGGAGGTTCCCCGAGGGAGGGGCTGAGCCTCCTGGCTTGGTGTGTGGGGGGGGGTCTTCCTGGAGGGAGCCTGAGCCCGGTGTTTGAGACCCGTGCAGCGCCCCTCTTCCCAGCCTGGGGCCCCGGAGCGGCCGAGCGGGGAGAGGAAAGAAGGGAGGGGCCGAGGCTGGGAGGGAGGGAGGGAGGGGGGGGCCAGGAGCATCCTCTCCCTCTCCCTCCCTCCCTCGCCCGCATCCCTCCTCCGCTGAGCAGCGCATCTGTTGCCCGGGCAACGGCGAGGGCGGGCGGGCGGAGCACCTGCCTGTCTCTGCAGCAGCACCAGCGCCGCCACCAAGGCCCCCCCCTTCCTTTCCCTTCCCGGGAGGCGCCCGGCTGGAAGGCAGGCAGGCAGGGAAGCCCGCCGGCCCCTGGGAGCCACCCTCCTCCTGGGAGCCTCCGTCAGGTAGGAGAGCTGGGGCCCCGAGGGAGGGAGGCAGGGGAGGCAGGTGGGCCACCTGAGGGGCAGGCCGGGGTCTGGATCCCGGGAGGGAAGGAGGGAAGGAAGGAGGGGGGCAGGCCCACCCTTGCTCGGGGGCCGCCTGCTTCCCTGGGCCAGGCGGGGGGGCCCAGGACAAGAGGGGGGAGGGGGAGGGAGGGAGGAAAGAAAAGGAAGAAGGAGAAGAAGGAAGGAGAGAAGGGAGGAATGAATGAAAGAGAGAAGGAAGGAGAAAGGGAGGGAGGGAGGGAGAAGGGATGAGAGAACGAAGGAAGGGGAGAAGAAAGGGAGGGACGGAGGGAGGAATGAAAGAGAAGGAAGGAAAAGGAAAGGAGGAGAGAGAGAGAGAGAAGGAAGGACGAATGAAAGCGAAGGAAGGAGACTAGGAGGCAGGGAGGGAGGGAGGGGGAAAAGAAAAGGAAGGATGGAAGGAGAAGGAAGGAAGGAACGAAAGAGAGAAGGAGAAAGGGAGGGAGGAAGCCCACCCTGCCATTTCTAACCTTTGGCCTTTGGGCAGTTTGGACTGCTCCAGGATCTGTTGCTTTTGCCCGGGATCATGGGAGTTCTTCCTGTTGTTGTCGTTGTTGTTGTTGTTGTGTTTGTTTACACGCTGCCTTTTCTCTCCCCGAAGGACTCCAAGCGGCTTCCGTGATCCAAAGCCCGTCCAAACAATTTAGAAAGCTCAAAACATTAAAAAAATGTCAGTCTTATGACAAAATCCCCAGCAAGCGGGGCGGCGGCGGCGGCGGGGGAAGCCGCGTTAATTGCCCTAGGGGCGGCGGGACTTCCCCTCACCCCTTCCTTCAGGCCTGGAAATGCCGCCCCCCAAAATCTGCCGCCCAAGGCCAGGGCCTCGGATGGCCTTATGGGTAATCCGGGCCTGTTGACAGTCCAGAAGGACTGATAAGAAATGTATTCCGTAGGACTCAAGCCAGAGCCCCGAGGTCGGAGGCCGGAGCCCGGAGATTCCCTGGAGGAAGGAAGGAAGGAAGGAAGGAAGGAAGGAAGGAAGGAAGGGGAGCCAGGCTGGCCCAGGACTGCCCGGTGGGCGCAGGGCGGAGGAGGCAGCCAAGCCGGGCCTGGATCCTCCCCTTGACTGGTAAGCTCACCTGAGATTGCCTAGGAGCCCAAAGGGGGTGTGTGTGTGGGGGGGGGGGCAGTGTCTGCTGGGCAGGAGCATGGAGCATGGCAGGCTTAGCAAAAGGTCAAGCCTGAAGGGCAAGGGTAGCCTGTCCTTGCACCGGATCCAAGGCTCAAGCGCAGGACACGGTCCCACCTCTGGCCCTGAGATTGGGCCTTGGTCCCAAATCCTTCTCATAGGATCCTAGAACTGGACGAGAGAGAGAGACCCCAAGGAACCTCCGTCCGGTCAGGCCCCTTCTGCCACACAGGAAACAACCCGAGCCCTCCCAACAGATGGCCAGCTAGCATCTGCTTAAAAACCTCCAGGGGAGACTCCATTTAAGACCTGGGCGGCGGCAGCAGCAGAATTCCCCCCTGCCAAACGGCTCTTACCGCAGGAAGTTCTTCCAAGTGTTTCGGTGGAATCTCTTTTCCTGCCCTTTGACCCTGTGGCTCCTCCGGGTCTTCTCCTTTTCAATGGGACCTCTTCCCAAATATCCCTTATGAACCTGTGAGGACTTTAGGATCGCCCAGGGAGGCCCTGCTCTCGATCCCGCCTGCGTCACAAACACGCTTGGTGGGGCCGAGAGACAGGGCCTTCTCAGTGGTGGCCCCTCTTTCGGCTATGGAACGCCCTTCCCGGGGACGTCAGATCGGCCCCCTCCCCCTTCACATTTCGGAAGAGAGCCAAGACTTGGTTGTTTGAGCAAGCATTTGGCAACGCAAGGTAAACGACGTAGGAATTGGAACGACTGGACGACGAGGTTGGGCAATGTTTTTATTAGGAGACATCATGGGTGTATGTTTTGAATACCATTGTATTCTGGAGGATGAAGGGACCCGCCCCCCCGCTCCCCCTCCTCAGAGGGATCCGTGGCTTCTTCCAGGCCGTGGTGCCAGTGGCTCTTCTCTGGACACTTTATGGACAGCCTGCCCACACCCTTCAGGACCTGCGGCTCCCAGAACTGGACAGAGGGCTCTTCCGGCCGAGCCCTCGCCAAAGCACCAATGGGATTGCTAGAGTGGCAGGAAAGGGGCCTCCACCTGAACATTAGGAAGGTGTTCCTGACCGTCAGGGCTGCTGGACAGAGGAAACGGGGGCTTCTCGGCCGGGCGCTTGGGTGGGGCCACCTTAAATTATTATCACATCCCTTTTCAGTGGGACAGGATCCCTCTGGTACTTTCAGAGAAAGGAGCAGGCCCACTGACCCCAGGACTGGGTTCTAGAATAACCTGGCCGTATATGGGGGACACATCACCTTTACTCCAGCGTTCACTCACAATCCATACGTTCACTCGTTCGTACTCACTCACTCTCCTTCATTCAGTTGACCAGGCTTCTTGGGAGGAAGGAGGCCGGTGTTGTTCAAGTGCTGCATTCCTTGCAAGTCTGGCACACTTTGGAAAAGGAAAAGGGCCTCGTTGTTGTTGTTGTTGTTTTCCATTTCCTTGGTTATTTAGATAACCTGTCATTCAGACTTGCTGGAGTCTCTGTTAGGGAGATAATGAACTGTGAGGTAGGAATGCGTTGGCTGTAACCCCATGGCGTAAAACGGTTAGAAAATACAGTTCTAGTGGACACGTGGTCACACAGCTACTGGAGGGTCAAGTAGGTGGTGGGCTGGAGCTGGAGGGGCAGGCAAAGGAAGTTGAGTCGTGACCATGTGACAGGCAGGACGAGGGCTGCGTCACTCACTCACTTTTGTCGCTGGCTGGTGGCGAGAAGCAATGGGTATAAAAGAGGGCGGCAAGCATGGGTCCTCTCTCTCTCTCTCTCCCTCTCTCTCTCTCTCCATGATTCTCTTGCTACTCGCTGGACATCAGTTGGTGATATCTGTGTCGTGAGTATATCTCTGCATATGCCATTGACTGATAGGACATCGGGGGATCCAGATGTGTGTATATGGCTGTACATAAAGCAATGTGTCAAGATTAAAAGCCTCCGTTGTGAGTTTGGGTGCAACTCTGCCAACAACGGATAAGGACTCTGCTATGTTTGGGTTGATTTCCAAAACTTGCTTCTAAGGCAATCAGTCTGGCGTTCAGCATATTTAAGGAGAAGGTGATAGCGAAGGATTAAATTGTGAATCACGCACCTACCCCGTCCTTTCCGACAACCTCATCAATCCCAGAACAGATAAGTTGCCGAACTTCTTTCTGAAGCGAGCCTTGCCTCTGCCTATGGAAACGGGTGTTGTTTTCACCAAATAGTCCTCCGGTCAGTTCCCTGGATTTCTCCTTCGCGCTTTTCATGCCACAGGTGTGTCTCCGTAATGCCATTTCCCAGGTTCCATTTTTAGGGTGGTGACTTCAGCCTGGACAGCCCAGGTACGGGCCAACTTGGGTCCTCCAGGTGTTTTGGAGTTGAAGTCCAAAACACCTGGAGGGAAGGAGGGCCCAAGCTGGCCTGTGCCCGGGCGACACCTGCCTAGGCCCAGCCAGACTGAATCCTACCATTCCCTCAGTCCGTGCACTCATTCATCCATTCACCCCCAGCCCACCCCTCCTGCCCTCCTCTCTCTGCTCTCTCTGTCCTCAGGTGGGACGACAACGACGACGACGACATCAACGACGCCATGTCTCCAGCGATGGAGGAACCCGAGTGCCGGATCTGCTACGACCGCTTTGACCTCCGCTCCCGCCGCCCGAAGCGCTTGCTGTGCGGCCACTGCGCCTGTGCCCGGTGCCTGCGGAGGATGGCGGAGTCGGCGGAGTCGGAGAATGCCTTGGAGGCATTGGGGTCCCCGGTCCGGCTGAGCTGCCCCTTCTGCCGCCAGGAGACCCCCGTCCCGCAGAGGGAGGTGGGCCGGCTGCCGGACGACGCCACGGTGCTGCCTCTCTTGAAGGGCCCGAGCCAGGCCCCGGAGGTGCTGCTATGCCCAGGAGGCGTCCTGGAGACCCTCCCCGGGGGTCCCATTGGCAGCCCCTCCTCCTCCTCGCCCTCCTCCTCCTCCTCGGACTGCCTGGTGGTCACCCTGCTGGAGCTGCCCCTGGAGGGGCCCTGGAGGGGTCCCTGGGGCTGCTGGAGGTCATGCGCCTGCACCGCCCACCCAGCCTGGGCTCCCTGCCCTGCTACCTGCCGCTGGCGGGCAAGTGCCGGCCCTGCCTGGGCGGACCCTCCTCCGGCGCCTCCTGCGGCCCCCGGGACTTGCCCCGCTTCCTGCTGGGCGCGCTCTGCCTGGCCTACCTCAGCTCCCTACCCTTCGGCATCTACCTCCTCCTGGAGGGTCACCTCAACCTGGGCATCGTCCTGGTCAGCCTGGTCCCCTCCACGCTCATCCTCTGCCTCTGCTACAGCCTCGGACAGTGCCTCTGCCAGGAGGCCTTCCCGGCCGGACCCTCCTCCGCCGCCTCCTCTTGAGGACCCCCAAAGCCCACGCACCCACCCCTTGGCCTCCCCCAGACCCACTTGGCCTCCCACCCCTCCATGGACCCTCAAAAGGTCAGTGGCCACGCATGGGGAGGGGGCCTTGAGATCACCTAACACGCCTGACACCAATGCTCCAGGGTCCTTCGGCAGTGGAATCCGCTGCTGCTGCCGCCACTTGGGAGTCCATCGAAGCCTCCTCTTCTGGATGTTTTTAAGCAGAGGCTGGATGAGCCTCTGTCGGCAGGGGCGGTCTTTCCATTAGGCCGAGTAAGTGGCCGCGTGAGGGCGGCGCCTCCTGGGAGGCGCGCCACGCCGCCGCCCGCCCCTGCACCGCTGCGCCGCCGCGTCTCGCCGCGCCGCCGGGTGGAGGCATGCTCGGGAGCCAGTGCTGCCCGCGCCGCGCCTCCACAGCCAGCAGTGCGACTGTGCGGGATGGCGGTGCGCATGCACGTAGCCGTGTGGGGGCGCCAGCGTGCATGCGACGCCAGCGCGGCGTGCATGCGCGCAGCCGTGCAGGACGCCAGCGTGCACTGTGACGCGGCGTGCCGTGCACACGGGACGCTGGCGCGCATGCGTGAATCGGGATGCCGGCGCTCATGCGCGGTGGCGTCCAGAAGCCACCGGGGGGGGCGCCAAAATAATCTTCGCTTATCATGAGGGGAGAGGTAAGACCGCCCCTGTCTGTCGGGAGGGGTTGCATGGTGCTTTCCTGCCTAACTTGGACTGAATGGCCTTTGGGGTCCCTTCTGACTCAGTCTAGGATTTCATACGAGGATCCAGACCCACTTTGCCCCCCCACCCATGGACCCTCAAAAGAAGGGCAATGGCAGTGGACGGGGCCTGGAGGTCACGCCTCATGCCTGGCGCCAATGCTTCAGGGTCAGGCCAATGCTTCCTCCCGCATTGGGATCTGCTAGTGCTTGGGAGCCTGTTGAAAGCTCCTCCTCTGCAGATTTTAAAGCAGAGGCCGGGTGGGCATCTGTCGGGAGGGATCGGAGAGTGCTTTCCTGCCGGGCGGAATCATAGAACCCTAGAGTTGGAAGAGACCTCGCGGGCCATCCAGTCCGACCCCTGGACATCCTTTGGGGTCCCTTCTGGCTCATCCTAGGATGGAGACACATTTTGATGCCCCCCCACCACCACCACCGCAGGGCCGGAAGAAGCCGCATTTCCCAGCCTCCCTCAGCCAGCCTCTCTTTTCTTGATGTGGTGAAGGCTTTCGTAAGAGGATAACAAGGGCGCCCCACAGATCCCTTGGGCGCAGGCGGAGCGACTCCCCAATGCCTGTCCGCGCATGTTGTTGTTGTTGTTCCTGCCCCATTCCCTCTCTGGCGCCCGAGGCCTCCCCACCGCCACCCGCAGCAACCGGAGGGCAATGACTGGACCCCATGATGTGGGCAAAGGCTTCGCTGGGGGGCAGCCAGGGAGCCTCCTTCCTGGGTGCAGCCAGGGACACCTTCCCACCACCAGCACCATTCCACCAGTTTGTACCTGAGATCCCACTGGCCTCACTCCACACCCGTCGGACCCTGACGGAAGCCGGCTGCATGAAAGGGAGGGAGGCGGCCTGGCCTCACCGGGCTCCAGGCGGTGGCCCAAACTCAGGGAGAGGGGAAGGGGCCCCGAATTAAAGAGGTCTCTTGGTTGGCAAAGAGGTGGTGTTTTCTTGATGGGGGAACGAATGGGGGCCGAGGGCAAGAGGTGGGTGGCCGCAAGGGCCCAGGCGGCAACTGGACCAAGGAATGGTCGGACAGGGCTCCCTCCACCAACACACCCCTCGGCTACTGTGTGCCCTCACGTGGCAAGCTGTCATTTTGGGGGACTTTCCTCTGTGTCCAGATAGGAGCACATTGCAGAACAACAAGAACCACTGGCTTGCAGTGAGTTGCCATGTTCCAGAAGCATTCTCTCCTGACATTTCACCCACACCTATGGCAGGCGTCCTCAGAGATTATGAGGTCTGTTGGAAACACGGCAAGTGGGGTTTATATACCTATGGAATGATGTCTAGGGTGGGAGAAAGAACTCTTGTCTATTTTAGTGTGAATGTTGCAGTTGATGACCTTGATTAGTATTGCACAGCCCTGTAGCTTCAAAGCCTGGCTGCATCCTGCCTGCGGGAATCCTTTGATGGGAGATGTTAGCTGGCCCTGATTGATTCTTCTCTGGAATTCACTGTTTTCAGAGCGTTGCCCTTTATTTTCTGTCCTGATTTAGAGTTTAGAGTTTTGTTCATTTTCATGTTTTGAAGCTGCAAGGCCATTGATTTTATTATTATTTTATTTTCATTTTTGCCCTTCTCATTTACAATGGACACATTTTTAGACACACAAACACACAAGACAGACAGGGGCAATTTAGGCCACCAGGGATTACATTTTCAATTTATTTATTTATTTGTTTACTTCATTTATATTCCGCCCTTCTCACCCCGCAGGGGACTCAGGGCAGATTACAATGGACACATTACATTTAGACACACAAACACACAAGACAGACAGGGGCAATTTAGCATCTGGCCACCAGGGGGAGCTGTTGCACTCCTCATTCCTCAGCGTTTTTCCTGGAGATCTTTTTATGGCCTCGTAAATCAGTTAAATTTAGCCTCCTGCTAAGTGGTACCTTAATTTCCTACTTGACAGATGCAACTGACTTTCGGGTTGCAGAGGTCGGCAACAGGCTACACAATAGATTGAGAGCCCAACTCGACCCAGGCAGGCCCCGAACTCATGACCTTCTGGTCAGTAGAGATCTTATGCAGCTGACACCCAGCCAGCTGCACCACATTCCCATTCAATGCAAGTAAGGGTTGTCTGTTTGTCTGTCGAATAATGTCCAGGGTGGCAGAAATAACTGTTTTGAGGCAAGTGGGAATGTTGCCATTGGCCATCTTGATTATCAATGAATGAATTCCCCCAGGCAGGAAGCAGCCAGGTTTTGAAGCTGCAAGGCTATTCAGTGCTAATCAAGGTCATCAATTGCAACATTCCCACTTGCCTCAAACATACAAGAGTTCTTCCTCCCACCCTGGACCTGATTCCACAGATAGAGAGATAGGTAGGTAGGTAGGTAGGTAGGTACCCCACTTGCTTAGTTTCCCCTCAACCCCTCAACAGACCCCTCAACCTCTGGGGATGCCTTTAGCCATAGATGTGGGCGAGAATGCTTCAGGAGAGAATGCTGCTTCTGGGAACAAGGCCTGGCAGTGATTCCAGCCATGGTAACCTTTGACAACACAACTAGAATCACGATTCCAATCCTGCAAGTCTCTCCAGCTCTCTCTCTCTTCCTTCCTTCCTTCCTTCCTTCCTTCCTTCCTTCCTTCCTTCCTTCCGTCCTTCCTTCCTTCCTCCTCCTTCCTCCCTTCCTTCCTTCCGTCCTTCCTTCCTCCCTCCCTCCCTCCCTCCCTCCCTCCCTCCCTCCCTCCCTCCCTCCTTCCTTCCTTCCTCCCTTCCGTCCTCCCTTCCTCCCTCCCTCCCTCCTCCTTCCTTCCTTCCTTCCTTCCTTCCTTCCTTCCTTCCTTCCTTCCTTCCTTCCTTCCTGCCCTTGCCTTCCTCTGAGGCCGAGAGAGTGTGTCTTGCACTCAGTCTTTCAGCGTCCAAACGGGGATTCAAACCCTGCTCTCCAGACCCAAGGCCCAGCGCTCTGTGCACCCCACCAGTGGCCCTCCCAGGCTTCCCATCACGGGGATCCAGGCCTCCTTTCCTGTCCCCAGCACTGAAACCACACCGGCTGTCATGGGTACGGTTTATTCAGAGGGGCTTTCCACACCACCGTGGCCTTCCCTAAGAGGCCGAGAGAGAGAGAGGCCCCCCCAGGGTCTCCAGTGGGGCTTCCAGGGCTGAACAGGGATTCGAAGCTGGAAGAGTCCCCGTCCGTCCAGCATGCAAACTGGGATTATACGCGGGTTCTCAGTGGAAAGAAGGCAGTGCAATCATTCTTGGATGCCACATGTAGGGTGTTGCATGGCGCGGGGACAGGATATGCATCCAATCAATAGATCAATAAATGGATAGATTGGGAGCAGGAGTGGCTCAAGCGGTACGCAAATTACGCGTTTGCGTAGGGTGCTGCGTCCCCAGGGGCACCTGCCTGGGTGCAGTGTGGGTGGGTAGATTGACCCAGAGAGAGATCGCCCCAGAGGTCATCTAGTCCAGCCCCCACCACGCAACCCCCTTCCCAAACACTCTCTCCAGATTGCCTTCTGCGGCTCCAGAGACGAGGACACAAGGGAGCCATGGATTCAAATGGCAGGAAAAGGGCTTCCTAGGACCATAGAGTTGGAAGAGACCATCTTCTGTACATTAGGAAGAACTTCCTGAGAGTGAGAGCTGCCCGACAGTGGGATCTGCTGCCCGGGAGCCTGGCGGAGGCCTTGGGGGCGTTCTCCCTTGAGGGCAGGAGGAGGCTGGACTGGATGACCTCAGGGGACCTCGTGGAATTCTGGCATTCTGCGCTTCTCCGTCTGGAGACACGGTTTCTCTTTTCATCCAATCCACTTTCTGTTTACTTTGTCCATCTTGGAACTCAATGGGTCAAATGGCTTCCCTTCCACTCCGTGTGCAGTGTCCTAGGGTCACTCCAGAGGTCATCTAGACCAGTGTTCTTCAACCTTTTTTGAGCCGCGGCACATTTTTTACATTTACAAAATCCTGGGGCACACCACCAACCAAAATGACACTCTAACACAGTAATACATATAGTTAATATGTTTTAAAATGTATTTATACACTCAGTTGCTGGGAATTATAGTTCACCCGCAATCAAAGAGCATTCTGAACTCCACCAATGATGGAATGGAAGCAAACTTCCCACACAGAACTCCCACAACCAAGAGAAAATGCTATAAGAGTTTGGTGGGCATTGACCTTGAGTTTTGGAGTTGTAGTTCACCTATATCCAGAGAGCACTCTGGACTCAAACAATGTTGGATCAGGACCAAACTTGGCACGAATACTCAGTATGCCCAAATGCGAACACAGATGGACTTTGGGGAAAATAGACCTTGACATTTGGGAGTTACAGTTTCTGGAGGGGGGGGGGGGCTCGAAAGACCAGCAGTCTCCCTCTCACTTAGGTTACCCCCTCCCTCCCCGCCAGGCTTGAATTGGGGTCGTGGGGAGCTGGAGCCTCACTCACCACCTGTGCAGCTCCTCGGGGGTCAGCGGGGCGGCCCGGGTGGGCATCTTGGGGCTGGCGAGGCAGGAAGGAATGTGGCGGCCGGGGGCAGGGAGCCAGAGGGAGGCCGAGAGCGGTTTCATGCGCACCGGGGAGGAGGGAGGGGCAGGGCCGGCGCTGGACTGAACCATCCGGCATAAGGCCCGAGGGGGGAGGCAAGAGAAGGTCTCTACTTGAGGAAAGGGAGGCGGGCCTTCCCAATGCATGGAGAGGGAGAGACCAAGTAGACAACAAGTGGGGAGGGGGGTGGTTGTAATTTTGTGCCTTTATCGAGGTAGGTTTCTTAGGGTTTTTATACTTCAACACACTAGACTCTCCCCCTTACCCTCCTGGAGGTTCCAATTTCCCACGGCACACCTGATGATCGCTCACAGCACACTAGTGTGCCCTGGCACACTGGTTGGGAAACACCGATCTAGTCCGCCCTCCTGCCAAGACAACTGAAGACTGGTACCAGGCGTTCGACTAGAGGTTAGCGGCAACTTGGATCGGAAATTTTCAAACATTGCGACATTGGATTGACCTGGCTGGATCCTGGTTTTAGCGGCAACGTTAATTTATTGTCAATGAATGTGTTAATGTATATTGTTTTCAATTGAGTTTTATGGTTTAATTGATTTTTTTAATTGTATATCCTGATAGCATCATTGATGCTTACGTGAGGCCGCCCTTCTCCTTTGTGGGGAGAAGGGCGGGGTAGAAATGAAATCAATCAATCAATCAATCAATCAATCAATGAAATCCCCTCCCTGGAAACTCTCTCCAGATTGTCTTCTGCTGCACCAGAGACCAGGACACGAGGGAGCCATGGATTCAAATGGCAGGAAACGGGCTTCCACCTAAACATCGGGAGGAAGACCTTCCGGGTAGTCGGGGCTGTCCACGTCCAGCAGCGGAACCTGCGGCCTGGGGGTCTGATGGAGGAGTGGCCTCCTCTGGAGGTTTTCAATCAGAGGCTGGATCGAGACCTCTGTCAGGAGGGCTTAGATGGTGTTCTCCCTTGATGGCAGAAGGAGGCTGGACTGGATGACCTCAGGGGACCTCGTGGGATTCTTGGATTCTGCGCTTCTTCGTCTGGAGACTCTGCGTCTCTTCTCCATCCGATCCACTTTCTCTTTTCTTCATCTGAGAACTCAATGTGTCACATGGACCCTGCGTACAGTGTCCTAGGATCACTCAGAGGGCATCTAGCCCATCCTCCTACCAGGTGACCACTAAAATGACCGATGTGAACAGTGTCCTGGGATCACCACCATTCTGCCATGTGAGCTCTTGACCCTCTTTCCAGCTCCACCGGAAGCCCATGAACAACCCCGCCATGCTGTTGTACGATCCCTCACCCCCTCCCCAGGTGAACCCACTCCCTATTCATGGGTCACTGCCAGGCCTCTCAGGCTACAGGCCTCGGGGGTTGGGGTCCAGTGGCAAACTCTGCCAGGCGCCAGATCTTGGGCCTGGGGGGTGGGGGCTCTGTGGGGATAGGGGAGGGTGGCTTCGAAGCCTGCTCAACCTCCATCCTTGGGGCCGGGTCCTGGGGGGCCTTAGGCCTCGATTGGGGGCTGCCTTGGGGGTCCGCTTCCCCTCCACTCTCCCCTTCCTCTTCTTCATCCTCTTCCTCCTGCTCCCCCTCCCTGGGGGCCCGCCCTCCCCAGCAGGCCCGGTTCTCCTTCTTGAGCCTCCGGCGGGCGTTGGCGAACCAGGTGGAGACCTGAGTGAGGCTCATGCGGCTGACCAGGGCCAGCAGCACCTTCTCCCCTTTGCTGGGGTAGGGGTTGCGGGGGTGCCGGCCCAGCCAGGCCTTCAGGGCCGCCGTGCTCTCCCTCGAGGGGCAGCCCTTGCCCCGCGGCACCCACAAGGGGCCACCCTCCTCTGGCCGCAGCAGCAGCAGCGATGGACTGCAGGGCGATGGCAGCAGCGATGGGGCGCAGGGCCACGGCAGCGGGCGCAGCTGGCACCGGGCAGAGGCCTGCAAGGCAAAGGAGAGAGGCACCGTCAGAACACTTACTTCCCAACGCAACCTTCGGCCTCCCACCTTTAGCTACCAATACCCGACCTGCTGCGGGAATTAATTATCCCCCTTTCCCACAGGTTGTTCTTAGCGGGTATCTTGACCCAACACAAGAAAGAGAGAGTAGCACTGCGTCATCCGCATATAACAGGATGAGGAGCGGTTTGTTTGCAAGATTACCTGGACGCGCACCCTCTTTCCCCCTATTTCCAGCTAGCGGGTTCCTATAAACATGAAATGAAACAAACCATGCACATCAATGTTTTTTGACCTGGGGGTCAGCACCCCGGGGGATGGGGGGGGGGTCATGAGGGGTTTCCTTTCTGATGGACTGAGGAACCCCTTTGGCAGAAAAGGCTGAAGGTATCTCCACCTGTCCTTCTTTTCCTTTTTGGAAACAGGTGGCGAATCCTCCCACCAAAGCCCCCCCCCCTCCGCCAAGGGGAGGGCCTTTTCTGAGACTACCAGCGAGGAGGAGAGAGCAGGCATGCTCGGTGCATGGCAGAATGGTGCGCATGTGCGGGGAAGGGAGAGCATGTGAGGCTGAAGGGAGGCTTGTGGCAGCTAGTCCCATCAAGGCATGGGGGTTCTGTGTGTGTGTGGGGGGGGGGTCCAATTTTATCCTTGGTGGGGTTCAGAATGGTCTTTGATTGTAGGCGAACTATAAATCCCAGCAACTACACCTCCCAAATGACAAGATAAATCCCTTCCAAACCCACCAGTATTCAAATTCGGACATATCGGGTATTTGGGCCAAATTGGGTCCAGTGAATGAAAACCCATCCCGAAACCTATCCTGCATCTCGGATGTTTACATTACGATTCTTAACAGTAGCAAATTGACAGCAATGAAGTAGCAATGGAAATAATTTTACGGTTGGGGTCACCACCACATCAGGAACGGTATTAAGGGGTCGCGGCATTGGGACGGTTGAGAAACACGGGTGCCTTATTTATTATTATTTATTTCAGGTATTTGTACCCCGCCCTTCTCTACCCCCGAAGGGGGGCTCAGGGCAGCTTACAACCGGCAAAGATTCGATGCCGCACATATACAATCAATAAAAACAACAGTTACATAATAAATAGACACATTAATTGAATTAAAAACCATTTTAAAAGTACAACTAGTCCGAGTTCTGCCATCACAACTTAATCCGAAGCCAGTCCCCGGTCCCTTTTCCAAAGCATTGTCATCATTTCATTGTCCGCCTGCTACCCAAATGTCTAACCAAACGCCTGGTCTCATAGTCACGTCTTCCAATTTTTCCTAAAGGAAAGGAGGGAAGAAGTTGACCTAATTTTGCTGGGGAGCGAGTTGCACGAGTGAGGGGCCACCACTGAAAGGGCCCTGTCCATCGTCCCCACAAAATGTATTTGCGACGAGGGTGGGATCGAGAGCAGGGCCTCCCCGGAAGATCATAAGTTTTGAGGTGGGGCATAAGGGGAGATACGTTCGGACAAGTAAGCTGGGCCAGAACCGTATAGGGCTTTATAGGTCAAAACCAGCACTTGGAACTGTGCTTGGAATTGGACAGCCAGCCAGTGGAGCTGACACAGCAGGGGGTGGTGTGCTCCCTGTATATCGCCCTGGTTAGTAATCTGGCTGCCACCCACTGGACTAGTTGGAGTTTCTGAACAGTCTTCAGAGGCAGCCCCACGTAGAGTGCGTTGCAGTAATCTATTCAGGATGTAACCAGATCATGGACCACCGTGGCCAGATCAGACTTCCCAAGGAACGGGCGCAGCTGGCGCACGAGCTCCCCTGGCCACCACCAAGAGACCGGGGGTTCGAGGCTCAGCTCTGAATCCAGGATCACTCCCAAACTGCGAACCTGTGTCTTCAGAGGGAGTGCAACCCCGTCCAACACAGGCTGTAACCCTATGTATGCCCTGTTCGGCCTTTCGACTGACCAGTAGGTCAACTCCACACCACGGCCTTTTTGCTTTTAATGTTTAAAACCTGTGTTTTAAATGTCAACGTTTTAAAAACCCTCTGTTTTCAATGTTTTAATATTTTAAATTTTTACACTCCAGGTCTGTGACCGAAAAAATAAAATCAATTCGTTCGGCCTCCCACCGGACCCCGCAGCTTCCCTCTCCTGATCCCGCTTTCCTCAAAAATCACCCCGTCCAGCTCCATCTTGCGTCTCCAGCCAGAGCCCTTGTGACCGGTGGCCCCCCAGCCCCCAGGGGAGGAGACTCCACCAGAGCCTGCGTCCTAATGTTGGAAGGGACCCCCGAAGGTCATCCAGCCCAGCCCCATCCTGCCAGGCCAGGAAGACACAATTGAATCCCTCCCGAAAGACGGCCACCCAGTCCATTTCAAAATCTTCACTGAACTACACTACACCAGATTCCCAGGAAGAAGCACAGGCCATGGTCAAGAAACCGGGACTGGCTGGGAGTCAGCTGCATTAAGATCACTACTGACCGAAAGGTTATGAGTTCGAAGCCAGCCCGGGTCGGAGTGAGCTCCCAACCAAGTTTGTGTAGCTTGTTGCCAATCTTTGCAGCCCGAAAGACAGTTGCATCTGTCAAGTAGGATATTTAGGTACCACTTATATGTAGGGAGGCTAAATTTAACTGATTTACAAGGCAATAAAAATCTCCAGGAAGTATTGTAGGAAGGCTAATATATATATATGATATTCACATTTCTATAGGCCATCAAAAATCACAGGAAGTATGCAAACAAATGCAACAAGTGTCTATCATATATAACACTATATGTTGTGTGTCTATGGCATTGAATGTTTGCCATGTATGTGTACATTGTAATCCGCCCTGAATCCCCTGCGGGGTGAGGAGAAGGACAGAATATAAATACTGTCAATAAATAAATAAATAAATAACTCTTTTGAATGGATATATGAATGGGATCACACACACACACACACACACACACACACACACACACACACACTCACACACACACACACACACACACACACACACACACACAGGAACTGGGCACCCAAAGACACTTAGAACTCTATGAAATGTGCTTGGAAAACTGCCCAGGAAGCCGGCCCAATTTGCATACACGTGTCTTTGGTCTCGAGGGCCGGCACCTGCCGTAAACCCCACAATCCCCTCCTGGACTTTTCCAGACCACGTCCCAAGTCTTGCCCCTTTGCTCCTGGGAGGATCTTCCGAGTGGCCCCGGCTTCAGCGGTGGAGCATCCTTCCTCTCCCCTCTCTCGGCCCCTCTCTCAGCCGTCCCATCTCTCGGCCTCATTTCGCCTCCAGGCTCCACACCCCCAGCCTCCTGGGCCTCTTCTCAGAGGGATCCCTGGCTTCCAGACCTCTGGTCACTTGCATTTGGCCCATCTCCTTTGGAATGGCTTTGCCCAGAACTGGACACGGGGCCATTCCAGGTGAAGAGGTCTGGGCCAAGCAGAAGAGAGCGGGGCCAGGACTCCCCTCGACTCAGAGACTCTTCTCTGGCCCATGCGCTGGCTTCCTTTCAGCGCCGCATAACATTGTTGACTCATGCTCAGCTTGGTGCCTGTCTATTGAGGCAGAAGAGAGGGGCCCATAGGCTTCACCCCACTGAGCAGACCAAGTCCCCTTGACCCAGGCACAGGTGGACTCTGCGAAGGGAGGAAGGAAGGAAGGAAGGAAGGAAGGAAGGAAGGAAGGAAGGAAGATGGAGGGCACGGGTGTTTCCCTGAGTTTGCAAGTCCTGCGCACGACGTCGGCTGCCAAGAGGGTCTTGGGGGCCCCTCACTCCTCATGAATCCAGAGCCAACTTCCTGGCTCGCACATGGCAGGTGGCATCAGCACCCCATCTTCTCCAAGCAAGCAGAATCCCAGAGTTGGAAGGGAC